>JAJEJO010000304.1:533225-691488 GCA_020662805.1 Glaucomys volans | reverse complement strand
TAGTGAGATCGGCCAATCCCAAAAATCCAAAAGCCGAATGGTCTCTCTGATAAATGAATGATGATGCATAATGTGGGGGGGAAAGATGGCAAGAATGGAGGATAGCTAGCATAGAGGGAAGGGAGGGGTGGGAGCGGGTGGGGAGTAAAATCAATAACAGAGTGTGTGACAGATATCATTGCCCTGTGTACATGCAAGAAAGCACAGATGGTGACTCTACTTTGTGTACAACCCTTGAAACAATAGCTGTACTCCATTTGTGTTCAATGAATCAATAAGTAAATAAAAAATAAAATAAAATAAAATAAAATAAAAGATGTAAATAAGGTTAACTGTAGAATTTAATAGAATCTGTGAAATAATCATGGAACTTTTAAATAATTTTACCCTTATCTAATGTCATTGATCAATTCATTCTCTGATGAAATATTCTGCACATGTCAATGATAACTATTTTGGTCAAAAGCGGGGGTCCTCACTAAATATGCACTTATTTGCCAAGGGATATGCTGCTTTGCTTTCGAACACATGAGATGGCACTTAATTCCCCAGACAACAAAATCTTCATGCTTGACAAGTTCTGAGGTTCACACTGAGGACCTGATTTAAAGAAATATATACATAATTAAGCCATGAAATATACCTGACCACCTACTATAGGAATGCTTATGGTTGCTGCCATGTCATTGACTCATGGCTGCAGCTGAAGAGTGCAGAGTACAGGGTGGTGCTGGGATGTAGCTCAGGGGTAGAGTGCTTGCCTAAAGTGCATGAAGCCTTGGGTTCAATCCCCAGCCCCACAGGAAGAACAAAAAAAATGAGTGCGTGGTAAAATACAAAACATAAAATCCTGAAATGTTAAAAACTGAATATTGTTTTCATAGGTCTTGTAGTGATTTGTAATAAAGCAAAACTGATTTCTAGCAATTTTAGTTCTTTCTCCATAGTTGATTGCTACTTTTACCCAAATTTTTTGAGTGTTTTATGTTATTCCTATAAACACTTAAAAATGCTGAAAAAATAAAATATCCACTGCTCTTCAAATTAATTCTTGGTACAAAGGAACTACAAGAATCTAAGAAGTGATTTAATACTTTTTACACATAATTCAGTAAGTTTCAGTCAAATCGATTGACTTCTAATCTTTTCAGACATCTACATTATTCTTTTCTAAAACTAAATATATTTAACTCAACTACCAATCTTTGTGTATAAGAAAACATGCTCTTTTATTCTGCAGCAGGCTCTCTCTCCATGATACCTAGTTTCTTGGGTTTAATTGGCCCCAATGTAAACAATTAAATCTGAGTTTATACTAAATCAAATTTAAATAGCAGGAAGAGATTGAGGCCTCCCATCCATCTGCTATCTTTCACATCTGCTCACTTTCAGCAACCCACTTTCACAGCCCACTTTCAGCAACCTAAGAATCTACACAGCAGGGAGCCACTGTTGTTTAGGGCAGTGTCACATTCCTCAAGTTTGGAGTCTGGGGTAGTGAAGCAAAAGGATTAAAGGGGATGGCTCATTAAGGATGCATCTCCTGGGGGAACTTATCAATAAAGATAATGTAAAAACAATATGCTTTAGTCAGGCTCTGGCCAGGCATGATGGCTCATGCCTATAATCCCAGCAACTCCGAAGGCTGAGGCAAGAGGCCAGTCTGGGCAATTTAGAAAGATCCTGTCTCAGTGGTAGAAGGCTACCAGGTTCAACCCCCAGTACTTCCAACTGTTTTCAATCTTGGGTGTGTGTGTGTGATAACTATGATGCCTTGATAACTATGATACCATGATGACTCCCCATTATACTCAGATATTTCACCAGGTTTACTTTCTTTCCCCTTAAGCTACAAATGTTGCTAGGTTTAACTTGGGCAAATGAAATAAAATCTCAGGGTAAATATATCATTATATCATTTCTTCTTTTGTAAATTATCTTTTGCCATATTTCATGATGACAAAAGTATATATAAACAGATTGGTCTAAGTAAGGCAAAAACACTTTCTACATTCTTCTGTAGCAAAATAACACAAGACAAAAATATCTAAGGTCTAAACCAAGCACATTCATGCTATTTGTCAATAAAGAACTATATCAACTGTTAAAGAACATTTTAGAAGTGATGCTGACAGAATCAAGGAAATACAGAATTTCTCTGTAAATAGTACATAACACTGAGCAGCAACACCTTTAACCCAGAATCTACCATAACATTCTGACAGCTCCTATCAAGTAGTAGATGAGCTTCTTAATTTAATGTTACTGAAATCATCACAAGTGTTGAAAAACCAGCTGTGACAAAATACTTTGATGCTTTATCATCCTACTAAAATGTCAGTAAAACATGCACATGTCCTACAATTAATGAGGATATATAATGAAAATGATCAAAAACAGTCAATTAGGCCACTGGAAGACACCCATATATTTAACAAGCAATCACCTATCACATGCTGCTCAGTGACTTTCTAAGACAAAAATGAAAAACCATAATGACATGCTAAAGGTAATAAGGTATGCTAAAGGTAAGCAGATGTTTAAAGCAAAGATTCTGTCCCATGAATTTCATTTTAGTTGAGTCAACATGGAAATTGGCCCTTTTACAATTTAATTTCTTAATTTTTAAGATAACAGAACTCAAACCAGAGAAATTAACTAACTAAACTTAGAGTTAGACCAAGAACTCAATCTCGAATTCCTAGGAAGTATTTTTTCCCAGAGCACCTCTTATACCATGTTACCATGGGAAGTGACTAAACTCAGACAACATAAACTGTAATACTTGCTACAGATATTGAGCCCTTAAGACGTTAATCTACATATGCTCTTCCACTACACCTTCCATCCATAAATGGGCCTGAAAATTTTTCCTCATTAATCCTGTAACTTTTTAAAGTTATAGTCAAGTCGGGAGTGGTGGCGCACGCCTGTAATCCCAGCACCTGAGAGGCTGAGGCAGGAGGATCACGAGTTCAAAGACAGCCTCAGCAACTTAGGGAGGCACTAAGCAACTCAGTGAGACCCTGTTTCTAAATAAAATACAAAATAGGGCTGGGGATGTGGTTCAGTGGTCGAGTGCCCCTGGGTTCAATCCCCAGTACCAAATAAATAAATAAATAAATAAAGTAAGTTACAGTCATATACCAAGAAATCTAAAATTAAAAAGCGGCATTTTCATATCACAAAGTAATCATTCAACTGTATATTTACCATTAGGAACAAAACAAAGTCTGCATACAAGCTGTCAGTGTATGGTGATTTTGAGGGAAGAAGAAACCAGTATTATGTGGAAATTGCCACCAGAAGGAACAATCTGTGAGCTGATAAAAGGTTTTCTATGCAATGCCAAAATATCTAGTTGATGCAATTAAAAAAGAAAAGTTAAATAAGATGTCTTAACCAGAGATAAGAGCATATGCGGAATGCTACATCTCCCCCTTTCTCAACAGTGGTCTAGTGTCCAGTGCACCTAGCCATATTGAACAGAGCTTGTACATTTATGAATTTAAAGTCATTTCCTTTTACATGTATGTATCTATTTTTAATCACTGGTTGGAAAAATCATAGTACAGTATATACATCTAGAAACATTCCAAAGCTAAAAATAAAAACGGACATTCCTTATAACTAAAGAACACTGTGCTAGACTCTCCTGGGGATGAATGAATTTCAATCCCTGCATCAGTTCATGCATATTTATGGCTACCACAGTCACCTAACTGTCCCTAAGTTACCTCGGCTACAAAACTGAGAGAATAGGATAAGACTCACAGATCTCTATGAAGGGCAGTCAATTGTTTTTAGATTTAAGTACAATTTAGATAGAGACATTAAAATGTAATCATTTCTGTATACCTGTAATAAAAGTTTTCTAAAATCTTATGGTTTGGGTTTGGGTTTGGATGAGATGTCTCCCAAAAAACTCATGCAGGAAGCCGGGCGCGGTGGCCCATGCCTGTAATCCAAGCGACTTGGGAGGCTGAGGCAAGAGGATTGCGAGTTCAAAGCCAGCCTCAGCAATTTAGCGAGGCCCTAAAGCAACTCAGTGAGACCCTGTCTCTAAATAAAATACAAAATAGGGCTGGGGATGTGGCTCAGTGGCCGAGTGTCCCTGAGTTCAACCCCTGGTTCCAAAAAAAAAAAAAAACAAAAAAAACACTCATGCAGGAATGTTCACAGATTAATCTGTTTGTTGGATTAATAATCTGAGTGGATTACTGGGTGATGACTGTAGTGACATGTGGAGGGGCTGCGGAAGTAGGTCATTGGGCACCTGCCCTTAGAGACTATAGTTTGTTCCTGGCTCCTCCTGCTCTCTCTCTCTGCTTCTTGGCTGTCCTGCATTGAGCAGCTTTCCTCCTCCAACCTTTTCTGCCTTGAGGCTTCACCATCACCCAGAGCAATGGAGAAGGCCAAGTATGGACTGAAACTCTGACACCATGACCCCAAATAAACTTTTCTTCCTGTAATGATCTTATCAGATCCTTTGGTCAAAGTGACAAAAAGCTGACTAACCCACACACTTTACTCATGTTCATTATTTAACAATTAAAGCAAGCCCCATAATAAATGTATATTATGCATTTTGGAAGATTTAGGCCTTAAGACTACTTTTAATTCTGTAATTATACCTATCCCACTGACAACCTGGTCTGTCTCTGCATATTACTATTATATTTTTAATGGTAGAAATCTCATTAGGGGCTAGGATCGTGGATCAGTAGTAGAGTGTTCGCGTAGCATGCGTGAGGCCCTGGGTTCAATCCTCAGCACCACGTGAAAAATAAAATAAAATAAAGGTATTGTGTCTACCGACTACTAAAACAAAAAATTTGTTAAAAACTCATTAAACTGATCTCACAAATGATGCATCAAATCTGCTTCTTTTTTGCATTTCTTATCTTGGTAAATTCATGATTCACCTTAACTCCTGGCATATATCACCCATCATACCTAGAAAGAAATCAACATTTCCATCAGCACTGAATTCATTCTTACTCAAATACTCTGCTCATAGGCTCTGCTGAGGGGGCAAAGCTAGACTAAAGAGCCTACCAGCAACAAGACACACAATGTTGGCTGAAGATGACATGGTTCTTTGACAAAGAAGTCCATAAGGCTGGGCATGGTGGCACATGTTGCCTATAATCCCGGCACCTCAGGAGATTGAGGCAGGAGGATGGCAAGTATAAGGCCAGCCTCAGCAATTTTGAGAGGCCCTAAGCAATTTGGTGAGACCTTGTCTCAAAAAATAAAAAGGGCTAGGGACATGGCATCACTTGGTTCAATCCCTAGCACAAAAAAAAAAAAAAAAAAAAAAAAAAAAAGGAGGAGGAGGAGGAAAGAGGAAGAAAAGAAGAGTACATAGGTTTCTCTTTCTCTGGAACTCTTTTCTTTTTGGTGATAAGATGGAAATCAGGGCTTGAGGTTACTAGGAAAGTTCTACCCCTGGGCTATAAGCCGAGCTCTCTCCAGAATTTTAACTGGAAATGGGGCAATTCCAGAATTAGAACAAGAGCCAAAGCTGACAGGAGGGACTAGCCTGGGTGGAGTACACTAGAAGTCATACTAAAACAAAACTGAGAGAGAGGGGAGACTTTTAAAAGACAGAAGAGGGGGGTGGAGGAACAGCTAGTTGGTCACAGGAAGAAGCAAGTGAATACAAAAAGATGACAAAGAGATGTGGACCAAATAACCAGGCAAATACAGAGAGCCCAGGTTTGGGATCTCTGCTAGATGTTACCGGCTTCCATTCACCTTCCAAACTCCACAAGGGCCTCAGGAAATATGACTCCCCCAGTCCAGTGGAGTCCTGTTTACTTTATTCCCAAACAACCACTGCTATCTGTTCCTTATCACCAAAACTGATTAAATCCTCATTTCTCTCATCAGAGATTTATCAAATCCCATCAATACACTACTGACACCTCAATGATGAATTCCTTTTTATCTATTCTCACTGCAATTTTTTTTCTTATTTCTCTTTTTGTTCTCACCTGGATCACTGCTATGGTCTTATATTTAAGAAAAAGAGCATAAAGGCATAAAACACAGAATTCAGTTCTCTAATATGTTTTATTTGCCCCTTCGTGTCTGAATTTGTTTTGAACTAGTTGCCAACATTCCAAAATATGAAGACAGAACATTCAAACCCAATTTCTGACTTTTCTTGAGGAAAAACAAAAAATCATCTCAACTAACAACATACATTGAAAAAACATCTAAATAATGACCAAATAATCTGGAGCCAAGAAGCATCTGCCCACTTTAGAAAAGCATTTACTTTCCAGTTTTATAAACTGTCTTTCATTTTTTTTATATCCTTCCTCCTTCATTTGTTTATGTTAAATGCCTAGTCCCTCAGAATTTATCCCTAAACCAAGTGGATATTTCTAGAATAAAAATCGACACTCACTTTTGAAATTATTCAATGTTATGTCACCTAATATGATAAGATTCTAACTCTTGCACAAGACATACATAGCCCCCTGTGATTTGGTTCTAACTTCATCCTGTGTCATCTGACCTCACCTTGAACACACAATGAACAGCTTGTAATCCACATCTTTCAGTGGCAATATTTTTTGCACCTTGTACTTCCTCTCCTGGAATGCCTTTCTCATTCTCTTAGCTAGCCACATCTTGCTCATTTAAATAGCTCTGCTATCTAAATATTGGTTTCAGCTGGACGTACCACTTAGGCAGCTCTCTCTTGTTCCCTCATAGGTGCTAGAACATGTACCATAACCAGTAAGATTCTTAAAGTTAAGAACTATGTCTAGTTCACAGCACAGTCTGGGCCCATGGCAAATGTTAGATAATTACTGATGAATACGTGTTTAAACACTTGACTTCTAAACATCAACAATTCTAAAAGGTAGGCATTTTAGCACTTTTACGATAAATAAGAAAACAAACTCAAGTAACTTGCACAGGTTCATGTAGTTGGTAGATAAGAGTCAAAATATGAACCACTGGACTTTACACCAAAACTTGCCATCTTTGCATATGTAGTGTTTGTTCTGCCCATGAGAAACTTGTATAAATGGAATTTCACTACAGGTATGTCAGTGAAAGGAAATGAAGACAGTCAATACAGAGACAATAATGCTAATCCTATATCAAAGCTGACACAGTAAATCTTATGAAATGCTCTGCTACATCACAGAAATCTGCCCAGCTGTAGAAATGCCAAGACAACTTTCAGAACCAAGGGAAATAATAAGAAAACTCATAAAATCTTCATATTCTGAGCACTTAGCATTTCATTATCATAACATAAAGCAAAGATTAGAAAAAAGAAAACAAAAATGCAATCTGTAATGAAAAATGTATTAAGAAAATTCACTGTCCACAGGATAGGCAAAAAATAGACCATAAATTCTTGAAGAAAAATATTTATAACAGTCAAGAAAACATGATTAACAGAACTAATTAAAGGATAATTCTGTGATCCAAGTTCTTAAATTACAAGAATAGTAACAGATATAAATGCTTCAAACACAAATTAATTTGAGCAGTACTTAGCAACAGCTTGTGATATGAAGCATAAAATCTTAAACTTTGTTTTCAAACATCATAGTACTATATTACAAAGGAATTTCTTGGGAAAAAAAAATGAAAGACCAAAATTAAAAAAAAAAAAACCCTAACAATTATATCATGTAGCATTAAATTAAATTTCTCCAGGATGATCCAAAAACATGAACAAAAATTAATTTTCAATATTCCTTTACTAATACTTAATTTTTTACAATCTTTGAAAATGTCACTACGTATCCACACAGTTTGCAAACCAGTGTGTTTTTGTTTGTTTGTTTTTTAATTCAAACATAAAGCCTAATTAAATGTTCTAGTTTTCTTAAAAAACAACTCCCACTTTTTGCCCTCACCAGTTATCTCTGGGCCAACAAAATACTGCCAATTATTATGCTCAATACATTTGAGAGTAAAACTCCCGAAAGCAGTAATCTTTTCCACTCAGATGGATATAGATGTTTTGAGTGTTTTATGTGGCATCCTCTTGCCACATAAGCACCTGCAGTCTCTTACACTGTCCTGCTAGGCATTCCTAAAAACACCTGGGCAAGCCATTTACTCAAAGAACTAGACACTGGAAGAGATGAGAGATAATTAGCAAATAAAACTATTCCTGGCACTCTCTCGACATTTGTGCAGAACCAAGCTCCAAGCCGGCACCTGGTGAAGGGAACTGCTAGATGTGATAATTCCAATTTACACATTCAGCACAACATTCTGTCTGCCTGTCAATTTGAAACAGTTTCCTATTCAGTGATAACAGATACCCCAAAAGAATGCAGTGTCGAAGTGCTGACATGAATTTTTTATGCACCAACTAGACCCTCTCTTCTGGACCAGCTGCATCTGCCTTCTTCACTCTTGGAATGGACTGACAGTTCAGTTTTTTTTCTACTATACCAAAATAAAAATATTATTATATGGTAAATTTAAAATACCATATCTTCGTGTAGAATGAACATTAATAAAAGCACAGTTTAAAAAATAATAATGTTTTTTTAAAAAAAAGTTTCACTGTTTTGGAATATTTTATTTAGTGTAATATTTCTCAGTTGCCCATGAAAGCATATGTTTCTACTGAATACAGAATTTGCTAACTTTTTTTTCTAAGTTAACAGAGAAAATGAGAAGATAAGCAAGTGAAAGAGACACACACGTAGTGGATCAGATAAGAATTTGCAAATTCTAAATAAAGAGAGAAGAAGAAATTTTTCATTCAAATCTATGGAGACTTATTTTCCTCCATATATTTTGATATAACCATTTTTTCAAAAAGCTTTATAAAAGGACAATTAAGTCAACATTATATTCAGACAATTATAAATCTTACAATACTTTCAAGTTCCCTTCGTATTTAAATGACAAATATATAAACTGTGCTTATAGAGTATTACTATTTCTTTCCACATATATACCAAATTATATTCATAAATAGCTTCCCCCACAATAAGCTATACCATTCTCTTTCCAAGTAGTTACTTAGATGATTCATTTGTTCTAATGAAGCAGTCACATCCCTCTTGTATTTGTCCTATGAAATACCAATATATTCTTTTTAGTTAATTTCAATGGTACCAAGCTTTCATTTTAAGAATTAACTTTCTAAAGTAAATATAAACCTTTCAGGAACAAAGTGTGATCAAAAAATGTTTTGATCTGAAAGATCACATTATTGTTATAAAATAAGAAAGATGATAAACTATTAAATGTGAGGATAAGAAATCTGTACTTCTAGAACATGAACGAATGATAATGAACATACCAATGAAAAAGTGAGTTTTCTGAGCAAATTTTTTAATTACAAAATTATTTAAGGGTAGAATTTACTTAGTAATAATGCAGAATATAATGATTTCTATCCCATAATTCTAAGTTAAATGCTTTCTTCTTCGAAGTTAATGAATATAAAAAGTACATCCAGTATTACACTCTGAATTTACCTCAATTCCCACTAAACATAGAATTTACTTACTTTTTAACTTAGATAATGAGATAATACGGTAAAATTTACCCACTTTCAAATGTTAAATAGAGAATAAGAAATTCTGACTGACTGTATATATATTCAGACATATACTTAAATGTACATGTGCGTATATACATGTAGAGTTCAATGGCATGAAGATTCCCCCAACAAAGCCACTGATTTGAATATCAGAAGCTTTAAGTAAATCTTTTAATGTTAACAGAACACTGAGAAAAGTAGTGTTTTCATGTATGATAAGTCTACATAAGATGTTATAGTAAAATACCATTAGTTATTAAAAGGATAAAATTTACTACTTCTTATACTGAAGCTTCAATCAGAGAAGAATTTTCTAGTTACTAAATGAAGGAATTCACAGGATAAAATCATGAGTTTTCTAAATAACTAGAGATACAATTATTATTAATCATTTTTAAATTGATACCTTTATAAGTACCTATCTTCTAAAGCATTTTCTCAAACCATGGAAGGAGAATGACAATGTATCTAAGCTCATACCTGGATTTAAGAAGGAACTGTCATAATTAAGAGAAAAGTCAACATTAGTTGACCTGGTTCAGAGGAGGTTATTACTATTCAGATAATTTAAAGAATTCCCCAAATCATGCAAGAACTAAGGCTACATTCAGTAACTAGGATTTGCTACAATTAAGTTTTAAGTTAGACTCAGCTGTTAATTCTCAAAACCACAAGCTACACACTCTGCATGCACAGAAATTTGTTTATTTTCAAGATTCATAAATTCACCTTGTATCTAGGTGAAAATGCAGTCCCTGTGAATGAAATACATATCTAACATTGCTTTTGCCTCGCATGGTTACAGGTGCATGCCTGTAATCCCAGCCACTTGGAGTTCAAAGCTGGCCTGAGCAATTCAGCAAAACCCGTCCCAAAATAAAAAGTTAAAAAGGGGTTGGGAATGTTCTCAGTGATTAAGCACTCCTGGGTTCAAGCCCCAGTACCAAAAATTAAAGGGGGTTGGTAGGGCGATGGGGAAGAGGGCAAGAGAGCAAAGAAGACTTAAAGGAAGGAGTACTGAGCAGATAAGCAAAAGAACAGACCTGCCAGCTCTCAACTTGGTTTATCAGAATGGGCAGCGGTTAAGACCCTACTCAAATGCTCCAGTTAATCCTCAAAATGGCTATGGGTGCTTGGTGAATGTTTCTTTATACTATGCCCCAATATAAAGACTAGTAAGGAACCCCAGTAGCCTCTACCAGTAACTGAGTCATAAAGTAGCTTCCAACCTGGTGAAGGAGTTCAGTATTCATGTGGGCTCTGGCGGTGTGCAGGAGTATTTAGGATGGGTGAGTCTGTCCACTGGCTATAGCACAATGCCAACCTTTCAGTGTGTCCTTGTACTCCCCGGTATGCATTATTTCCAATCTGTTTGTTAATGAATCTTTAATTTGTGCTTAACTGAAAGGCATTCCGAAATACAAAATTAAAGAAGTGCCAGTCATTCAAGTTTTTTATATGTACTTCTCTTCTACATCCATTATATCAAACTAAATACCAGGAATTACAAAACAAAACAAAAAAATACTTAGAAAAGTGTCCACTGTGACAAATTTTTCCTCATCCTTAAAGGCTCAATACATGTGATTTAGGATATATTTATATATTTATATTTATTAATATTACGGTGAAGTCAATCTTCTAAAAAGACCAAAATATTATTTTAAATTAAATTCAGGGTTTTTTTAAGCAAAATTACTAAAAACATTTGTTTGGGCCTTGTCAGAAGGGTTCAATATTACATTATTACATTTTTAACTTGCTTAATCAGTTGAACAAAAGTACTTTATGTAAAATGATTCTTTTAGTTGCCTTAGCTACAAATCCCTGCAGGATACTATAATTGAAATCTACTCACGTAAGTTAGGAATAATTAGGGCCCCAAATTAAGCCAAACACAAAGTTAATTCAAATAGTCAGCTGCTGTCATTTAAATGGTTACGGGTTTTATTGTTGCTTAACATTTCCACATGCTTTTAAATATACTTTGTTCTTCTAGTCTATACGTAGAATCTTAGTACAAATAGAAATGGGATCAGGAGGCAAAGATTCACCACCTTTTAAACTGAAGTCACACCTATACTCAGTTTTTTGTCACAAAACGTTTTCCACTCAATCTTTGCTATCAGTCAATTAACAACACTGTTGAAGGGATGGAGTGACAGCTCTCAAAGGCAAGCTTTCTAGTAAATAAAGCAGGATCACAGAATCTACAGCCAGTGCCATTAATGCAACCAAAGTAAGAGCTTTTGAAAGCTACAAGGGATGGTCTCTATTTGCTTAAACTCTAAAACAAAGCAAAGGATTAAATGGGCTTCCTGTTGTAAGCCAACTAAAAGGAACCAATAATGTCCAAAACACATGCCTGAAGAAGGAGCTCAGGAGGCATGCCTTTTTACTATTTTAATGATGATAGATAACAGTGTGAAATCAGAACAGAGTAAAAGCTAAAATGATGCTTAAAATTATTACAGGTTCTCAGTGTTCCTGTAATCACCTTAGTAATATTTGATATCTTCAAGGAACTTTTTAAAAAATTATATATATGCAAATATATATAAATTTATACATATAAATTTTATATATATATGCTTGTAGTTATAAACTTCAGAAGATTGAAAGTTGCAGGGTTAGCAAGTTTATTCTTGTATTATAGATACTTTTCATTATAAAACAGTCAATCTTAATGTTTTTAATTGGAAATGGTAATGAAAAGAAAATTTCAAAATAAATTATCTTCGATAATCAAGTTCAACAATGCTATACAATGTTATTTAAAGTATATTTTAAAGATTCTTGAGTGACAACCTCATGAGGCAACAACCCAAAGCTAAGTATAAAATTCTACATGAAGAAACTATTGGCACTAGTAAATTCTGGCAAAGGGACAAAACTTTATGGGTCTTTCAGTAGTTTCTTCATCTGTAACATGAAAAATTTTACACTGCCGATCTCCAAGTTGTAACTCCAAGTCTAAAATTAATTTAATTCCAACAAAAAAACGAAAATAAAAATATCTAATGTATGTGTCTATGTAGAATTTTCAGTGTTTAAAATTTGCTATTTACTTGCTTTGATTTGGGCTTTAAAAAGTCAAAAATTGTGATGAAGACACAATTTAATTTGCAATTTGTATTATCATAAAATTAAAATAAATCATTATCGTAACCCATCTTCTGTGATAGGAAAAGCAAAGAAATTTTGGCCAATATTAATAAGAACTATTATGTCCACTACTAAAAAGAAAAACATCTTTGATTATGTGTAATACTAACAAATGAAAAAATCATTAAATTACACTAAGCAGGTAAAATAGCTATTTTTAATGCCCAATTTACTATCAAGTAGCTCCAATCCTACATTCTTATAGGGCAAAAATAATTAATACTGAAATTAAAATTACAATTCTGAGGTATTTAAATAGACTCTGGAAACTGTATAAAATAATAAAAAATAAACTTTTTCTAAATGAGTTAAGGCAAACAATACATACTTTTTGCATTACATGATATAAAATGTTCTTTAAATAATAAAAACTGCATTAATATGTTCTTTAACATTTCTGTGATGATAGAACACAAGTAGGAGAGATCAATGGAGAATGGAGGGAAATGTTAGGGAGAAAGGGACAGACTACATTGTCCTCAAGAATTAAAAAAAAAAAAATTAGATAAAAGATGAACAGAAAAGCATATAAAGTAAGACTAGAAATGTAACAATACATGAAAATGTTCAGTAATGCTTCAAGGTAGCTCAGTTCCTTTTTCAATAAAATGAGTTATAAAATTGAAAATGATGTTATGTCTGTATTTGAACTATGTTTGAATTAGAAACAAACATTGATATGCAGTTGTGGAAATCATTGTCATACAAAATCCGATTTTCTAGCTTAAACATTGTAATAAACAAAACTCCCTGAAACAGATGTCTTTCATAGACCTGAGACTTCAACATCACCTGACAGCTTGACAGAAATGAGAATATCAGGGCCAGGCATGGTGGTGCATGCCTGTAATCCCAGCAGCTCAAAAGGTTGAGGCAGGAGGATCTCGAGTCCAAAGTCAGCCTCAGTGATTTAGTGAGGCCCTAAGAAACTCAATCAGACCCTGTCTCTAAATAAAAAATAAAAAGGGCTGAGGATGTTTCTCAGTGGTTAAGCAATGGGTTCAATCCGTGGTACCCCCCCACCCCACCAAAAAAAAAGGAAAGATGAGAATATCAAGTCCCATTCCAGATTACTGGATCTGTATTTTACCATGACCCCCATGTGACTTACACATGCACACACATTAAATTTTTAGGAACACTCTTCTAGGTACACAAATTTTTTAAACCCAGCATGACTTCCCTAAAATTTTTCCTCCTCCTATACACATCTCTTCTTGAATCTCTGTCACCCTGGGTCCTTACACACCTTTCCTCCTTTCACAGATGAGCCCGCCTGACCCTGCACTGAATCCTATATGCTTTCTCTTATGCCTGGAGAACATATCTACTTAAAGCAATTCCAAAATAAAATTATAGAACAATATTTTCCTTAAACAGTTAAATATTCTTGGGCTATACCACTGTCTCTTTTGCTTTGCTAGGCAACTTTCTGAATCACCTTTGTCACCTCATCACAGCATTCTACCATGTAAAAGTTGGTCTCTTGAAATTTAAAAAAAAAAAAAAAAAAATCCAACAGGCTCTCTGCACCATCAACACAATGCTTTGTTCATCCCTATGCTGTATACCACTGAAGTGGTGAAGTCCCTGACTCCTACGAGCATGCCATCTCTAACTAACACCTGAATTTAATTTAGGCATATTTTCCCCCTACTTTAATATCTTACTACAGGTTGAGAAGCCCTTATTTGAAATACTTGGGACCAGAAATGGTTCAGAGGTTTCTGGATTCTTAAATAGCTGCATTTTTTTTTTTTTTAAAGAATCATGTTAGCCCTCAAAAAGGTGCATATTTCAGAGCATTTGGATATTAAGATTAGGGATGCTCTATCCATATTACAAGAAGAAAAGGAAACAAAAAGGTAAGACAGAAATAATGTTTAATTCACAAGCATGTGCATGCACACACATCATTTAGATACAAACAGATGGTTACAGGGAATAGTAAACACCCCACAAATAAGTAGCAAAATAAGTGAGAATTTTACTTGGATCTCTTTCTCAGAGTAAACCCATGTACACAACAAAAGACAACTATTTGAATCCATTTTTCTCTCCAGGAAATGACTATGTCTTGACACTGCAAGAATCCTAAAATTTCATTTTCACTATGGGATGCTTTAATCACTATATTCATGTTTGCTCATCTCACTCTCAATCCACCCACCATGAACCAAAAACTTATTTTCTTAAAAATAAACTTACTAAACAAACTTTATGCAAAACAAATCATGTAAGTAGGTAAGATCACTAATATAGTAATCAGAAGAATAGTGATATTTTTCATCCACACTTCATTCTGCATTGGTATAAAGGATGTTCTTTTTTCGCCCTTTTTCTTTTTTATACATTTATTACTGCCTGCCATGTATTTTTAATTTGATTTTGTATCTACTTCATTGAAATTTAGCTAAATTTGTTTCATAGCTTAAAATTTGTTAGTTATAATTTGATTCATAGGAAGTTGATTCAAAGGAATTCAGCTATCATACCACCTTATATCAATGGTAAGTACTGATGGATTAAAATTTTAAATAAAATCATTTACACGCTACAGGGAAATGCAAGAAAATAAATATCAAACCGTTGTCAAGATATGAGGTTTTTAATCATAAAAATAATGGAGGACCTCACAAAAGAAAAATAGCTATATCAAAAAGAAAGAAAAGAAAGAAAAAGGTGAATAAATCTAATGTATTTATTAAAAATCTTAGTGTTACCAGGCACAGTGGGGCACATCAGTAATCCCAGCAGCTTGGGAGGCTATGGCAGGATATTGAATTCAAAGCCAGCCTCAGCAAAGGCAAGGCACTAAGCAACTCAGCGAGACCCTGTCTCTAAATAAAATACAAAACAGGGCTGGGGATGTGGCTCAGTGGTTAAGTGCCCCTAAGTTCAATCACCAGTACCAAAAAAAGAAAAAAAATCTTAGTAATTGCTAACTCTAGGAATTAGTAATCACTATGTTACTAATTAGTAATTAGTGTTATTTTACAAATGTCTCTTTTTAAAAATTTAAGAAGTATAAATGAAACTGAAAAATTGGAATACATTTTCCATAATACAAGTGAAAAAAGGTTATTGTCATCAATGAATTGTAGCTAGGTAATGAGAAAAACTGCTAAAGTTATTGAACAAAAACAAAAACAAAAAAATGCACATAAAATTACAATTAGCCAATAGACAAATCAACAAAAATTATTTTTATCCTAACAAGTAGATCTCAAATTACGAATTTAATTTATAACATACCTTCTTCCACCTATCAAAATGTCAATCAGTTTTTAAAATTCAAAAATCAATGCTGATATAGAGATTGACATTCTCATACATTGGTAATCAATGTGAACATTCATGTAACTATTCAGAGAAGCCAATTTTAAAAGAAAGTTGCATCTCTGATAATAATCAGAATTCTAAAATTTCTAGCCACCAGATGTGAAAAAAAAAAGTTGAAGATATTTATTTTACTTTCAGCTGAAAAAAATTAAGACTCATTTAATGGTGAGTAGAAGGGAAGGAGTAATTTTTTGATACATATAAAATAAATTGCAATGCTGCTATTAAAATCCATTATCAAAATATATAATGGCATGACAATTCAACTGATAACAAAAAATGAACACTCTCAATTCAAGAATAGATGTAAATGAAATAAATTTCTATACATAATTTTGTTTTCTCTAGAATATTAAATATGTGTTCACAAAAAGTAAGACGAAAAGGAAATGTGTGATGTTAATATTCAAAATACAAACAATTTTACATTTTTGTCTTAAGGTTTTAATTTTCTATCCTTTCCCATGAAAATGTATTACATTCAAAATTAGAAGGAAAAAAACACTTTAAGAAAATTAAGTCCTTATAGCAGGAATTATGTCAGACATAAAAGTATAACTCAGGAGAGTCCCATGCTAACAAGGAGAGAGTATAAATGTTGTTTTTTCTTCCTGAAGCACGGATATGGAATTCCCTCCTCAGCTTTACATTTTAGCCAAGGGATCCCAAAGTTGGGACTAGGTATTCTTCTGTACTCTCTTGTCAAATTGACAAAAGGAGTTCAGGACCAAGGCTGAAAGATGTCATGAGATACTCACTAATCCACACTGATGTCTAATACGCGTAGCCTGGATGGCTGTCATATGTCATTCTCTGTCATGCACAGGAGGTGAAAAGAAAATAAGGAGTACCATGGGGTACTAAGCATATGTTTCAGTAAGACACTCCCTTAGTATTATGACAGATAAATCAGTTTTTCAAGGCATAACAAGTTATAACCTAATAGATATTTTCAGTCATCTATATTATCTTATTCTCTAATACCACAACCTAAGTACACAGTATATAAAAAAGTGAAAATGTATGGTAGTTCAAAAATGAAGCAAGAACTCATCAAAACTGAAATCAATGAATGATGAGTACTTAAAAGAATTATAGGTCTGCAAAATTAAGATGCTTTAAATGCCTCCTGTACTTTTAATTAAGCTACCTTTAATATATTATATTTTCAATTTTATTTTTACAGACTGTATTTTGATTCATTGTACACAAATGGGGTACAACTTTTCATTTCTATGGTTGTACACTTAATATTACTGATTTTTCAAAATGTAAAAATAACTGTGATAATATATAATATGAATGTAAAACCAGTATCTAAAATGTAACATAGATAAGCTAATAACCTCTTTACTTTTAGCATATTATTGTTTAATAACATTTACTTATGAAATATTTGATGCTGTATTTTCTGTGAGAAAATGGTAGACATTATCGAGGTCTACTGGGCAGCTGTTGTGAATGACACACTTATTTATAACACCAGCAACAGACCTGCTCCTCAAGTTACAGGAAAAGCAGCAGGGGACAGGACAGAGTAGAAAATGGGAGGAAAAGGGAGAAAAGAAAAAAAAAATCAACAACCAAGCACTTGAATGTAATCATCATTTATGAAACATCATATATTGATGATGAATACTAGTATAGAAAATGTCCAACGTAGAATTCAAATTAGCTTTTTAAAAGATGCTAGTGTATCCTATTAAGCTTAGTTTTCATTTTTACAACTTTATGTCACATTCAGAACAAATTTACCTGAATCTTGAATCTCACTAGTAATAACAAGGCAGTTGGAATATCCTTTAATTTATAATGGCATTAATATTTATATTTTTAAAACCAAATTACATCACTACTTATGCAGAAGAAAGTGCTGCAATCAAATTACATCTATAAGACACAATAAAAATCTTTAAAGTGTCCGAAGAACAATATAGTTAAGCACTTTCTTAAGTAATAAAATCACACAGAACTAAACTAAAAATACAAATAAAATAATTTTAAAAAAAGTTTGGTTTGAGCAGATGTTAATTTACATAATTTGTGAATTTAAAAAATAAGGTTACATTTGCTATGCAGCAAGCACGGATATACAATTCTTATTAATTTAATGGGAGTTGTGACTCCCATTAAGCTTAATAGGAGTCATGAGCCAAATCCCCATGTACCTTGCTGAAAATTTACCTCCAACACTTCAACTAATCAAAATTACTGAAATGAACAAAAGTAGTCAATTTTGCTAGATTAGAAAATTTAAAATCCCTAATGTAAGTCAATTCAGTGTTATAGCAACGGCCATCTAGTTATTCCCAACAAGAAAAAGAATAAAGTTATCACCATGAAAAGAGACAAACTGAAACAAGAGTTTAGGAGTTCTGCTAAATGTAGCAGAAAATATGCTTCTTTTTTCCAATTTGTTGTGAATATTTCAATATTTTTTCTTTCTCAGTACACTATCCAAAACAAAAACTTTTTAAGTTCCTTTTTTAAAGCTTAAAATCATGCCCAAGGGGGCCTGATCAGAGGAATAAGACAAAATCCAAAAAACATTGACACTAATTCCCAGAGAGCAACCTATTACTAACTTCTGAATCACACTGAATAAAATCAGATTTTTTTTCAAAAAAGAAATTGTTTTGAATTTACATTTAAAGCTGGGATACAGCTTAGTGGCAGAGCCCTTGTCTAGCATGCACAAGGCCCTGGCAATTATCACCCTGTTATGACGACTGCTCATTGTTCCCTCTCCACTACTAAGACTATGAACTTCAAAGACTTACGCTGTTCATGTGATTGAGTGGTTGTTAAAAACCACACATTATTCTAGGCACCCTAATGTATGAGAAAAACTGTAATGAAAAAAAAAACCTTGCTGTTGTCAAGCTGACATGCTTTACTGTGTATGTGTGTGTGTGTGTGTGTGTATATAAACACACAGACCTATATACATGTATATTTTATTATGTGTATGTGAAGGAAAGAATGAAAGAAACAAGGATATAGTATTAAGTTTAAACTTGGAGAATCATCATTATTTCTTCCACTGAATCTAGACCATTGGAAGTACTTATATGTAAAAAGATTTTTTTTCCCTAATTCACATTTAACCTCTAAATCTGCCTATTTTCTTCTACTAGATACTGAAAATACCCTACACATGCACATCATATTTTAGTAAGATAACATTTATTCTAAAGTCATTAGAAAATGTGCTTAGAGAATGAAATGTCCATTAAAAACTGGCAGGATACTATTTCCAAGGCTGTTTGTAAATTTTCTTGATTTATATAAAATAAATATATAAAGTTAAATCTGGCTTATCTGGCATTTATACCTGGTATAACATTTTTCTTTGGAATGAGAATAACAACAGTGTAATTTGAATTAACAAAATTTTGACTTATGAAATTTAGTTACATACTTACTGTGTCAAGCATTCAACCTGAAATCCATATTACCAGTTTTGCTGAAGAGCCACTATTATTTGTAACTTGTCACTTGAGCAAGCCTTCATACGTCTGACTTATGCTTGCCAGGGCTCCATTATACAGCATAATTTAATTCTCTGGGACACAAAAATTCAATTTCCTTTCCTACTTACTGATACATGATTCCACAGTGGGTTACTATGCTTATAAAAATTGGCCAAAATAATCAAAGCACACCACTTTCTCAACAGTCTGACTTACGAAGGGCTTGAGGTTAGTTCTACAGGAATAAAATCAATTACACAAAAATTTTACAAAATATTTTTAAAGTTTGGCTTTCATTCAATCATGTTTATTTAGAAATTCTAAACACAATTTTCTAAAATATGCAGGAAGAATAACAATGCTCCTATTTTGCAAAAACATTCACTAAGATAGACTGACAGACGAATAATAGATAAGTCATTCTAACAACTAAATACTTATATAATTAGCTTTTGCCATACTAAAATTTCAAAAGTGGTTATTGATTTGTTTTTTAATATGCACAAGAGGCCCTGGGGATGTAGCTCAGTTATAGAGCATGACCCCTGGCATGCAGAGGCCCTGGGTTCAAACCCAGCACCATAAAAACAAAGGAATATGCACAAGAAATATGACATGCTTATAAGGTCTGTCTAAACACAGAATAAGTGCTTCTCCCAAATTTGGAAATACAACTTTCATAGATATAGATGCAAAATAGATCCAAAATGATGTGAAGCCTTTAAATAATATCAAGGTAAATCACTACTTTGGAAGACAGAAAGCTCTAAGAAAGAAGGCATGGTCCGTGGCAATTCTACAATATGTAAATTGTTTTGTTTTTAAATCTTAGTTGGTTGCTATTATTTAAAATCTTAATGTCTGGTTGAAAAGTTGGAAAACTGGCAAAAGATTCAATCACGATCCTTTGGTAAGCACTTCCCTGTTTGTGGCAAACCTCAGACTGCCTGATACACTCAGGTTACTTTATCTGTTTGACCCTAATAGGTGCTTGAGGTCCAATGTTATACAAGAACATGAGTTCCTCAGAGTAAGAACTGTGCTTTGTGTAATTTGGAAACCTCATCTGAGTTTATGTATAAGGACCTAGGAACTGGTACAAAAAGTACCACCTCATTTCTTAAGTTTTTAAACAGTAACAATCATGGAAGGGCTCAGGAGAAACTTAACGGATGAATAGTTAAATTTCTATCTTCCTTCCTATGTCCTCATACCTTACTTTGATTGGTTTTCTCAATAGGAGTTCACAGGCCATTATCTGGTTTCCAGCAATAAAGGACTATCATGTCATGTAAAACTTTTCTAAGACAAACTCATGTGATGCTGGATAAATGTTCTAACAGTGTGCATTAGCTGTGTATACTCTTAGAATAAGCAGTGTGAGTTCATCCCTAGTTCCTTTTATCCTTAGGAGGGAATTGCTTCAAAAGCAACACCCCCTGGCCTGATGTGCCAAAAATGATATTTCTCTTAACAGCAGATATGAATCCTGACCTGATAGGTGACACTAGAAATAAAACTGCAGTATCTCATGAAAAAGTCTCTGTTTGCTAGCCCCGCCTCCCCACTGAGTTATGCTACTGTGCCAGCAAAGTGGTCTCTACACCAATTGGAAATTTTTTCATTATTGGACTAATGATCCATTGGTCCACACCTGGAATCTTTCTTAAAGGTATAAAAACATCAAACCTAACAGCACGAATTCACTTATTTTTCTCCCTAAAAATAGATGTAAAATTATAAACTATCCCTATGATTTTCATAATAATCCAAGCTTGAGATTCACATTATGAAACTCAGTTCCTGCTTATTGTTTATCATTACAGTACTATTCACTCAGACATATTATACTTTTAGAGTTGATGCATTTCCGTTTTCTAAAATGAAGAGCAATGTAATCTGAAAATGAACTAGTAACCTATAGCCATAAAGTATGACTTAAATCTAAATGAACATTATATACTTTCTGGTTATAGAAGTTCTTATTTTAAAATATTTCTTAATTTTTATTTGTTTAAAATATATTACTAAGTTATACAAATATATGGAATATAAGAACTGGCAGGACAGGAGAGGAAAATAACAAAACCTAAATTTGGAACAAATAATTCAAATAAAATTCTTTCAGCAAAATTAAAAGGTTAATATTTTGAAGCTGATTACAAAGACATTGGAATAATAAGCTTCTATCTATTAGCTGACATTAAACCTCCTTTTCCCTGCCAATCATTGTATTAATAGGCATAAATAGAACAACTAAAAGTATACATAAAACCAATTTAAAAATTCAAAAACATTTTTATCAATACTATTTCACTAGGCCTTATAAAGAAATTTCATTTTATTTTACATGGGTTTCTCAAAGATTCTGTATTCTTCAAAGGTTTTATAAGTTAATATTTTCATGCTGAATTCCACTATTGACCAGCTATAAAATTTACACATCTTACCTTCCATATTAAATTTCAGTCTGCTTTATGCTCTATAGTATCTGGATAAATATTATTTTCATATAGAAATAATATTTCAGACTGCAGAAATAATGGTAACAGAAAATCTACACACACCAGGCACAGTGGTGCACACCTGTAATCCCAGCACTTGGGAGGCTGATGCAGGAGGATCATGAGTTCAAAGCCAGTCTCAGCAACTTAGTGAGTAAGGCCCTAAGCAACTCAGTGAGACCTTGTTTCTAAATAAAATACAAAACAGGGCTGGGGATGTGGCTCAGTGGTGGAGTGCCCCTGGGTTCAATCCCCAGTACCAAAAACAAACAAACAAACAAACAAACAAACAAAAAAAAAAAAAGAAAATCTACACAGTAAATAATAATTCCAATTATTTCAGTAAGCCCCAAAAGTGCATTTACTGGGGCTGGGGTTGTGGCTCAGTGGTAGAGCACTTGCCTCAGATGTGTGAGGAACTGGGTTTGAATCTCAGCACCATATGTAAATAAATGAATAAAATAAAGGCCCATTCAACAACTAAACATTTAAAAAAAAAAAAAAAGTGCATTTACTTCTTTAAAAATCAGTCAGGTGTGATGGCCAAATGTGGTAATCCTAAGAGTCTAAGACAGGAGGACTGCAAGTTCAAATCCAGCCTCAGCAATTTAGCAAGACCCTGTCTCAAAATAAAATATAAAAGGAGACAGGGATGTACCTCAGTAGTAAAGTACCTCTGTTCAATCACCCACCAGTATTAAAAAAAAAAAAAAAAAAAAAAAAAAAAAACAGGCCTGTCTTGAAAACTACCTGCCATTAATTTAGGAGCTGGAAGTACAGCTCAGTGGTAGAGTGCTTGCCTGTAATACATGAAGGCCTGGTTCCATCCCTAGCACCACAAAAATATCAAAGAAAAAAATTTAAAGCAATAGGGTTCAAGAAAAAGTCTTCCTGCATTTTTACAAATTTTCACATTGTAAGGGATGTGTGTGTGTGTGTGTGTGTGTGTGTGTATACACATACATATTTCAAAGATACAGATAACATTAAGAAGGAAGTACTACAAAAATGTTTTTCTACAGATGTGAAAATTTTTTTTTTTTAGGCATTTTAAAACTATAACTATACTTGAACAGACATAAAACTAACGATGAAGTGAAAAGATCACCACAAAGGGCTGGGGTTGTAGCTCAGTGGTAGAGCACTTGCTTACCACATGTAATGCACTGGGTTTGATCCTCAGCACCACATAAAAATAAATAAATAAAATAAAGGTACTGTGTCCATCTACAACTAAAACTTTAAGAAGAAAAAAGACTACCACAAAAAACTTCAGATTTACTAGAATAAATATAGTCAATAAATGTAAAATACAGGGCTGGGGTTGTGGCTCAGTGGTAGAGTGCTTGCCTGGCATGTGTAAGGCCCTGGATTCAATCTTCAGCACCTCATATAAATACATGAATAAAATAAAAGATCCATTGACAACTAAAGGATATATTTTTTTAAAAAAATGTAAAATATATACCAAATATTTCATTTAGTTGTTTTAGGATTATTTGGAATTATTATAGCTCACAAATTTATATGAAATATAAATTCAGACATCTAGAACTTTCTATACTTTATAGCAGTGTGAGGAAATAATTCAGTCACCAAAAAAAGAATTTAGCACCTATTTTAGAATAATAAAATAATATTCTAACCACTTCCACATAAAGAAGATTGGATAGCTGAAGTTCTCCTGGACTTAAGGAACAAAATTTAAACTGTGTCTTACCTTCTGTATTCGGTAACAAACTGAGTATAATGATAAACCACAGACTTCGCATTCTGCAACCAGAAGACACCATTATTGATCCCCTTAGATATTTCTTTGTATTCCTTAATGAATCTAGTTATAAATGCCCAGCTTCATCGAACCCAGCAGTCTGCATCATTGATCCTCATATCTGAAAAACAAACAAATCCATCATTTACTTTATGGTCCTGCTTATGTCACAGAAAATACAAAAATAACAACTTTCTCCCCTTCCCTGCCTTTTGGAAGTATAAAAGACATTTGATTCTAAATCAAATATGGAAGCTGCTCCTATACACTGGATACCTGAGCCTTACGATATATAGTAACAGTAAAGGTCTATAAATTCTTAATAAAGAAGCCTTCTTAGGAAACATGAAAAACTTAGAAGGTCATTCTAGAATGTCAAAATTCTAGATTTCATATGCTGTTCTTTCTCACAACAAGGTATAACTTGAAAACAAAATACATTCTTGAGTCCACTAGGCCCAAATAAAAACCCAAAGATCGTGATCTGTGCATCATTCCAAGAATGCACCCACCAGTCATTTAAAACAACGGGGGCGGAGGGGGACTACAAAGAATACCAAATCTGGGATCAATTCTAATTTTGACGAGCCTTATGGGCCCAGTTCTCCAAAACAAGATACAAAAACTTTCAGGAGTGTGACTTTAAAACATGTTTTCTGGATCCTAGGACAACCTGGAACTGGAACTAGGTCTTTTTCTGGGTTCTGCACAACAGTTCTACTGCCTTCGAGAGAAGTATGAGGAACTGCATTATAACGTTAGCTTTGACATACACATAAAATGAAGGCAGTTCCCAAATATATCTAGTCTCCTGGTCTAGCCTCTGAGGGTAAAGAAATCACAAATGTTTCCTTTGAGAAGAACACTACACTTTCTTCAAATTAGTTTCCTATTATTTACTAGTAAGTAATACTCATACCAAGTTGTTTCAAGCCACCCTTGACAAGTTGCTACTAAAGAGGTGTATTAAGTGGGGCAGTGAGGGGATTCCCATCCTCCCCATTATGAGGTGGTGTTGGCAGTTCAAATAAGACAGTTCTTAATAATTTAGATGCTGTGACTAAAGCATAAACATAATCTAGAAAACAAAATCCTCCTGGTAACTTTGAGTTCTCTTTCACATCATCTGAACTACTTTGCAGCAAATGCATGCTTCACGTAGGGGATTACAGGAGCTGCTCACTATGTTCTATTTACTATAATGGGGCTTCCATGGAAAAGCAAACAGATTCTAAATGATTTGGAACATTTATCACACAGTAAAGGCACAATCATGGCTTATCAACAAACACACCAGAAAGAAAGTAAGAGAATTAATGTAGGCCAGCCATGGTGGCCCACGCCTGCAATCCCAGCAACTCAGAAGTCTGAAGCAAAAGGATCACAAGTTCAAGACCAGCCTCAGCAATTTAGTGAGGCCTTAAGCAACTTTAAGTGAGACCCTGTCTCAAAGTAACAAAAGTGGGGGGTGGGGGCAGGAATGTAGTAAATTGCCCCTGAGCTAAATCCCCAGTACCAAAAAAAAAAAAAAAAAAAAAAAAAGAAATAAAATAAAATGAAAGATTTAAAGTGTAATTATAAAGATTCATAAAAATCACAAATGAAACTAGCAAGATATTTCTATAATAAGGAGTTTGTTTTATTATGCCCACAGTCTGAGATACAACTGCTTCTCTCTACACCTTGGGCCATGATCAGCCCAATTTTAGCTCTCTCTGAAAACATTAAAGACATTTAGGTATGACAGGGGTCACAGTTGGTATAACGCAGTTCTGTGAACACCTCAGATGCTTCTCTGTCGAAAGAAACAAGAAAAAAACAAAGGAAAGGGCAACATGCTTCCTCTTCTAAATACCAAAAAATACAAAAAGAACAACACATCAAAAATCCATCTGATGGAGACATGACACACATCCATGTACAACTAGCTGGCCCATTCTGTTCATTTTTCACTGAATTCCCAAAGGTTAGTCAAAAGACAATCTAAAGTAAAACTGCAGTTTACATCTGCTGTGGCAAAGTGCCTACCTTAAAAATGAAAGTTAAATCAAAAGGCTAATGGTCTGACACATCCAAAGGCTAATCCATAAAGAATTTCTTATATCTTACAGTCTTTCTATGATCCAATCAAGCAATTAAAGTAATTTTAATATGTGGATGAAGTGCATTAATTGCCTCAACTAAAACTGAGTGACCCTCTGGACTGTTCCATATTCCAAGAATTTTGACTGTGCAAGTTTTACTTGTAACCGGTCCTTTGATTTCAATGAGCTAATGCCTACAGGCAGCTGGCCTGCATGTACAACTCTCCAACACAGTTCCATTTTCTTAAGGCAATCCAAGATCATTCTGTATTTGGTCACCCGCTATTTGAAAGAGTCCTTGTTTGTGGGAAGAAAGGGAAGGAAGAAATCAGGGTCCAATGACTGCCTTGTAGGAAACAGCTGCCAAAATAGGAAAACCTCTGTTAGTGAGAGGAAAAAGAGGAGGAAACCACACAACCAAGACCTCTGCTGTGGTCTTTGGCAGGATAGAAAGTTTCATGAACAAACTCTATGTACTAAAACTCAGTGTATTCTTAAGGCTTGAGAATGTGAAACATAATTCACAAAGTACACTCCAGTCGACTATGACACTTTGTCAAATTGAAACAGGTTCTGCAAAGTACAAAATCATGGCTGCTATATAAAAATGAAGCTTAAATTCATCTGTGGATGCAATAAGTAAAAAGAATATTGAATTTATTTTTCTCAATTCCACAACCTATATGCAATCACTCTCGTATCAAATAAAATTATTTCCAGAAGTTCAAACTTAAAGTGCAATTTTGAAAACTAAGTAAAAAGATTTTACCGCTGTGATTCAAATTAAAAACAACCCTTCGCTGAACAAATGTTAATGAAAATTGAAATACTTAGCAAACCACAGTCAGCTAAGAATAGAATGAATAAACAATCAACTATGGTGAAACTAATCCCCAAAAAGCACTGCTCCTAAACCAAGCTGGAGCCAAAGGGCACTCAGACACAGATGCAGCTAACAGACCATCCTTCAAGCTAAATACCTGCAAAAATAAGCTCAAGAGTGTCTCACAAAGCAAAACAAAAACAAAGAACAAAACCAGAAACGGGCTATTAAATTTCCTTTCAACAAATAGAAAAGATTAATTTAAACAATGTCCCACATTAGTAACTTATTTGTATTTTAACCCCCACTTTGGAAAACCTTTTTTTTTTTTTTCCTCCCAGCAACATCAGAGAGCTTAGCATGAAGTGAGGGAGGAACAAAGACAATAAAGATGTTTAACAGCTGATTTCTTAGTAAAAACAGAAACAGCATATTCCTACTTAAACAATCAGGGATTATTGTTTTTAAAAATCCAACTCACTTTTAATACACCGCCTCCTACCAAGGCTTTTTTTCTATCCTCCAAATAAAAGATTCAATTTCATCTTAATCTCCTTTCTATGAACCACAAGCCATTGTCTACCAAACCTCTGCCACGATTTTTTTAGACCTAAGTATCCTATTACTCTGTCATGTAAAGTCAATTAAGGCATCGTTACTACCAAACCTTCTAAAGCTGAATAGTGACTTCCAGGAATCCACTTCAGCACTGTTTATATCCCAACAGCCTTCAATGTTTTATACACTACTTACAATGTACTGTCAGCTGGAGTCTTCAGACAGTAACCTGCTCATATTTATTAGCTATAATAAATATCCTGTGCCTTAAACTGTCAGCAAAATTATTTAAAAGGAAAATACCAATAACCAGTTTCCAGTCACATATTTGAGTTACATTACCAGAAAAATCACATTTAGCCTGATGATGTGATATTTATTTAGCAAATACAGAAAAAACAAAACCTGTTAGCTGATAAACATTAATGAAATAAACAGAATATAAAATTATTTGTAATTAGAGGAAAAGAAAATTTTAAAATTTCAAAAATTGGTTAACTGAGGTTGATATTCTGTCAAGAGCAAAGATTCACATTGACAGTTTTATCTTTTATTTCTAATCATGGACATGAAACCACTGTGAACAGTGGCTATTAAGCCCAGAAAAACTATAAAGAGAGAGGGCGGCTGGGGATATAGCTCAGTTGGTAGAGAGCTTGCAAGCCCTGGGTTCAATCCCTAGCACCACAAAATAAAAAAGAGAGAGCAGGGAAAGCAAAAGCTACCCAAGCACCTACCCGTCACCCATCCTTGCTAGCGTGCACTAATGCTGTATAAAATGAAACATTAATGTTCTGGGTAAGCCTAAAATCGTATGCACTCTGTGTGTGTGTGTGTCTGTGTGAACTCTAAATGAAAACTAAAGACAGCTTTATAAAATTAGTCATTCTAATCTTATTTGCACTATAAAATTATAATCATTATAGGACATAATTTGCTAGTAAAACAAGCTGCTATTCCGTTTTAACAAAACACACACACACACACACACACACACACACACACACAAGAAAGGATGATGATACTAACCCCACTCTGGATGATACTAACCCTACTCTGTCCCATACACAGGCATAGAAAATGAAAAATAAGTTAGTTTAATATCTATTTAGCAGGAACTCAACCAGAGCATTCACCTTGCAGAAATATTTCATGTGTGATCCTTAAAGTCTAGTTTCCCCTTCTCATTGAGAAAACATCAACACCTCTAGGAGTTTTTCTTCGGTAAGTCAGCTCAGCAAACCTGGGCTATCACTAATCAGAAAGGCTTTCTTCACTCCAGACACATACCATTTGCATTTGAGTTTATTTTCTTTGCTTCACAAGGACAGCATTAGGGATGGGCTGGAAATGCTGATAGAGTTCCTAAAACCACGTGGTCAACCATTAGTCACCACCCTCTCCCTCTGTCTCATTTCTGCCAGCACTGGCATCAAGTCTAGAATACTTTAATTAAACTATTTATGGAATACTCCCCTTAATATTTATTATTGGTCTTACCATTTACTGAAATTTCTTCACTGTGAAGGAATTCTCCTATGAGAGGGCTTAGAGAAGCCGAAAGAAGAGGTCAGGAATACTCCTAGTAAATTACATCTGCTATGTGCTATAATATCTAGGAATCGTGCTGAGCATGCAAAAGAGGCTTGTAGCTGTGGACACCAGAGGCACAGTCCAGGGCAGTCTGCCATTCTCTTCATTAAAATCCATCCAGATGAAATAATAAAAACAAATAGCTGTCACTTTCAAACTAATATGGGGGACATTTTATGGCTATAGAGGAACTTTCAATTGAAATTTCAAAAGAAAAAAATCAAAAAGATACATTCCTTACATATCAAGAAAAATTGATGACTTCCTCAAACTTCATACCAAAAATAATTATCAGTATATTTGAATTTATTGTTAGAAAAAAAATTACAGCACTCCTATAACACAGAATTTATTTATTTATTTATGTATATTTTTATTTTTGGAACTGGGGATTGAACTCAGGGGCACTTGGCCATTGAGCCATATCCCCAGCCCTATTTTGTATTTTATTTAGAGACAGGGTCTCACCGAGTTGCTTAGCACCTTGCTCTTTCTGAGGATCTTTTCACGATCCTCCTGCCTCAGCCTCCCAAGCAGCTGGGATTACAGGCGTGAACCACCACACCCGGATAACCCAGAATTTAGTACACCCCCACCTGTCCACTCTAATATAGGGGACAAGGAAAGGATGGCTTTGGGTTTTTTTTGTTTTTTTGGTTTTTTTTTTTTTTTTTTTGGTACTAGGGATTGAACCCAGCGGCACTTTACCACTGAACTAAACTCCCAGTATTTTTTATTTTTTAGAGACAGGATCTCAGGAAGTTGCTGAGGCTGGCCTCAATTTGTGATCATCCTATCTCTCAGTCTCCTGAGTCACTGGGATTACAGATGTGAGCCACTATGCCCAGCAAGGGAAAGCTATTTTTAAATGGCAGTCGTCTCCAATTTTAAAATGTTATGCTATATTCCTCTTGACTTTGTAATAGTCTAAAATTCTTATTCATATTTTAAAGTTGAATATATATTATGGGTACTATGACTAGAAATACTTCCCAAGTGCCTTCTCTTTGTGAAATACTGCGTCAGACACAAATCACTAAGCCTTATAAAAATGCAAAGTAAATATTACAAAGGTCAGAAGTAAGGATGAGGTGAAGTAATTAGGTTGAAATTACTTGGCTAGGTAAGTGGCAGAAGGAAGACTGCAATCCAAACTAACTAAAAAACCATTTCTCCACTATTCATAAACAAATGTTTAGTGAGCACCTATTATTTCCTATCTATTGAATGATAAAATAGATAAAATTCAGAGGGATTACATTCTAACTCAAAAATAACCCATCAGAATAAGAAGTTATTATTTCCTGGAACATAATTAGCTTTCCAAAAAATTAAACCTAGATTAACTAACTCCACGTATTATTATTTCCTCAACAACTTTGAAACCAGAGTAAGTAGATAACAGGGCTGGGAATTAAGTCCATGTTCTAAAATCACCATTGCCACTAACTAAATAAATCAGATAAGCTTGCATTACACGTTTTATCATCTTTCTTTTTTTCTTGCAGTACTGAGGATTGAATCCAGGGCCTTGGTGCTTGCAAGGCAAGCACTCTACCAGCTGAGCTTTATCTCCAGCCCTTATTATCTTTCTTTAAAATTAAAAAATGAAGCAGGGCATAGTGGCACATGCCTATAATCCCAGCCCTTTGGAAGGCTGAGACAGAAAGATGGCAAGTTTCAAGACAACCTCAGAAACTTAGTGAAGCCCTAAGCAAGTTAGCAAGATCCTGTCTCAAAATAAAAAATAAAAAGGGCTGGGGATGTGGCTCAGTGGTAAAGCACCCTTGGGTTCAATCCCCAGTACAAAAAAAGAGAGACAGAGACAGAGACAGAGACAGAGAGACAGAGAGAGAGAGAGAGAGAGAGAGAGAAAGAAAGAAAGAAAGAAAGAAAGAAAGAAAGAAAGAAAGAAAGAAAGAAAGAAAGAAAGAAAGAAAGAAAGAAAGAAAGAAGTCAGTCAGTCATTTTGGGATTATGAAAGCAATGAAACACCAAAAGAATAATGAGTTGATTTTCACAATGTTTACACGAGTAAAACTAACATCCCCTAGGTAATGATAGCTACATATTAACTTAATTTTCAGTATTTCCAGTTGAGCTACCTTAATTCTACTCATTTATGTTGCTATTTAAAGTGCTTGCAATTACATGTTATAAATTAACAAATTTTTCCAGACAGATAAATCTTATCAACCACACTACCTGAGAAGTTGTTGTAAGTCAGAAAAACAAATATTACCTCCAACTCAAACTAGCAAATGCATCTTAAAAGTTTTAATGTTAACATCTATGAGATTATAGACTAATCATTGTTTAGGCAAATATAAAAGAAAAAATAAAATGTGGCTTATAAGATGCAATCTTGCGTTTGGCTCACTGCACAGGATTTGTTCATAAATCATTGTTACTAGCCATTCCCTGAATCAATATTCAAATTCCCTCTTGGTCTATACATACAACCACTAAATGAAATAATAATGACCTAGGATCTGTTGTATATTAGATCATCAATATCACCATCAGAGGTTTCTTAGAGGTAATGAGGTAATCTAAGTAAAGTATGTCAAACAGTCTTAAAAATAAGTAGGAAAAATTAAGTATAAAGAATATATATATAGCAAAAAGTTGAAGAAAACTTTACTATGTATATATAATACATTACCTTTTGAAAAACAATACAATTCATTTGCAAACTATGCCAATCTATACAGTGTTATCTAAACTTGAACTTCTTACTTTTCTTTTTTTTCTTTTCTTTTCACAGACTTCATTTTGATTCATTGTGCACATATGGGGTACAACCTTTCATTTCTATGGTTGTGCATGATGTACATTCATAATATTCATGTAATCATACATGTACATAGGGTAATGATGTCTGTCTCATTCCACCATTTTTCATACCCCTGCACCTTCCCCCTCTCATTTCCCTCTACATAGTCTAAAGTTACTCCATTCTTCTCTCATATCCCACCCCCAACCAGACTCTATATCATCATCCACTTATCAGGGAAAACATTAGGCCTTTGTTTTGGGGGGGATTGGCTTATTTCATTTAGCATGATAATCTCCAATTCCATCCATTTATCTGCAAATGCCATAATATTATTCTTCTTAAATAGACCATATTAGTCTAACTGCATGTATGTCAAGCAAGTTAACTAATACCTAGTTGGTACCACCTAGACATTTGTGATGTAGGTGCTGAAGTCAATGTTACGTATTTATTTTTACTTCCTATATAAACTGGTTCTGTTTTAACTTCTAAAGAAATAACCTGTAATCCTAGCTATGCTGGAGGCTGATACAGGAGGACTATCAAATTAGAGGTCAGCCTCGGCAATTTAGCAAGACCCTATTATGTTTTAGATATGAAGTGTCCCCCCAAAAGCTCATGAGTGAGACAATGCAAGAATGTTCAGAGTTGAGTTGGGCATGATGGCATTTGCCTGCAATCCCAGGAACAAGGGAGGCTGAGGCAGGAAGATCACAACTTCAAGGCCAGCCTCAGCAATTTAGTGAGGCCCTCCCTAAGCAACTTAGTGAGAACCCGTCTCAAAACTAAAAAAGGCTAGGAATGTAAAGTAGTAAAGCATCCCTAGGTTCAATCCCCAGAACCCCCCAACCCCTGAAAAAAAGTTAAAAAAATGTTCAGAAGTGAAATTGATTAAATTGAGAGTTATAGCCTAATTGTAGATTAACTCACTAATATGTATTAACTGGGTGGTTAACTGTAGGCAGGTAGGGTGTGGCCAGAAGTAGGTCATTGGGGGTGTGATTCTGGGGTTTATATTTTGTCCCTGATGATGGGGCTCTCTCTGCATCCTGGTTACCAAGTCCTGAGCTGTTTCCCTCTGCCACACCCTTCCCCCTTGATGTTCTGCCTTGGCCCAGAGCTATGGTGTCAGCAGACCAAGGACTGAACCTCTGAAACCTTGAGACAAAATAAACTTTTCCTCCTCTTCAGTTGTGCTGGTGGGCCTTTTGATCACAGTGATGTAAAAACTAACTAAAACACTGTCTCAAAATAGAAAATAAAGAGCAAGGGGTATAGCTCAGTGGTATAGCACCTGCCTAGTATATGTAAGGCCCTGGGTTCAATCCACAGTGCCACAAAAATACACACACAAATAAACAGATATAGCTGCTACCTTGAGGAAGTATATACTCTTCTAAGGAAAATTAAATATAATCGAAAATTACTAAAATCATAAATGTATATTCAATAATAACTGCTAAAATCCTAAAACGTAATGACAATACATACATTTCATACCACAACAATGAGATAATTAAGAGCAGTTTCTCTATCTGTATATCCCTGGGGTGTGTACCTAGATCAACCAAATGTCATCTTATCAAAGAGTCTGAAACAGACCAAGAACACACTTAACCTGCCCCAGTAGGTTTGAGATGCTTCACAAGCATCCAGACCTCAAGTTCAGAAATACATACACAAGGGTACAAACATATGACAAAACTACCATTCTACCATTTCCCTAGTTTTACCCATTATAAGTTTATGGTACTGATTCCACGTAAAGTAATCTTAAGAAAAGCATTTAGGGAATTCTGCAATATGTTTAATGTAGACCTTGTCTCTTGTGTCAAAATACATCTCAGCAATTATTTTAATTTCCATTTTTTTTAATTACATCTAAAGAAGTAGCTATTTTAGAAGAATATTTTTTTTAAAACCTACTTAGAGATTATTGTATTGGTAGCCAAAATAAAATAGCCTGAGACTTATTCGGCTCACACAGTTCAAAATTCACCTTCCTGGGAAAACTACAGATGATCAAAAGACAGCAGAGACCTTCAAGAAAGAACAAGTTCTTGGGCCTTCCCTGGGGTTAGTCCCCATTAAGCCATTATGTTCCATTTGTTTTATATCTGTGTCTACAAGTAGAATTCAAAATAACAGGATTTTCTTGAGTTATAGAGAAAAAGAACATATCAATTATTTCTGAATAATTAAGTTAATTAACAGTATTAACGTTACAGTGTGAGTAATAACAGAACAGATTGTCTTCCAATATCAGGCTGAGATTCTGTGTGGTTGGTGGGGTGAATCCCACTAAAGAACATTGAGAAATTAAGCTGGAAATGTAAGAGGAGGGTTTAAGAAATTAAAAAAAAAAAAAACTGGGTCATTTTGAATGATTGTTAGATATTTGAAAAATTAAAAGAAAACCTTTAGTTCATTAACAAATAGAGTCAATGCACAGGCTTGAATCCCAGCTATTTGGGAGGCTGAGGCAGGAGGACCTCCAAGTTCAAGGCCAGCTTCAGCAATTCAGCAAGACCCAGTCTCAAAATAAAAATAACATGACTAGGAATGTTGTTTAGTGATAGAGTGCCTCTGTACTCAATCTCCAGTATTGGGTGGAGCAGGAGGGCAGGGGTGTTGGAAACATCTATGTGTTTCTGTTTCTTAATCACAGAGTAGAGGTATGTGGGTTTTCAGAAAAGGAATTCTTCAACTTTAAATATAATTTTATAATATCTATTAAAATTTCAAATAACATTAAAGTAGTAATAAAAGCGATGTTTAATAAAAGAAACAGGTTATAAAAAGCTGAGAAGAACTGACTAGAAGCTTAAATTACTTGCCAAGTCTCTCTCTTTGGTAAATGACTAATGTAGTTTTGTAACAGTTTAAACAATTTTTTAAATGAATATATAGTCACTTAACATTGCTACTATACATATTTAAAAGGAAGCAAAAACTGCCTTAAAAAATAACTACAAATGATAACTAGTGATATTTCAAATCTCAAGTTTATAATCAATTAGATTCCATTATGTTTGGAAAGATTAAAACCAACAAATTATGTAGACTAATACTATATATGTATATGTATCAGGGCAGGGATCAGGGAAATTTTCCTATAAAGATCAAATATGGCTTTAACGGTCATATAGTCTGTGTCACCACTACACAGCTCTGCCACCGTACCATGAAAAGTGTCATAAATTAATGCATAAATTACTGACCATGGCTGTGTGCCAACAAAACTTTACCTACAAAACAGCCGGCTGGCCCTAGTTTGCCAACCCCAGCTATAGATGAACAAGCGCAAGGCCAAGATAACCTCAAGTAATCATTTCAGTCAAGTAGTGAACTAAGAACTGTGAACGTCAGCAAAACTAATCAAAGCAATGTAATGTATTGTTTTAATAAATTAACAATGTTAAAATAAAGATAAATGATCACACTGGAAGGAGAAAGATAAAACAAAGTTGCATAAAATAAAATAAATTGATGTTTCAGTACATGTAGCCAAATCCCATCTATGTCTTAACAAGGTTTGGAGTAAAAAAAAAACAGAAGACAATGCCACAGCAACTTATCTGACTACTTTGGTTGGCATGAGAGGATATAAAACCCATCAAAACAGTAAGTAATGAGAGAATGAAAAGTAAAGAGGTTTGCATAAGACCTCTCAGGTATTACAGCATTACTATAATGATTTCAAGTAGTTATTGGTAAAAGTGGCTTCAAACTCCTATATCTGTCACCATTGCTACTCACCCTTATGAAATACTGGCTGTGTCCCACTTCCACATCTGTATTCAACAGGAAACTACTAAATTCTGACTTACTTTCTTCTATAAAGCTACCAGTCCAAAATTGCTAATCTTATTTCAACTAACTAAGAGTAACCATGTATGCATACCTTTAAGAAGTATTTTTAGGGCTTTAGAATTCCCTCCACCAAAATACATTTGTGACTTTTATAGTAAATATTCTTATTTTCTGCAAATCTAATGTTTTTTTAAAATTTAACAGGCAAACTAAAGCATACTATTCCTAAGAATAATATTTTAAGCTATAATAGGTATCATATTAAAACAAATGAAGGCTAAACTCTTCTATCAATATTATATATATAAGACAAAAGAGTAGAGAAGGTTACAAATTTTTAATAAAAGCATTATATTATGGTGGTAATAATCTAGGTGTTTTACTGGAAGAGAAGTGGATTACTGTAAATGAAATTTTTAAATGTCCTTTCCATTTTAGAGATAACACAGAATGACTTTTTTCATGTCTCTAGCGATAAGGATAAGTTTGCCACACATTTAAATGGGGCCTTCACCCTTCCCACCCTGGCTCATGAATTAATAATTCAGTGACATTAATACAAGAAGATAAATGATAAAAAGGTTAAGGCACATGGGCCAGCCATACACACATACTTCTTTTAGCACAGTTAATACCTCTCTGCCAATTACAGCTAAAACTTTTTAACAGTTTTCAATAGCCTTTTTACAATCTAAGTAGCAGCTTATGCACACACAATTTCACACAATTCCGTCTTAATAAATCTCCTGCTGGTACCAAACAATCATTCTAGGGGATTAAAGTGCAACATCTGTTAACATTAATAATGTTTTATATACTCATATGTATTAAAGAAGCTTCTACTCCATTATTAGTCTCCTGGAAAACCTTCTAGACCAATATACCGATTTAGCATGAATTATACATATATTCTAAAATTGCTAACTTACTATAACAAAGAAACACATTAGTGTGAAATAGTAAAAGAAAAAGATCATATCTACCATGAAGTAACAGATCTTTCTGAACCAAGCTTACTAAACATAAATGGATGCATACACACACAAATGAAATTAGCCCCATCTCTAGGAGTTTTTGAAACTAAAAAAAATCCTCAAGAGCATTATTCATCTTAAATAAAATATGTAAATGACTCATCCTAAATAAAACAGCACTACTAATACAAAAGGTGCTTCATCTGGAGGTGCCGCACATTCACTGTCGTGAATTCTGGTTCTTACTCTAAAATCCCTCAATACCCTTCCCACTCCTTTTCTTCCCTCCGCCTTAACCTCTTCCTCTAAACGTTTGCAAAAATCTCAGAGCTTATTTTCTCGCCTTCCATCCAGCTTGCCAACTTTCATTAGTTTAATCCTCCTAATTTCACTCTAAACCATTAAAATGTGTAAAACTGGAACCAATCCTACAATTCATTTTTATATAAGAAAAAAGAACATGCGGGATCATGATGACAAAGGCAGATCTCAGAACTGCTGTTCTCGTTATTTTCCCACAAGTACAGAAATGAATTTCTCACTGTAATGTATCACAACCAATCTACTTTTCAGCAATAGGGAAACTGGAGATGGGGGGAGGAACCTAGTAAAAAAGAAAACTAGAAATACAGTCCAAACCAACTTCAAAAATACTTAATCCAATACTCTGCTTGACAAATTTATTTGCTCAATAATTCTAAATATACCTCTTGAACTGATTTTCACTCAAGATTTTTTATCCACATAAAAAATGTTCCTCTCCAGCCGGGCGTGGTGGCGCACACCTGTAATCCAAGCGACTTGGGAGGCTGAGTCAGGAGGATCACAAGTTCAAAGCCAGCCTCAGTAACTTAGCGAGGCCCTAAGCAACTCAGTGAGACCCTGTCTCTAAATAAAAAAATACAAAATAGGGTTGGGGATGTGGCTCAGTGGCAGAGTGCCTCTGGGTTCAATCCCCAGTACCAAAAAAAAAAAAAAAAAACCCCAAAAATGTTCCTCTCCTTTCTACCTAAAAATTTCTGTAGAGACAGTTTAAAAACCACCTGTGCCATGAAGTCAACCAGACTGTCTCATAGTGAAAAACAAACCTCTCCCTCCACAGACTCCTGTAGCCATTGTGTCATTACTTTGATAATCTTATAATGCCAACTCAATTAAACTTGGAACCGTCCCTTAAATCTTTGTCGGCCCAGCATAGTGGTGCCTTACTTTGGATGAGGATGTAGGAACATCACAAGTTGGAGGCCAACCTCAGCAATGCAGCAAGACCCCATCTCAAAATAAAAAATAAAAAGGACTTGGGGTGTAACTCATTGGTAAAGCACCCCTGGGTTCAGTCACCCCTACTGCAATGAATGAATAAATAAATCTTTTGTCAACATTTTCAGTTTTGCTCTTTCTTCAAGGTAAGTCTTTTCAAACCAAGGTCAAAAAAACAAAACAAAACAAACAAAAAAAAAACCATCCTGGTACTGCAAGCAATGCTAGAATGAAGAGGCTATGAAAATGAGGCAAGTACACAACTTCACGAATTACTTCAGTGCAATCAAGAAAGCAAGCGCTCCTTACACCCTGGGCTTTTGTTCTTCACTTTAATCTTGATTTTGATGAGTAGTGTAACATCCTGGTGATCAATATATTAACTGTTCAATAAACTGACTGGGAAATCATAATTTTTAAATGAATTCTCTTTTATCTAACATATCTGTATGTAGGAATGAGCATTCTTTATTTTATTTCCTGGGGTGGTAAAAACATTATGGCGATTTGGTTTTATGTTCTGGAACTATAGAAGGCTTACCAGACCTCTGTATTTTTTACTTTTGTCAGCAATCCTCTCTGCCACTCATCCCTGGGCCAAAATATTTCCTTTTCCAAAACTCAGTTTCTGCCCATCACTTGACTGTTTCTAACCCACTCCTTCATTTAACTTCCTACATACCTTTCATAATGCCTGACAAAAAATTAGCATATCATAAACACCATGGAGGGAGGGAGGGAGGGAAGAGACAGGGAGGCAGGCATGGGAAGGAATATGGGAAAGCATGGGAGGTTGTATATGCATAGAGGTGAGGAAGAAGTCACTGGTACTCAGGAACTCAAGTGTGAAACAGAAACACAATTTTTTAAACTAAAACAAATTTAAAGAGATGTCCTAGAAGAGAGATTTTCAACATTTTTTTCTAAGCAGAATTTTCCTTCAATTAAATAATTAAATACTGAAGAGTACAAATTTTTAAGACTGAAAACAAATGAGCATTCTGTCAGGAAGTTTACTTTTTCATCATTGTTTGGCATAAAATACCTTATCATCTTCATCATTTATAGGAGCCAAATAAACCCCTCAAGGGAGAATTTTAAAAACCACTCAGTCTTCTCTTTCTAAGCATAAGGAAGCAGTAAAGTCCACAATTAACGGGAAGCAAAATCCGCAACTCAGGCCCAAACTCTAGCAGGATAATCCCTTGATGAAACTTTTCTTGGAAATACTTAGAAATACTATAAAAACAATTTTTAATTTAAGACAATTTAAAATTTTAAAGTCCTATAAAATGTAAAATTATATGAAACTGTTTAGACCTGATGAATTTTGCTTTTAAATCAGAAGTACTACCACAAGAATGGGAACTTATACCCATGTGTGTATATGTCAAAATACACCTACTGTCATATACCTCTAAAAAGAACAAACGAAATCAAACATAAAAGAATATTCAGTTGTTTAAAAAGTACACTAAAAATCTAGGTTAATCTTTTTGAAGGCAGGGCACCATACGTAGAAAATAGTTTTGTGTCCATTCAGAACAAAGAATGTGCTAGGGTTATGGCTCAGTGGTAGAGCACTTGCCTAGCATGTTGAGGCACTTGGTTCAATTCTCAGCACCACATATAAATAAATAAATACATACATACATACATACATACATAAATACATACATAAATAAATGTCTATCAACAACTAAAAAAATTTTTTTAAAGAATGAGATAAAGCACTGATATTGTCTACAGTGTATAAACACTGTAGATTACCTTTTCAACATTTATCATTTACAAAGTCTGCTAGAAAATCATGACTACTTTAAAATCCTTACTTCCCATTGTTCCTTAGACCAGCATTTGCAACCTAATTGACTTCAATACATAAATCAAACAATGTTCACAATAAGCCTAAGAAACTCATTTACAAGAATTTATCTGAATAATAAATATGAAATTTAACAAGTTTTAATAATCAGACTCTATAAATGGTATAATATAGTTGTCTGTTCTAATTTGGCAAGAGCGATTCTCACATAACACTCATCAAACTAAATACAAGAAATTGTTCTGGCATTTCACTAAATTAAAATCCTGAAACCCTACAGCTTCAATGTAGAAATTTAGATTTTATTAATACTTTAAATCAAACCATAGTTATTATTCAGTTTCATAAAATGCAATTTATAGTAGTCTGCTGTGAATCCAAGAAAACAATGAGAATTTAATCAGATTTTAATATAAGACATTTTGGAATGCAGAAAACCCCACTTCCTCCAAAAAAATTATCATTTCACAATTAAAAGATAAAGATAATCCACCTGTAATATGTAATTAACCAATGAAGAAAGAAATTGTAGAAAAAGGGTTCCTTGCAAGCCAGAAAATATCTCTGATGCTAAAAATTGGTGCCACCTGTGTAAGTTTATATAGAATATTAAATGCTATTGTCTCGCAGGTTGCTAAGTGACTAGATGTTTTACAGATTGATAATAGTTCAGCCGTAAATTTATGAATATTGTCGAAAGCTTTCTTTATATTAATTTATCTTATAAACATTAAAAATGCCATTTTTAAGGATTGTTCTTTTATCTTTATAGTAAATAAATTTCACACTGAAGAATCAACAAGAATATTCAGTTAACCTCCCTTTATCTCATTCTGATTACCTTACGAATATCTACGTCTTCAGCATGACTGATCCTTTCAGAGAAAAAGGAGATAACAAGCTATCATACCAGGACACAATTCTCACAAGATCCTCTGCAGCCTTCCTTTTAAAGCTGTTAAAATGTGGGAGGATCCTAATGTTTAGGATGATCTGGGGGAAGGGACTTGAGAGCTATGATTGTAGGTCAGGGAGAAGAACTACAAAAAAGAATCCTACTTGCATACTTTCTGTATGGTAACTTCATCAGGCATCAGATTACGAAAGTGAGGAAAAATGAAGGAAAACTATTCATCTTTTTCATTTAATTCTACAGTACAAGTATAAAAAGAAGCGGTGATATCTGCAGATGGACAGGTAAACATGAATGCTTCCTGTTTTCAACGTCAGAACATCAATTTGATATAGGCCAGTCAATTACTGATTTATGATCTAAGGAAGGTAACCACAACAGAAAATCCTAAAATTAAAATAGGATTATATATATATATATCGAGCAGAATTGAGAAAAGGAAGGGAAAGAGAATCTCTCTAACAAAAATGACAGGGAAAGATCCAAAACAGTGAAAAATGCATTCCAAAAAACACAGGTTACTTAAACCTGTGAACCAATGTTCACTAGATTTAACAATATACTGAAAGTTTCCATGTAGGAAGCTCTTTGCATTGTAGCTGAATCATAGTATATTGTAAGAATATTACCATATACTATAAATTGAATACAAATCAGTATTTTGATGCTTTTACTGTAATTTTCATCATTCCTGTATCCATGAGTGAAATCTGTAATTGGGTAGATTCTACTGCAATTTATTGTGATCTTCATGATCAATGATAACCATTTATTCAAAGGTATATTAAGGGATTGGGGGTTAGTTCCTCGAAACAGCTTGGCTTAGCAAATGGGAGACCCTGGATTCAAGTCCCAGAACCAGAAACAAAAAACAAAAATGTATAGACTGGGGTGTGGCTTAGCAGTAGAGCAATTGACCAGCATGCATGAGGCCTGGTTTCTATTCTCAGCACCCCCGCCCACCCCCAAAAAGATGTGTATTGAGAGCCTGCTCTGAGCTAATCACTGATGGACAGGTGCTGATTGATAGGTGCCTTAGGTTGCTTTAGATTGTTGTTCAGACTTGTCATTCATCCTTAACATGTTACAAAGGATCAGTTACAGAACTAAAACCTATTGCTGAGTAAAAGAAACCGAAATGCTATTGAGTAAATGTTTTTCCTTTTGAGATAATAGAAAAATGAGTTAATAGAAAAATATCCTATGTAACCACAAGAAAAATATATACCAGAAGTTCATGAAAAAAAGAGTCTCAGTAAAGACAAACTGCAGTGAATTAAAAAAAAAAAAGTAAGATATTCCTAAACGTCCTGAAAAGAATCAGGCTGGTATCAAAAAACTTAATATCAAATTAGTTGTTTACAGAAGTCTTAAGAATGCTACTAATATGACCCTGAACATTACAAAATATCAAGAGGTCTATTATGACAAAGGTATTCTTTAACACAATAAAGATTTCTTTCTACTTAGATTATGACAGATGACTTTTAGTCTTGATTACCTAGTAAGAACCTCATATAAAATACAAATAAACCAAAAAACTTAGACCATATAGCTTGAAAACTAGTTGAGATAATTTTTTACTTTATATGAACATCTGAATAAATATCATTTAAATACATGCAGGTTCATAACTTTAAAAAATTTTCTAGAAACATCTATAAAGGAAGCAAAATTATGTTTTTTCACAAGTATCCCATTAAAAATATACATATTGGGGCTGGGGATATAGTTCAGTTGGTAGAGTGCTTGCCTTGCAAGCACAAGGCCCTGGGTTCAATCCCCAGCACCGCAACAACAAAAAAATACATATATTTTAAATATATATGTATATATATTATATATAATATATACATTAACATGGATTAATGGGTGGGGGAGGAGACTGGTGTTCTTTAGACTTAATATATGCAGTTCAAAGTATTATCAGAAAAAAAAAATGGGTTCATTTCTTCTCCTTTACTCTCAAACAGGTTGTACAGCGATGAATAATTTGACTTGGCTAGAACACTGGTTCTAGACTTTGATTCTCAACTCCTGCTGTCTAATCCCATCCCATCATACAAACTTATTGCATCTATCTGTTGTCATTGCCTCTCACCAGGCTGTTACCCACACCTTCTAATTCGGTTTCCATTTCTTCCAGTATTTTCCCAACTCTGGTTCATTGGTTATAACACTTTGGAGTTAGCAATGAAACTTAACATGTTTGAAAATATAAAGAATTTTTCATAGCCTACACAATCTTAAGAGAACAGGCCCTTTATAAACATGTCCCAAAACTGACATCCCAATTCCATCTCCTTCCTCTTCTGGTGCAGTTCATAGTATCCATACTGGTTCCTTCTAAGGGACCAGGTTTGGCCTGTTCTCCTATGGCTTTACCCCTTCACTTTTCTCCACCAAAAGCAGGCAACATTCTGCAGTCCTCCTCTCCCTTCTGATCCATTTAAAGGCATCTAGTTTTTCATACCATTCATTTTTAATTCATTCCACCTACCCTATATTTCTGCAGGTTTTTAACTAAGCTTAATTTTGTCATGTCATTAGTGTCTGTGCCTTATTATTATTATTATTATTTTTTTTTTTTTTTTTTTTTTGCGGTGCTGGGGATTGAACCCAGGGCCTTGTGCTTAGGTGGTTAGCACTCTACCAACTGAGCTATATCCCCAGCCCTATTATTATTATTATTTGTGCAAATGTTCCGTTTCTTTCATGAACCTAGTGAGTACAATCTTTGTGCGACAGTACCTTTCTCCATTCAGGACCTTAATAAATGGCTGTTCATCTAAAATAAACAGAATTAAAGTCCAGAAATTAATATAAACTAGATAAAATGTACTTATTGGTAAATTATCCTTGGAAAGGATAAAACACAGTATTTAAAAACTACAGTCTTTTTAAGACTAGTTCAAGTAAATGCATATTTTTGGTCTGATAATTTTGGCAAACTCAATACCAGAAGCTTTGTCAAATTTTTAAAACCACATGTGTTGCCACAATAACCTCTGTGGCATTGCAGGAAACCAAAAACAACATCTTAAAAGGAAAATCCAAAGCATTATAAATATTGTGGATTGTTAAATTAAATCCAAGCCCTTATCTTATTGTCAGAAATAGCAGCTATTAACTATAGAAGCATAACACTTCAACAAATTGTACCCATAAAAAAATACCAGATTTTTTCAAAATTTGGTATATTGTTATTTTGTGCACATAACAACATGTAACAGTGACTCCTACTGTGATATATCATACATCAATAAAAAATGTTAAAGACAATTTCCATATAACTTCTATTTTAATAAGACTCTCAAAAAAGAATTTTTTCATAAAGCAAGACTTTCCTAATACTGTACATCTTAATATAGTTTGTCAAAACTAGGAGCAAGTGGTAGGATAATGACAAAATTTAAATCATTCTAGCTTGGTATTAACTTGTGACTTTAATAAAACTATAAACTGGCCAGGCATGGTGGCTCGCACCTATAATCCCAGCAATTTGAGAGACTGAAATAGGAAGATGACAAGCCCAAAGCCAGGCTCAGCAACTTAGTGAAGCCCTAAGCAACTTAGCAAGACCCTGTCTCAAAATAAAAAGGGAGTAGGGAGATGGTTCAGTGGTAAAGTCCTGGGTTCAATCCCTGATGCCAAAAAAAAAAAAAAAAAAAAGAACACAATAAATTGTACAACAAAAGAATAACAAGGCTGTCAAATATCAAAATTTATTCATTTAAGTTTACTATTATGATTTTCTTTATTGAACCCTATAAATGTCCCTATAAATGAAAAGATGATTTAAGGAATTTTAGTCAGATTCATAGTCTTGAATGTAAATTAATTCCAAAGACTGAAACATCTGCCTTTAAGCTAAATATCTAACCAAATTAGAGAACTGAACTATCCTTTCAAAGACAAAGATAAGCTTCTGATTATACTTAGAATTAAGAACTTCGATATTTTTAAAATTTGCAATATCTACATGTATTAAACCAAAAGCTGTATCGGTCTATTTATTATTCATTATCTATTATGCTGTCAAAGAATCACACTAAAAATTCATATAAAGAAATCTCACAACTATAGACAGCTTCTGACTTCCAAAAATAAATTTATAAATCTTGGAAAGGAAAAAAAGAACTGAAATCCTACCTTTAAAAACTGTTTCCACATCAGAATGAGAAATGATTTCAAAAAATCTAACTTGGATTTTTGGCTTTTAAATTGCACTTTTTTTTGTTTGTTAGTTTGTTTGTTTTTGCGAGGAGGCATGTGGACTTTGGGGATTGAACCCAGGGCCTTGTGCATGCTGCATACTAATCATGTCTACCACTGAGCTACACCTCCAGCCCTCACCCATATTTGACTACATATTAAAATGGTGGAAAATAGAGAAGTTTTAACATGTACTCAGCATCAAAATGTCAATTTTTAATAAATAAGAAATCGATATTCGAAGCAATAAACAGAACTTTGAATTTTCAGAATGGAACCATTGCCAGTGGTGCACACCTGTAATACCAGCTACTCTGGAGTCTGAAGCAAGAGGATCACAGGTTGGAGGTCAGCCCACCAACAGAGCAATAGTGTTCTCAGGATAAGGGCTGAGAGAGACATAGCTCAGTACTAGAGCACTTGCCTAGCATATGTGAGACCCTTGATTCTGCAAAGAAAAAAAAAAAATTGCAGAATGGCATAGTTGCGCTATAGTCCAAAAGTGTACCTTTAATGAGTATTAATGAAAATTTTAACTATTTGCCAAAATTATGTGCTGTTTTATGGGATTCCTCCTAACATTTTTAGTTTGACTTCCCAGCTAATTTAATTATTGAAACATCCCTACCTAAAAGCCTGTCCTTCCGTATGCAGGGCTGATATACTTTTTAAATCTTCCGTAATTTCTTTTATGCAATAAACTGATGACAAAACAAAATAGCAAAATTACAAAAACACCTGTCATCTCTTCTAACAGAAAAGTAGATAAAGGGGAAAGAAAATTAGTAGACACACAAACAATGCAATAATTTATAAATTTACATAAAAGACAGAGCCTAATTTTCAGTCAAAAATGAGACCGAGACAATGTCAAATCCTGGCAAAAAACTATCATACATTTGCCATATCATACACTGGGATGAAAGAAATCTAAATGAAATCAAGTAGGATGGCAGGCTAATCAAAGACATTAATTGTACTATGCAGTACCCCATGCAAATCCTGTTTATATAAAAACTTTTTCCCCCTTTTAAAAATTATTCTATTAATATACTTAAGATGGCAGCGTGTATACATTCTTCAAATGTCATTTAAGGTGCTTCAATTAAAACATTTTTTGTGTATAGGTTTTTGCAGTGCTGGGGATGGAACCCAGATCGTGTACACACTAACCAAGTAAAATTCTATCTTCCTTTTCAGAAAAAGTACATGGGATAAAGTTTTATTTTGTGGGTTAAAGTAAGCAAATATACAAAGATCACTCTTATGTTGTAATAAATGGCCATCAGAATAAATGATTAAAGGAATATTTATGAGTTGAATAATGCCAAAAATTTAAATATATACTATATGACATGAAAATACTGTAAAGAACACCTCCACATAATAACTTCACATTAAATTAAAAAACCTATACATTGATACTAATCACTACCTTTCTGCCTTGGCTCATTTTTAGGTGGTCAAACAGCAGAGCTTACTTAGGAAGTCAAATGAAAAAGACTTTTAAAGAAGAATAAAGCCCTCAGTCATCAAATTCGACATGAAAAATAAAATTATTAAAATACCTGAAAAAAAAATATTCTACAAGAGGACATCCTAGCCTGGCAGAGTGGTGCACATCTATAATCCCAGTTCTTCAAGAGGCTAAAGCAGGAGATCTCCAGTGGAGGCCAGTCTGAGGAACGTAGCTAGACCCTGTCTCAGAATAAAATTAAAAAGTCAGGATATAATTCAGTGATAGAGCACCTGCTTAACTCATGCGAGAACCTGTATTCAATCCACAGTACTAGAGGGAAGAAAAGAGGACACATTAGAGTCTTAAAGAAAAATACACAATATTGAAAAGGTGGTTGGTTAGTTGTTTTTCTCATGGCCTTAGGGATTTGAACCCAGAGGCACTCTACCTGTGAGCTACATCTGCGTCTCTTTTCTATTTTTTTATTATGAGACAGTCTAACTGAATTGTCGGGGCTTGAATACTGGGATCCTCCTGCTTCAGCCTCCCAAGAAGCTGGGATTACAGGCATGTGCCATCACACCCAGAATAGTGCAAAGAATAGTGCAAAGAATGTCTCATAATATCAATTTTATAATTACATAGGAGTTTATGGTGATTTATTCTTTAAACAGGCAACATCAATTTTAACAAAGTAAGCAAACAAATCAAAGCTACATTTTCATTTATTTTCAATTAAAAGTTAACATTGTGGTGATTTAATTGAAACCTTCTTGATATGCTCCTCTTGATTTTCACAGAATTAACAAGCAATAAAGAGAATGAGGCCATTAGTGTATGTTATCTACAAGATTCTTAATATTCTTAAAATACTTAGCAATAGCTTCACTGAAAGTTGTTCAATTTAGTATTGTTTTAAAGTGTTGCAATACTTATTCTCTAATTTTTTTAAGGAATAGTATTAAAAATCAATCCCAAATGTTTTTGAAAAATGCCACCTTAGAAAAAGAAAATTCTAAGATTCTTAAATTGTTCTTGCTTCTATATCATTGCAATATTAGTTGAATAATATTTGGGTTTTTTCAATGTATTCTCATTTAAACATGCCAGTTACAGTTTCCAGGCTAAAATTTCAGGAGGATTTATATACTTCTTATTAGTAACATAGTAAACAAAACTAGGAAGAAATAAAGCATATGGAAGGTACATGACCACATCACTAAAATAAGCAAAGCATGTAAGTTATGCTTGACCGTCAAGTTCACTAACAATGGGTCATCCTATCTCTATGACTTATGCCACCATAATTCTATAAAATATAAGCATCAATCAACCTTAAATTTCAATGGAGATTATAATAATAGAGAAGTGCTCTGAGAATGTATTCTTAAATAAATTAATGTGTTGCAGCTGTTATCTAAATCTCACCTAGCACAGAGCTAAACGAAGATTTTTCTTGAAGTGCAATTAAAATTGCTTCAAAGACACAGGTATTTTATTCTTATATTAACCAAAGCTACTGTAGGTCAGTAACTACTATTAAGAGACAGCAAAGCATTTCTGATGGTGCTGTAAAAAGTGCTGAGGGCTGGAGTTGTGGCTCAGTGGTAGAGCACTTGCCTGGCATGTGTGAGGTACTGGGTTTGATTCTCAGCACCACATATAAATAAATGAGTAAAATAAAGGTCTATCAACATCTAAAATTAATTAATTAATTAATTAATTAATTAAAAGTGATGAAATGGCTAGGTTAAGTCTTTTCCCAGGTTCTGAACTAGCTTTTGTTGGAGGTCTCTGACATGAGTATTAAACTTATTTTTCTGCTTTGACTTGTATTTGGTCAAGACAAAACAATGTCTTTAGAATCAACAATCTGGTTCAAAGAGGATTAATGTAAAAATGGCAAGATACAATTCAGTAATTAAATAATTTTACTGACTGGGTTTTAGTTTTTCTTTTTAAATACGAATATCAAAAAGTTTCAATCATATTTACATTAAAATATTCATATCAAAAGACAAAATTACACATGAGTGGAATGCATCAGTATTTTTAGTTTGCATTACAGGTATCTCCTTAAATGTTTTTATGTTTATGTAAAGATAAAACTACTATGTTTAATTTATTGGAGGAAATCTGTAAAATTTTCAATTTTTTCTGAAAAATAAGAGAAATTTGATATTCTAAGATTTTAACATTTTCACCCTTAAGTACAGTTATGATTTAGTAATATCATCCGAATGGTACAAAATCTACTACATAAAGTGTACGTATTAGAAAAATATTATGTTTAAACCTGTTAGATTTCAATTTGAAAAAAAATCTATGAAACAGATAAAAGGAATACCTCTGAAAATATACAAACAAGCAACAAATGTTTTTCTATTTTGTAGTTAAAATGAAAAAATAAGTTTTTAAATTCTAGCGCTAACAAGGCAATTTTAAAAAAGATCTTATTGCTTTTTGAATGGCTTTTAAAACATGCATCACATTCCAGAGTTCATATATGTACAAATAAATTTCTTAAACATCATTAGAATTTAATATATTTTGTTAACTTCCAATTAAAATGCTTAATATATGAAAATTCTTAACTCTTGGTTCAAGATAAGATTACAAAAACATACTCTTTTCTAACAGAAAGCTTCCAGTTTTATAAAGCTTATAAGAAAATCATTTCAAATCAACCACAACACATTCCTTTTTCTTGAGGCATTATTCTGAAAAATATACTCAACTCATAATATAACTTTAAAAACACTCTGTTCATATAAATGAAGGAACAATAATTCATTTACTCCTAAATAACATATGCAAATGAGCAGAGGATATTATATCGTAAATATATATTCTTCAGGAATATTTAATAAAATTTTCTTTGATAATTTACAAAGCATATCTGGGCTACTTTAAACTAAAAAGCTGGTAGCATACAGCTTTGTCATACATCTCCAATATAATAAAAATACCAATAATCCTTTTATAAGGACAAAAATTTAACTTTTTAATAACACTTTTTTTGATTCAGACTTCACGATTTTAAAAAGGTCTCAGTAGTCTACCTTCAAATATAAGATAAAGCTAGTAGAACTTACCCTAGCTGTGCCTTTCCAATAGCATCACAGAAGTTATGCACTCTGTGACAGTTACTGTGCCTCACGTAACAATTTTCTTGGAATGAATTCTCCAGTAACCCTTACCTCCCTGTGAAGGGAGTTGTGGTACTTACTAGAAGGAAAAAGGTAGTGAACTGTAACATCAGATTCCATTTTCCAGTGCCTATCATACTCAGTATCAAGTATAATAAGAAATATTTTTATCATATTATTTAGGACAATGACATAAACTGGGCAGTAAAGGATACCTATCAATCATTCTATGGAAAAGGAACCTTTGTGTACTTTTGTAAAGCATACCACCATAATCCCATTGAAGTAGAATTGCTGTTGCTAACACTCTTGCCCAGTTATGAAAATGCTCTGCACAAACGTAGCACAGACTTGTTAAGATAATGCAGGGCCATGCTGAGAGGGTAATACTTACACAAAAGCCCCTGCCAATACTATAAATATCTTTATTAAATAAGTTTTCTTACATAGAAGATTATTCTGTGTAACAGTAACAATCTGATTTTTCACATTAGTAAAGACTAGTTAATAAAATAATAAATCTAAAACAATGAATCTCCGCAAGAACCAAACCAAATATAAAATAAGCAAAGCTTGTAAGTTATGCTTGACTGTCAAGTTCACTAACAATGGGTCATTCTGCAGTAAACCAAGGGGGAGGAACTATTATATCTGTTTTCAAGGAAGTATAAGTGGATACTTGTTCCTCTTTTCACCTTCCAACTATACCAAAATGTAAAATTAAAGACTGGAATTGATTTTTAATAGACTTTAATGTACTATCCTATCCTTCAATTTCGTAGAACAAAAAAGTACATACAGGAAATGTGAAAACTTTGCTTTACTTTTAGTTCTGAATGCTTATTTCCGTAATTACCAAAACACCTGAATGCAAAACTCAAACATTTCTGAGTATTTGGCTTACAATTTCTTAGAAGTTCATTTAGCACAGATTCTAAAAAGGAACTATCCATTTTGTTTGCATGCCTTTTTTTCCAAGTGAACCAGTGGTGTTCTGGATCACTTGATATTAGATCCTTACTGGTAGTTTCCTTGTTTAAGTGTCACTTCACTAATTGTCCATTACTGCAAGTAGAAGTCATTAATCCAAAGTGATCATCTTTGTTTTTAGAAAAAAGCATGTGCAATTTATCTAATTTGATCTATTAAGTGTAAAGGAATGTAACTCACTCCTTTGTTTAGTGAACATTTAATATTTCACGCAATCTGGAAAATTATCCAAAAAGCTGTTTTAATGACAACAGATATTTGAACAGGGAGAGTTCTGTAGTCATTTTCCCAGAGGTTTAATCAATTATAAAAATTTTTAAAACCTCAACATGAAGCTGATACAATTATCCTTCACGTTACTGATTAAGATAAAAATGCACACTTGTAATCTATGAATATAGGAAGCAATAAACACTTGGCACTGATCTATTAAATTTCACTATTATTTAGCTAACCTCAATATGCCTTACTTCCCTTAGAGGCATTTTTCTCAAACAAAAATTTAACATATACTAATAAAATGTGATTTTCAAAAGGAAAATTATCAATTTATAGTGCCTTGATTACTTTTCTCATATACAAGCTCCCTCTGCAGGTAATAACAAGAGTTAGCAAAAATATCTGAAACATGCAGGCAGTTGCCTGTGTAAAAATGCAGGTCACCCTTTTATAGAACTACTACTACTTAGCCTCATTCCCTCCTCCTTATGAGTAAAACAACTGCTCTTCAAAATCTGTGATTCAACCTGAATATTCTTGTCATCCAGCCTGGATGAGAAAGAAGGTTTAGTAGGCAGAATCCACAGACTTCTCAGTCATCCAAGAGCTATTTACACAGAGTGAATTTCAAGGAAAAGAAAACACTGCCTTGGTTATACTGTACCAGCCTGAAATGACAGACCACCCAAAACAAAGCTATGAAGCCTATTTATTTGATTCATCATCTGAACACAAAGTAAACAATCAAAGGTGGCATCTTATGATTGATTTACAGTGAAAGACAAAAGATGGATTTAAAAAGAATGACGGAAAAACTATATTTCCTTCATATTTTGAGTATTCCAAAACTTAAACCAGGAGAATATCTATTTTTGAAAAATCTACTTTTGTTAATTCAAAAAAAGAAAAAGAAAGAAACTGATCTCGGTTGCAAAACATTATTTACCCTCCTGTAATTTTTATTTTTTCAACATTTGTTTTAGATTTCTCTTTATCTAACTGAATTTTGCCACCTTCTTTCCCCCCAGGTATATAAAGATTATAGTGTATCTCTGTCAAGGGGGCAAAAAGGGAAAGTAAAGAACAGTTTCAAAGTCTGTGGGTACAACATTACCAAAAAAATTGCTTGATGGATGCTTGATGGCCCCTCATTCATGACTTCTCCTTTCTAACATGCACACAACACTTGTATAACATGTGAAGAATGACTTGAGAAATCTGCACCAAATGGAGTTTGATTTACCTATAAATGAACTGACAAGTTTATAAAAACTAAAATACTTACTGAACAAATATTTAATTCGCTTTCTAAAATACCATTGAACAAATGAAAATTATAGGGCTGGGAGCCACGTTCAGTGATAGAGTCCTTGCCTACCATCCATAAGGTTCCCCTCAGGTGGGTTCAGCTCCCAGCACCACAAATAAAATAAGTAAAAATATACAAAGCGAACTTTCATACTATAACACAGAGAACTATCACATAGAGAGAACAGATAGTAGTTACATTTCTTTTTTCCAATGAAACAAAGAAAATAAGGTAAAGAAATGCAAAAGGAAATAAGCAGCATTTTTAGTGATTTTTTTCCCTTAAGAAATCAAATTTTGTTTCCCTGATTAAAAGATTTTCAGGATGTAGACACAGTTTAAAATTAATGAAAAGGGCCTTCTGAGGCACTATGAGTATCACAGTATTTGCAGCAGAAAAAGCAAAGGGGGATGACATTCGTATTTACTTTCTGCATTATCAAGAGGAAGCCAAATATTATCTTCCTCATGACAGAAATCTAAAAAGGGAAGAACAGTTAAATATCCTTAGTAAAAATGAAAATATCTAGGACATCATAATCAGCCTAATTGTTGATGCATATGAAGCAAAATTACTTTTGTACCCATTTTCTGAAAATGAAAAATAAGATGGTATCTTCAGTACATCCATTTTCAGTTTATCATCTGTCACTTAATACACAAAGTCATGCTCAAACTCTGTGAAAATTGGTAAAATTATTAGGCTATAAATGCATAAGTCTATAATTTTTTCCAAGCTTTCTCCGTCTTTAACAGGAAAACCAGGAAAATGTAAGAGCTAAAATATACTAAAAATCCTGAGATTAAGAACACAATGATCAGTGGAGAAAATGGTGTGTAAGTTATGTGTCCTGTAATTTCTAATCAAAAACAAAGTAGGAAACACTAAAAAATGGTAGGCTTTTAATGCCAAGAAATAAAACTTCCATATGGAAGATACCAGTGGAATAAAAAAATAATTGCAGAAAGAAATAACTTTGCTTCAAAGTGAAAACATGGAGAAATTATTTTCAATGATTGTTTTATATAAATTGAGGTTGAAAACTGATTAAGTAAATGTAATGTACATAAAACAGAAATATTAAGATTTTATTTAAAATTTTGTAATGGTTCATCCCCTATATGGAAAACTATTGTCACGGTACTTAAATTTTAAGAATGATAAAAATTAAACCTTACTTTATAAACAAAACAGATTCTCTTTTGCTTTTTCTACAAATAAACTCTGTTAATATCCTCTACAAGAGAAAGCATTAGTCAAAAGCAAGGTCACCTAGCCGGACACCCCCAGCAGACAAGTGCTATATTTGACAGTAATTGGGGATAGATTATACTGTCTAAATCCAGGGGAATAATCAGTTTGAGGTGTGGACTGATGTAAAAATACCTATAAAAGGATGCAAAGTGTGGGTAATACAAGCATTTCATGGTTCGAAGGCAGGAAATATCTTTGAGAGCAGAACAGATATTAAGCAAGTCATCATTTCCAAACTCCATTTAAAAAGAGATCTTCACCACACACATTTTATAGTTTAAACATGCACTAGTTTTTAGCCAATATCTGTCAAAAATATTGATACACAAAGAAAACAGAAAAAATTGTTTGCTTACATGTGTGTATATTTGGCCAAGAAAGGAATTAAAGAGTAATATTTAATAACTGAAAGAGCAAAATTATACCCCTTTTTAATATTAGGAGCCTCCTGGCACATCATTCCTTGCTACTACTACGGCTTAAGATTTCGTTAATTCAAGTAGAAAATAATGCTAGATTGTATCCAGTTTTGTTCTAACAAAATAGTACTTGTCTGAATTCATGCTAAGTCTAAAGATAATTATCTTTTCAATTTCTTGCTGCTCTCATATCCAAGAATTAATAGTTCATTTTTTATCAAAATTTCTTTTCTCTACTATCAAATATTTTTTTAAAGGTACTTAATACATTTTAAAACAAAATAAAGACTCGGTCATATTATTTCAAGGAGTTAACTTCTGCTTAACCTGGCTGCATTTTCACCTCATATTTTTGTTCTAATTCAAGTACTGACTTTATTCTTTTTAAAAAAAAAATTTAAGTCTTCCAGAGATCATTCAGCTTTAAATAGGCTTCTTTTAAGGCAACAAATTTTGACACTAAAATTCAGGGATTAAGGTGCAATCCCCATGTGTGAATTTCAATGTTTATAATGTACTCCTCATAGATGGGGGGGGGATCAATGACAAGACCAACAGGGGCCTGTTTTGCTCAGCATACGTTCTCTTGTCATGTCGTGATTAATGCTGTGCTCTGTAGAGGGAGACATTACATCCGGGCTAAAACAGACCTAAATTTTACCCTCAGGCAGAAATCTGATTTAAACATCTCTATTTAAAGTGACATTTGTCCTCCCTTTTCAACTGGTTTCCCCAGAAATTCCAGGAAGTTGACTTCATGACCTAAAAACAGCCGGGTGGCTTTGAGCAATGGTTGTGCCTGTTCTTGCACCTTCGTAAATATGGTACAGAATGAATCAAGGTGCTAATAAAACAGGTGCCCAGGTATCTGCTGCAGTGAACCCCATGCTACTTTACTGCTGCAAGAATTTAAGATTTAGGATTTGGTATAATTCTAGAATCAGTAATAAAAAATTTCTGAAAAGCATTTCTATTGTTCATAATAAACTAGTTATCCTTTCTGATGGATTAGGCTTCTTCTGATTCACAAAATTACATCTAATATTTCACTAATCTGAAATGTTAACCGATTACACATTCCAGAAATCCAGCAAAGCAACTACTAAACACAAACCTCTAGATCAAGTCAAAACATGGAAGTGGACAGTTTTCTTTCTTTCTTTCTTTCTTTTTTTTTTTTTAATGTAATAGCTTTCTTTCGAAAAAAAGAAAAAAGAAAAATAATGTTCATATAACAAATGTCACCAAGTAAACAAATGTTTGCCTATTAAAACAGGCACCAATATTCTTACATTAGGAAACATATAACTTTTGATATTATTAAGCAATTTAGACACTCACTGCTGGCAAGTTCCTACTAACCAAGGTAATCAAATTTCTGCTGCTTTTCAACCGAAATTGATTTTTTTTTCTTTCTTTTAGCCGTTCTGGTAATTGAACAAATTTATACAACTGTGATGGGATTTTACTTATCACCACACAATGCATAAAATCCTCTATGAAGACAAACTATATTACTTCATAAAACTGCATTTTTGTTGTAATTAAACAAAATTCTATTTAAACTTGCTCAGTGCTTCTGAAACAATCAATAGCATTTTGCTATAAGCTGCACTTCACTTGCAGGTGTTGAGCGCTTGGTTCCTTCATTCGATCAAGTTTTTTTTCTTTAGTTAGTATTTATTTGCCAAATACAGGACGATTTTTGTAAGCTTTTTAAAAATCCTTGGGTAAGAATATATTTTAAAATATCTACAAAATAATTGCCCTATATTTGGTACACCAGATAAATGATCTAAAAAATATATTTTTAAAAAAGTATTTTTGATTAAGACCCTCCATTTGTTATCACACCATGACTCACCTAAAAAAATAAGTACTTACATTAAAATAACACTAAGGGATTGCCACAGTTGATGGCATATGCTTAATAAAACCTACATTCAAAACTCAAAAAAATACCAAATTAAAGTCCTGAATAAAATTCAGGAATGAAAGACCCTAGTTACTCCTCTGAAAGTTATCACACTAGGCCAAGCTATTGTTTTAGAATTGAAAGTATATAGTTTCATTAATTAACTATTTACCTGTATATTTAACAAAACATTTCCTAAAGCTTTTTCTTGACACACTTAAACAGTGCTTGACCAATCTTTAGGTAACAAAGATTTTAAAAAATAGTCTTAATTTATTTTTCTGATAACATCTCTCTAATTACAGTAATCTGAATGATTAAATACTTTCAACCTTTCAACCTTCAATCAAGAATTATTTGAAGGCATAAATATTGGGTGGGGTTCCAGAATTAGTGTTATATATCAGAAGATAAGGAATCTCTGATTTTAATCTGTCCTTGAAATAGAAACATTTTAATCTTTGTGGAAAATAGCTACAAAACAGTTATGGATATATGTAACATGAGCTAATATTTACATTGCAGGAACCGATTTGACCAAAACATTAATAGGATTTCAAGTTCTTCTCAGAGTTAGTAGCTAAAGTTGCCATTTTGGGTGCTTTATCAAAATCATCAATTTGCCAAGTTTTTAGATAGGCATGGTAGCAAATAATCTTATGAACCTGTTTTATAATTATGTGTTCTATTTCTAACATATATTACTTCGAAAATAATTGTACTTTTGTTTTACATGAACTTTTTCTGCAGAAAAGCAGGCATGTGTCAAATGTGAAGCAGCCCTTCAAGACTCAAAATCAGATACAAAGAATCAAGAGGCAAAGGTGTTACATCTCTGAGGAAATTTTCTGTAAAAAATAGTTAAATTTTTCCATTCTCAAAACTGTATTTTATTCTTACATTAATTACATCTAATCTGTGTTCCTTACATATCAGCAACTGACAAAGTGGTAAAAATTTGTTAAAATGAAAATGGATTTCTCATAGGTAGGTACAAATGTTTTCCGCTCATAGATTGAAACAAATTGTAATAGTCCCTTTATTCCATGCCACACCTGTTAATAAACTATTATTTAAATATTTATTCACAAAAGTTAGGTCAAATAAATATTTTGTTAGAAAATAAAGCAGTAACATTTTATTACTAAAGTTTGCAGATTTCTAGTTACCTCTTGACCTTCATGGCAACTGAAAATTGCTTCACATATTCCCATATCATTTAAGACATTAAAATACTATTTTAAATTTTTTAATAAAACATAGAAAGCTTTGGTAATGATCAAATAAAGATCTAACCCTAAGCAAACCTTGGTTTCAAAGTTCTCTTCTTGCTCATTTTAAGAAAGGAAACACCCAGAAGCCTGGTGTTAACGTTTCTGTTGACTGTGAAAACTGCAGCAATAAAAACTCCAACTGCTTGTCTTAAATTAAGACTTGCAGTACTGCATGTGAGATCTGTATATTTATATTAGTTTTTATAACATTTGGAAGTTTTGTTGTCTGCTTTGATGTTAGTCCACTAATAAAGCAGAGTCAAATGCCTGGAATAAATTTTATTTATTGGAAATTCTCAAGTCAAAACTTGAAGTAATTGGTTTGTTCTACCCCACATGATTCAATATTCTGAATTCCCCCAACTACCTGCTCCCAAAGCTATCTGTATTTATAAATTCGTTTTTTTGCCAACACATAGTACCCCAGTGATTGAAAATGGCAGCTGAAGTGCTTCTACAGCATGTTAATTTTTCTCTAAGTAGTCCAATTTTGTCATCTAAATGTTGAAATATCTTCTTTTCACTGCATTCTACACCTTTAAAGATTTGCTGAATTTAGGATCACCACCACAAAATGAAGATCAATGTTTTCAAGACAATTTTTAGATTATCACTAATAGCTCTAAAGGATGATGTGCTTTCTTTATAACACTATGCATTCAAAGCAGACTAGTTAACAGCAACTTAAAATGCAATAATAACAATTACATCAATGTAGGCTTTTTTTTAACCACTGAAGTACTTAGATAAGTGAAGGGACCAGATAAACGATCATAAATGATTTGAGGGTAATGATACACAATGAATGGTACTAAAAAAAAAAAAAACCTCACCTTAATCTGAAAAAATATCAGCATTCCCTTTAAAATAAAGACAAAAAAAAAAATGTTAGGCAACTAATGATGGTTCTTCCCTATCTGAAATTGTCATATTAGAATTCATTTTCACTATTAAAAAAAATAGCAAGGAATCTGAATATTAGTGAATAATCCAGTCTCCAAGGAAAGTATCAATTCTAATTCAAAGACAACCAACCCTCAAAGGTAAAACTATATAAAAAAATATGTAGTTACAAATCTCCAAACCTTCCCTGAAATTCATTTTCATCTTGAAAGTAGGTTTTAGAAAACTAATCCTTTCCTAGTTGAAGATAAAAGTTATTCTCCCTTGACCCCTCTGCTCTCCATAAACTGACCTAAATGACCCAAGTACTTGTTCTTGTTTCTTCATTCATGGACATTGAGTTGTTAAATTTGAACAACACAGCTCTAGAAGAATGTGAAAAATACAAAAGCAAATAAGCCATAAATATTAACAAATATAGAGCAACTTGAAGCAGAATTATTCTACTGTTTTCACAAAACACACAAAAAAATTTTTAAACAAAACAATATCAAAACAGAATTGCCTCTATTTAAATAGAATTCATAAAAATTTGGGTCTTTATCACCTAGAAAACTTTTCCAAGCTTCTACTTCCAACAGAAGTTGTGTTTTCATAAAGTTCATGTTGAGTTTTTAATTTGAAACATCCTCACTGACTTCTTCCCGTACTAATTCAACTATATAAAAAGATGTTTCCTGGGTACAGAAAGGTCTTTATCACAAAAATTCTGTTTTATGAGACTAATTAAAAACCTTTCTCATTTTACTAATATAACAAAGTGAAGGCCCTAGAAAAGCATTAAGTTAGATGGAAAGGTTTTCTCACTCTCTTCCATTAAAGGGACCCCAAAAGCAGGCAACAGTGACTATCATAAAATAAAAGGTCACCCTTTTTCTAGGAACAAACCATTTATCAATAGAAAATAATTGTCTTGCCACTTGCAAGGGATCCACAGCAATAGACAATGTTTTTGGCTCACATAATTACAAAACAGTAAAAGTTCAGAAACACAAGCCTGAATCCACCTCCCTATTTCTACCCTTTACAATTCTCATTGCCCTTTGGGCCTCCGCTTGGAAGCAAATGGAAGACAGGCTGAAGTTTTCTCAATTGAGCTGAAGCTAAGAAACCTTTGATATGCTAATAGTCCCCTTCAAACGGTAAGAATTCACACTTGCATTAATTCAAACAATTTGTGCAGAATGATGTGAAATGGCACCTCTTTTAGAGGCAACCAACAAAAGGAGAGAATTGGAATGTCTAAAGAAACTAAACAACAGAACATTTGTTCTGTTAGTATTCTTTCTATCATGCATAAATTTATTGGCGGGAGGAGGGAAGGAAAACCAAATATTCCACAACACACCTGAACTTAAGTAGAGTTTCTTATAAAGGGTTTCTCAAGAATAATAAGGATACTAAATTTAAAGTTACAAAGTTACCTTCAGATGAAGGTCAAAACAGTCCCTCCCATCGAACTTGGAACGTTACCATAGGCACCATATAAAATATTTTATTTTTCTCCTATGGACAAATATTGCCCTGTACTGCCTATCTTTTAAAGTTTGCCCAAGATCAAACGTGATTTAGTAAAGAGATATCCCACCAGCTAATTATTTACCAAAAGGATGAGACTTTCTTCATTGTGCAACTCTAGGTGAGGAAAGAGTAAATTCGGTGGGACTAGTTCCAGAGATAAACACTGACAGAGAAATGAATGAACCAACTACGTCCGTTTAATATACGCCTCTGGAGGGGAAGAAAGGAGAAGCACGCATAGTGTAAAAAATGCAGAAGAAAATCAAAGAATTGGGGGTGGAGTGAGGAGGCGACTGCCTAAGAACCTGGACTTTGTAACGGGAACCATATGGTTGGTGGCTGCAGCTCAGACGCTCCCAGGCTGCTCAGAGAAGCTGCTAAGCAGCCTGACACCTTTCAAGAAACAGGAGGAAAACATTTCCTCGGTCTGAATCTGAGACAGCAGAGTTTGCATCAGAAAGAATGGAATGAGGGGGTCTGGGAGGGGGGAAAAGACGAAGGGGGAGGAGTCCCTCGAAAACCAGGAAAGATTAAGACGGATACCGCTGGATCCTGCTAGACTTGTCCCTCCAACTATTCGTTTAGAGGACAAAGTAAAGGCTGAATTTAGTATATACGTATTTATGGAAGACATATATACGTTCCTTAGTTTCTCTGCTCTGCGATACTTTGGCCCTAAGTAAAGATTCCAGCCCAATACCCGTAGTTCAAGGAAAGGAACAAACTTTACTGGTCCCAAGCGAAAGAGTCTTGCAAGCGCGCCTCCACACAGCAGGGGCGCTTTCGCGGTTCAGATTGTCCTGGCCCCTCTGTCTGGGGGTCGCCACAGTCAGCCCAGGAGTCTCCTCTTTCCTGGTGGTCTTCCCACGCCTAATTCTAGCAGCCGGTTCCCAACCTGGCACCCCTGTCCTACAAATCAGGCTCCTCTAGTCATCCCACTCCAAAGGCATCCCAGGAGCCCTCACCCGATAACTTCTATAGAAGGCCCAACGCGGCCCGCTGCTGCCCTCTCACTGCCGGTCCGGGAGGCTCTCTGCCCTCTCCGTGGCCCACCGGGTCCTTGGCTCCGCCACCCTCCCGCCTGCCAGGCTTCCCCCTCAACGGCAGCCCGCCGCCCCTAATCGTTGCCAGCCCCATGGCTGGCGCGGCCACATCTGGCTGCGCTTTGCTGTCATCCTCGCTTCTCCACATTACCTAACCACCGACAAGAAGAAACAACAACCGGTAACAACTCATCCAAGCCCTCCCCCACCGTCCACTTTCCCTGAACTCGCTCCCAGGGCTCAGCCTCTCCGCTCCACTTACAGACCCGGGCGGGTCTGGAGGCTGGGGGAAGGGGTGAGGGGGGCTGGCGCGCTCCCCGCCCGGCCCCGCACCCGCACCCGCACCCGCACCCGGAACGGAGATGCCCCGCGGAGGGCGAGTGGCACACTCCCCTCCCCTTGCCGACTGTGAAAGGACCAGTGGCAGGCACCTTCGGTTCCCAAGCTTTTAAATTTAAAAAAAAATTTGAAAATGCATGGTTATGGCAGTTTCATCCTACTACCCTGCATCGGCCCAGCGCAGTACCCACCAACGACTGGTGCCTCGAGAGCGTTACAATAGAGCCACGAGAAAAGAAGCAGGCTGGACCGGACAGAGTTCTGCGTATCGATTTCTGCAGGGGGAGGGGGAGGGGGAGAGCTGCGAGCGCGGGTCTCCCCCTAGCCCGGCCAAACAGAGACAGTGGAGGACAACTAAACCAAGGCTCCCTCCACTTCCAGCACCCACCCCCGGGCAGGAGGCGCAAAGCAAACAGGTATCCGAAGCCGGGCACAGAGGTACATTGTTCGCTCCTGCGGCTCTTACCTCGGTCTGCGAGCGCGCCCCGGGGGAGGGCTGTCTGGCACTGGGGCCGCGCAGGGAGAGACGCAGAGGGCAGCGGCAGGGTGGCTGGGGAGAGCCGAGGCCCGCCGCGAGCTGGTCGCGGGCTGCGGAGTCCGCGCGGGAGGCAGCGCCGCGGCTCGCCGGCCGGACACGGCGCCGCGGCTCGGCGGGTCCTCCTGCTCGGCCGCTGCTGCCGCCTCCAGCCAAGCAGCCAGCGCCGGGCGGCTCCTGGGGTTAAGTCAACATTTTCCCGCAGTTTCCCACACGCCGCTCAGCGAAAGAGGTCTTTCACACACGCGCACGCACCCCCAGACTGCACGCTCCCTTAGTAGAAAAAATTCGGGAATCAGAGCGAAAGTGGTGGTGGAGGCGAAAGCCTGACAGAGGTGCGCAGACTTGGGAGTCCCCTCGAAGCGGCGGCCGCGGGAGGGGCGGGCGAGCAGACGCCCGCGGCGCGAGGCCAACTCAGTTTGTCAGGCAAAGCTCAGCCCGCCGTCCGCACTGGCATCCCTCGCGCCGACCCTGCGGCCTGGGGCAGGAGACAGCAGCAGCCCCTCCTCACATTTCGGATCTCCCAGTCGAGGCTGAGCGGTGGCCGCTGCACCACGAAAGGCTGAAGAGGAGAACTCAGGCTCGGGGAAGCAGGGAGGAGCAGGGAAGAGCCACGCCACGCACAGCAACGAAGGGGAGATGCCCCCCAACAATCCCAAAGAATTCTCCGGTAAGCTCCCGATTTCTCTCCGGCACCTCTGCGTGTGTGTGAGCGGAGAGAGAGTGAGAGGGAGAGAGGGGAGAGAGGGAGAGGAGAGGCACAGAGACCGGGGAGTGCGAAGTCCTGACACAGACTCTCGGAGAGGTCTGAACTGGAGTCACCTCCAGCCTCCTCCTCCTCCTCCCCCCCCCCACCAAATCCCCCCCTACCCCCCCCCACCGGAGTTCGGCTAATCATATAAACATATTAGCGTGTACAGCAGCAAAGGACAAATCTCTCCCTCCTGATTTTTCCAGCAAGGGGCTCGGGCAAACTCAAAGAAGATTACAGGCAGCTAAGTACAAAACGTGGAGCAGATAATCTATAACTCATTGCCGCCCAATGGCCATTTTCCACTCCATTTGAGCAGCTGCGGCGGCAGAGCGCCCGAGGGAGGTGGGGGTGTCGGGGAGGAGCGAAGGGGACACTTACGGGCTTGAGCCTTTCGAGTGTCGGTGGCGATAGCAGAGCAGCCGCCCGAGGACAGGCCAGCCCCGGCTCCGCCGGCGGGGCGGCCGCAGGGCTGTCCGGGCGGCGGCGGCGGCGGCGAGGGACGCGCGCGCACGGCCAAGGAACGCGCCCGGGAGGCGGCCTGCTCAGGCTCGCGCCCCTCCCCTTCCCTCCCCTCCGCGTCCGTTCACGTCCCCCCCCCGCCCCGCTGTAGGTCCGGGGGCTCAGCATCCAGCCCCCCCCCCCGCCCTATCAACGCACCCATTCAACCTCTGGCCGCCCCACCCCCGCCCCCCTAAACTCCACTTACTGCGCGCCTGGTCCTCCGCGCGCTCTGCCGGCGCACGCTCTCCATCCTGTCCACACACACGCACTTTAAAAACATTTATTTTATTTCTAGAACTGGGTGAAGGGTATTTAGAAGAGCGCGGCGGAGCGCGGCGCTCCAGCCTCGGAAGGTGGGCGCAAGGGGCTGGCCAGCGGCTCGGGGTCCCCCTCCCTTCTTCCTTCCAGGCCCAGGAGCTTTCTCCTTGCCTGGACTTCGAAGAAGCGCCCAGGATGCGTCTTTTACCCACCCTGTCTCCAGGTTTTCTCTTTTCTCCACGCACCAAGCCGGAGGCCCCGAAACTTTTAGTTTCCGCAGCCCTCCTTTTGTGTGACTGCTCGGAGGAGAAAGAACGTCTGTTCGCCGCGGCTGCCTCCGTCCGGCTGCGGCGCGCAGGGGACGCTCCAGGGTTAATGCGTCTTTGATACCTGAGATTTCCGGCGCGCTCGTTAATGAAAGTTACATTTTTTTAAATTGTGATGACTTTTTCTTTGTAGTTACATTGAGCTAGCTAAACTTTGACTTTATTGACTATATTTCACAAGAGCGTTTTGTTTGTTTTTGATTAAACTCACCAGGATAAGCAACGGAAGGAAAGGAGACTACAAGGCTTTTTACTCCAAGTATATTCATAGTGCTGTTGGGTCTATTTCCCTCATTTCCTTACATTGAAACTGCTTTTGCTCGTCCTCTGACCACACTTCCTTGCCCCTCTCTGTTGGCAGTGTCAGCAGACAGCCAGGCAGAGCAAGACCCAAACTGAAGGGAACAGAGCAGGACAGGAAAAATCACACTAGATAAATATTTAAAAGCCAGTTAGGTGTCTTCTACATAACACTAAAATCAAATCTGGGTTTTTTTGTTTTTTTTTTTTATTTCAAAATTTCTGAGCTGAAACAAGTTTTAAGATTTATTCATAAACCACTGATTCTACTAATAAATTAAGCCATTTGCTTTAGTTTTCAAGAAAAACTGATTTCCCAAGATTTGAAATAGGATGAAACTTGAGCTGCTTTGCTCTCAGAAACAATATGTACTTTTTGTTTCTGTGCTTATGTTGCAGTCATCATTCTTGAGAAATCATTCCAAACAATGTTATTAAAATGTCAACAGTAGATTGTTCAAAAGACACAATGATTCTAAATACCTATCAGAATTTTGTCACAAAGCCAGTTATTTGTAGTACAAAAGTTAAAGTACAAATCCAACTATTGGTCAGGTTTGTTGTTGACTTGTAGAAAATCATAAGTTAAATGTACATATGTCCAAATAACTGGAACATGGTCTTTTGTCAGTGCATTATAATTCTCAGATTAAAACAAGAATCTTGGATAATTCCGTTTATTCTACTTGATCTTGGTGTTTTAACATTTTCACCATTTCAAAAAATAAAAAGGAGCAATTCAGAGCATTTGTGCTTTAAACTACAGACACACTTCAATTTGGAATTTCTTAGATGATGTAATTTAAGTATTACCTACACAGGATTCAAATTTGTCTGAAAAAAATACATGTTTATGAAGAGCTGGTGTAAAACCTTACAAGGTACCTAAATTTTTACATGTCAAAATTTATACATACAACACATCTACCTTGGAAAATTGAATCAGACTTCTTAATATAGTTGAAAAGAAGGCAGAATTGGAATTCATACACCTCAAATGTCATTTATATCGCAGTCTCCTTTAGCATTTATAATTAGTTTATTTGGGATTATAGAACATAGTACGTCAAACTAAAAAACTGCTTATTCCAAAAAATGTTGGTCCTTTCTTTTGTTCATCCTGAACATCATCTGGGCATAATTCACAAGAAGCCCCAATGAGTACACAGATCAGTCTAATCCTATTTCCTTCTGGGAAGCAAAACTTAGGCTGAAGTTTTTATTTAGTGAGCTTAGTAAGTAATCAATAGACATTTTTGCCTGAATTAAGCTGGCCATATGTTGGCTTATTTACTTATTTATTTAACTCTCCCAGAAAGAATCTAAGAACCCACTGTCTACATTTCATAGGTCTGACATTCTTTGATGCTCAGAACACAAAGTGAGTCACTTCCCACTATGTTCCTAAACAGACAATAATCACAAAAAAGGGAGGAACTTAGAAGGGGAAAGAAGGTATCAGAAGAGAGTTAAAACTATAGGGAGTGGAAAATGCCCTGTACAAATTGCAGATCTTATTGCAATAGGATGTGAATTCTAAAGCGTTCAAGGAGTTCAACACTTTTTTTTTAAGAATATAATAACCTTGCTATGTTTTTTAAAAATTACATCCAAAATTATTCCTCCTTCAAGATGTTTTAAATATTAAGAAATGTTAATTTTATATTTTCTTTATACATAATATATTTCAAATTTCTTTGTGTATCCATAAAGAACTGAAACAAAGCATTTGATTATTTTGATACATTCAAAATTAAGCTGTTAGCCACAAATTTGCCATTACAAAGGAACATCTAAATGACATACTCCAAAGAGTATGTCCACATCCCAACAACATAATTTACCTGACACTTCATGACAATTCAAGACATAATTTATAACAATACAGGTGTTATGGTAGGAAAAAAAAAAACAAGAAGCTTAATAATGTCTGCAGATGTGAGCAAATTGAGGGAAGTTAGAATATGTTCTGCATTCCGTACAATCCAATCAATTTAACTACTCAATCTATATTATTATTTAAGTAATGGCAAAATCTTTGACTTATTCATAATACTTGCTAATTGTTTTTTAAAATAAATCTACAAAGGACAAAGGAAACACCCATTTCCATTTGTTTTATGTTAAATCAACATCTAACCACTCATGGTGATTTCATTCAAAGAAAACAGAAGGAACTCATTAGCTTATGTGGTTAAAGAGATTGATGGGCTTCAAACATTTTAACCATACATGTTTTTTCCAACTGTAGAAACTCATGTTTTTAATTTAAGCAACTTGAAGAAACTAAAGATTATTTTATTCAATGGGCTCATGATTTCTGATACAGATAGTATGCTAATGTTTTAAATTTATTTACCATCCAAGTATCTTTATCTAAAGGGAAATAATCAGATATTTGTCAAAATACAACATGAATAATAATAGTTTAGGAAATGAATTAAAGAATCTAAAGAAGTTTGGAGATGGACATTATTGCAAAACACTGTGATTAGCATAAAGTCAACAAAACGGTAGCTTCTTCACTGGCCATGGCTAGAAAACTTAGATCTGAAGGGGCTGCTCAGGGGTGCGATGGAGAGAAAACATTGGGACTTGACAGTGGGAGGAAATTTTCCAAGAAGTTTGAACTACATAGAAGTTGAGAAGTATCAATGAGGGAAGATTGTATCTATTGGGGGGAGCATATTTTGGTTCTGTGATTAGAGCTTGTAAAAGTTTTCAAAAGAAACAAACAAGCAAACAAAAAACATGAAATTACACTCTAATTCAGAAATAGAAGTAAAATTAGTTATATCCTAAATTTAACTTGGGTCCCTTTTCTTCATCATTACTGTTTGATGATGCTTGGTGGTGAAATTAGTTTTCCCTACTCTAGAAAGTAAACTATTTTAAAGCTCTAGAGCAGATCAAAGCAATATGTGAATACCAAACTCAACTAGAACTGGTTGGAAGTTGTTAGCTTTGTTTTTCATTTTTGCTTTGCCATGCATGTAGACTGAAAAGAAATCAAAACTCATTTTCCATGAGAGCAGAAACATATGAAAGCATTTGGCAATACCAGTAAGTTTTCAACTGTTCTCCCAGCTCTCTAGGCTGAGTAAATATTGTCCAAGGTCAAACCCTACCCAAAATGTAGAGGTACTGTCATTAAAGTAAGGATACTTTAAATATAGTTTAAATATGATTATGGTGTACTATGTTTAATGGCATTGTTTATAAGTATATAATCACATATTATTAATAGTCATCATTTTGTAACTGATACTTTTTCAAAATATCCACCACTACAACTGGTTGCATGACTTTTTCTGTACGTTTCAATTGTTTAAATATGTATATAAACCATGAAATTTTTATAGTTATAATTATGATACTCAAAAGCAGGCAAATTTAAAAAGATATCCCTCATAATCATGATTATATTTTTTGTTGTTGTTATACTGAGTTTTGCACAAGTCAGAAATAGTCTTTCCCATAGATTGTTCCCATAACTCTTGTTAATCTCTGCACCTTGAGGATTTTCTATAATTGGGTCTTATAGATCTTTTGTCAATGCTTCTATCAAACCAAGAAATGTAACTATAAGAACACTATTTTACAAAGCTATCTTAACTTATAATTTTTTTGTTCATGATATTCATAATCAAATGTTTTCTTATTAAAAATATGTGGTTTAAAACAAATTTCCCCATCCCTTTTTAATGTCTGAGAACTTCTACCCGTGTTAACAAAGAAGATGAAATATCTTTAAGCTTTCTTTAAAATTATTGAAGATAAATTGAGTAACCTAAATTATAACACTTTATGCAGTTCTTGGTAAAGTACGATGCATTGCTTGGGTGTAGAACAAAGCAGAGATGACTAACAGTAGAGGCAACTCTCACTGTATCAAATCTGAACCCTTAAAGATAACCAAATAGGAATTGCACAGAATAGTCCAAATGGAATTTTTAGTGCCTCTGGGAATATGACTTTGATTATTCATGTCATACTTTGTTATAGTGTGGCAAAACTTTCTAAAGACAGTTAAGAGTCACAAAACTCATTCAAATGCCCTCTTGGGATTTTAGAGAGCCAAAGCTATAATTATATCATCCTTCTAATATATTAAAAATACATTAAAGTTTTCATAATTATATAGCATGAAATAATCATTGTAATATGTAGTCTTAGTAATTTTTAAACACCAAATTTGTTTCATTATTGAAAATGTTTTATGGTTGAAAACTGTAATATGAGATGTTGACCTTGGCTTTGATTGATCCTCTGATCAATGTAGCCTAGCTATTACACACTTTCATTATTTTGTTTTCTAATTAATATGACTTTTTATTTGTTTGTTTGTTTATTGTATGGAGAATTGAACTCAGGGGTGCTATACCACTGAGCTACATCCTTCTTATTTTTCATTTTGAAACATGATCACACTATGTTGCTGAGGTCAGCCTTGAACTTGTGATCCTCCTGTTCCCAATCCCTTCCCAGGTGGCTGGGATTACGGGCATGTAGCTTTATTTTTGAAGATTTTCATTTGTTGTGTGTATTTTAGTAAAAATAAATTTCTCTGAACTTGTGGGAATTAGAACAGCAACTTGCAAAGTAAAAATGCTATCTTTTAAGCCCAGTTCTTATCACACAGTTTCTTGATACAATAATAGAATGTTTCCATGTCTATTCTCAAGAATAATTTAAATCTTTATGGTTCAATTTTTCAACCCATTGCAACTCTTTACAGTGCATTCTTAGAGTCCCTATGAAATCAATCACTTAAGTCCTAGACCAAACAATGATGTAATAGGCATATGATTTGTGATATCATATCAGTAAAGGTATATTAGAAAAAAGTGAGTTTTCTCTAAAATTAGCTTGCAAATTTAAAATCACATTAAAATATCATTTATACCTCAAAAGAATGTTGAAATGATTTGGTAATGATAAGATTTAGGTTTTGTTGAGTGATATTTAATGAAAAAAGTGTGGAAAAAATTTTAGGCTAAAAATAAAAACATATAAATAACTTGTTCAGTTACTCTGCATTAAAAAGATATTGTTGAACCATCACCTGGATAACACGTTCTTTGAATGCTTTTGTTTTAGTGATGGAAATGTGTTTTTCCAAATCATCCATATTTTTTTTAAATTGTCCAGCTTACCAGAACCACAAATCTACAGTATAACTAATGAGGACGATTAGTGTATTAAAAGCGTGCCCACCATCATGGGGATGTAATTTAATTTCTGACCCCAATTTAATTAGAACTATGTCCTTCCTACTTGAGTTAATGGCCCAAATTCCAATCATATATATTCTTGGGTGAGGGAGTGATTTTGTTGTTGTCATTCTTTTGTTTTTCTTTTGTTTTGTTTTGCAGTACACAGGATTGAACCCAGAGCCTCAGGCAGGCTACCTAAGTCCTCTACGACTGAGTTACATCCCCAGCTCTCAAGTCATATTTTTAATTGTTCAGACAGTATAAAATATACTGCCGGAAAAACTAATTTCCTGCTTATTATCTAATGATAATTAAAACACAATAATTCATTATAGTACTCTGGTATTTCTGTTTGTTGAGTGGCATGTCTAAAAGGAGAAGGTGATAGTTATAACAAGAAAATAATATTTAAAGTTTGCTAAAATCAAATAAAAAAAAAAGTTGAGTATAAGTGCTCCCTATAAAATGTAAATGTTCATGGAACACAAGAATGTGAATTATTTTTAAATAATATGAATCCCAGGAAGACTACCATTTCTGATTTAAAAATAAATTTGTGTAATCAAATAAGGAATCTGAAAAATATCTAAAAGAATGAATTTTGACATTTTCATGTAACTACTTGATATTTACTTTCTCTCTAATGACCTATTGCAAAATGATTACATATATATGCATATATATAAACTTATGATTATATTATATATACTTATGATTATATATATGTTTATATTTTATGCAGGTACAGTTTTGAGATGATAATGCTTGCATATTTGCATATATTGAATGTGTTTATTCAGGAATAAATCATGTAATGTCAAAAATAGATAGGAGGTTGACTGTTTAGAAAACTCTAACTCCTTGGGTAAATTTATAGATTCTCAAAATTTGGAAATAAAGCATTGTACCTTATAACCCAGGGAAGTCTCTGTATGAATTTTCCAGTTAACAAAAGAAGTGTTTAAATACTCTGTAGTTAGATTATTAACTTCTACAAAGCTGAAACAGATGTGTGTCTTAATATGCCATTAAATTTATGATATACATAGAACCCTCACATACAGCTGAGCAGAGGCCAATGATTCTAATTTGCTCTAGATTTATAATAACCTGATCTGGTTTTTGTAAGTACTGCAACACTTTAAACAAAATTAGAAAGCAGTTGTGCTTTGTGTGATTAAAGATGCAATTCCCTTTGGGGTAATGAGAAAAGTTAGAACATGTTTCTTTCTTTATGGATGTTTCTATTATAAACACGAGTGCCATACATTATATATTTTTGTTACTATGATTTCCTTGTTTTTAATTATAAAATAAACCAATTGAATTTCAGTAGAGTCTCAAATTGAAACTATGCCAAGATTTAGCTGAAGAATGTGTACTAAATCTTTAAAATTTTTCCCAGGGTCTTAAGGTCTCACTATACAACTGCCAGTTCACAATCATTTTCTAGAGCAAAACATCTTTCTGATTAAAATCTATGCAGCAAAAAACTTGAGTGCCGAATACATTTCAAACCTAGGAAATGATGTGAATAAAAGTGTTCAAGGCTAGTGATTACTAGATTCATATATTACAAATAGAAAAAAAAGGTTTTTTTCTCATTATACAAATAATAACATTTAGAGCACATTAACTAAAACTTCTGTTATGGTTAGTGAATTATAATACATCAGCTCCTAAACACAAATCTTTTAAAATACTTTCATTCAAACACTGTTAATAGTTTCCTTTAAAATGTCAGAAAATGTTGACATAAATATCATTGTAAGCATGTATGTGTATATTTATGTATACAGAAAATAAGTACATGCAAAAGTATTAATTCATTAAAAGTTTATCTCTTATAAAACCTTTATTAGCCCTTGAAGTCTTTGCCACTTCATATAAAATGATTTATCTTTTGAATAACAAGGTTCCATTAATCTGTTTGACAAAGGAATTTTTAAATCACCTAAATAATTTATTTGAATGAATTATTTAAATTCTGTAAAATATATATATGCACATGTAAATGTATATATCTGTGTCTATATATTCGTGGCCTAGCACAGTATAACAGAAGAAATACAAAAGAGAATTCAGAATACATTGTCCTTGATAGCAGGAGTGTGACTTGGTGTTGCTGCCCATGTGTTCTCTGATCACCCACTGTTTGCATAGGACCCCTGTTAGAAGGCCATTTATGCTCCATTTGGCAGACAGAGTGATTTAATGTCAGAGAAACTTGCAAGTTGTTTTCTATATTCATTTTTAACTTTGCATTTTTACTGAAATTGTAGGTTGACAGTTTTCAAAATGTAAGGATAATAAAGACAATTATTCAGCAGTCAAAGAAATCCTGCTTTCCTAATCCAGTGCGGTAAGCACTACTGGAAAGTGGTAACCTACTCCCTCCCCAGAAATATAAGTCATCTGTGGATATAGAGGGCAAGAAATACACAAAGAAATGCACAAACCTAATTAGGTCACAAAGAAAATATTTCAGCTGGGCATGGTGGTGCAAATCTGTAATCCCAGCACTTTAGAAGACTGAGGCAGGAGGATTGTGAGTTCAAAGCCAGTCTTAGCAATGGTGAGGTGCTAAGCAACTCAGTGAGACCCTGTCTCTAAATAAAATTTAAAATAGGGCTGGGAATGTGGCTCAGTGGTCGAATGCCTCTGAATTCAATCCCTGGTACCCCCAACACACACACACACACACACACACACACACACACACATAAAAAATATCCTCAAATAGATTTTTTTTTTTTGGTACTGGGGATTGAACCCAGGGGCACTCCATCACTGAGCCACATCCCCAGTCCTATTTTGTATTTTATTTAGAGACAGGGTCTCACTGAGTTGCTTTGGGCCTCACTAAGTTGCTGAGGCTGGCTTTGAACTCCCAATCCTCCTGACTCAGCCTCCGAAGTCTCTTGGATTACAGGCGTGCGCCACCACGCCCAGCCTCAAATAGATCTTTTTCTTGCAGGGGCACTCAACCATTGAGTCACATCCCCAGTCTTCTTTTGTATCTTATTTAGAGACAGGATCTCACTGAGTTGCTTCTTGCCTCACATTTGCTAAGGCTGGCTTTGCCTTCCTGATCCTCTTACCTCAAGACTCTGGAGCTGAGCCATGGGAGAGGAGGTGGGGGGGTATTCTTGTTCTTTTTCCTCTGAAGATGCATTTTTACTCATAAAAACAATGAAAATGATTGAATAATTCCTCAACTATAGTGAGGTCATAGAATAAATTTGTGACAGGTTCTTATCAATTTATTTTTAAATGTGCAAGAAAATTAACTTTCATTTAAGTATCTCTGACACTGAACATAATGATTTGTGTTTGTTCTTTTTACCTGTTAGTCTCCTTTTTGGGGGGAGACTTCATCTTGTTTTCTTTCCTGTGTGTACCATTGTATTAGGTTTTCACAAGTTCATTCAGTTTTTATTTCAGGTTTGTAACTGATCCTTTCAACATATTCCTTGAGCTTTAATTTGCCAGAAAGGTACTAATTTTACATACAAAACCTAAGTTTATTTTTTTAGTAAATTTGGAAGCTGTTCTTCTCTCCAGTCCTTCTCTCATCTAAATTTCCATAAACCCAGCTAAAAGATTTTTTACATATTACCTTGATACTTAAATCTTAGGAGGGAGGCATAAGAAGCCCTCTGCAATCTAAAACAACTTTTAAAAGCCCTGATCTATCCAAGTAACATTGTGACCTTTTTTTTTTTTTTTTTTTTTTTTGTACCAAGGATCTAATCCAGGGGTGCTTAACCACTGAGCCACACCCTCCTGAGTGGCTGGGATTATAGGCATGGGCCAGCTCACCTGGTGAGTCATGGCCTTTTTAGGAAACAAATGCTCTCCCCTTCCTTCCTTCCTTCCTTCCTTCCTTCCTGGACGGGGGATTGAACCCAGGGGTTCTCTATCACTGAGCTATACCCTCAATCCTTTTTATTTTTATTTTTTTGAGACAAAGTTGCCCTGGCTGGCCTAGGACTTAGTGATCTTCCTGCCTCAACCTCCTGAGTACTTGGGATTAGAATCCTGCACTACCACACCAGGCAACAAGTCTTTAAAAGTTCATTTCTTTTAAAGTCTAAATTTTTAAGTTTGAAAAAAAAGAAAAAAAGACTCCTAAAGCACCTGCTAGGTAAGCACTTACTCTACCACAAACTACACCATCAGTCCACATTCTTGGAACTAGGAAAGACTGCCAACTTTGTATGACACAGGAAGTAGTAGTATTGGGTACTATTCAGAATGGCATGCACCAATCACCCTGAGGTAATTTTGAAACCCTCTACCTATTCTCAAAAGCTTTTTGGAGAACGGTGGTCTTTTCAGTGCCTAGCCATAGTTGGCTGATATAAACTATTTGTGTAATAAATGAGTTAGAACCGTATAATCATGTATATCATTGTAATATTTAGTTCAATATTAACGCTACTTCATGTGCAAATATTATATGGCACTGCTTTTGCTGTGCTGACAAAAAATCAAATAACCTTGGGGAAAGGAGTGCAGCTCAATTGTAGAAGGCTAGGGTGTGTGAGGCCCTGGGTTCCATCCCCAGCAACACCCCCCAGACTCAAATAATCTAGACATTTTATACAAATATACTACACAAGTGTACATATCAATATACACACACATAAATTTACTTATTCACGAATTTTTAAGCAAACAATAAAATTAAGTCAATTCATTGTAATATTTTGCAAGCCATATGTAAAAATTTAATATCTGCATAAATTAGTGACCGCAATGCAATTTTGTTTCCAAAAAATTAATTTACTAACAAAGTTTTTATGTGTTTGTTCTTCTAGGTCAACAGAAGCACATATGTAGGCAATTTGCTGAAGGAGTTTTCTAGTTTCTACTGTTAATTATCTTACCGAGTGTGTACGTGTGTGTCTATTTGGGGACAGGTGGAAATATCTCAAGGAAGTCAAGAACTTATTTTCTGTTACTGAATTTGGAAAAGTGTGAATGTTAGTTGATCGTCACATTTTACCTAGGACAGCCCTTCTCCATTGTACCCTTTCTGTCCAACAACTTAAATAAGATAAAGACAAATCCGGGGACCTCAAAAATTAAAATCAATGAGACTCTTCAAGGGTTATGTTTTGCACCTTGACATTTGGGATTTAAGGCAAAACATCTTTGACAGATAAACATTATGCTAAAAGTACCATATTTCTATCTTAGCTCACTTATGAATCACTGAGCTGTCAAAGCCGGAAACCCTACTACCTCCAGGAGCCAAAAAGCTTTTTAACCAATTTTGTCCTGCCAAATACCAGAAAATTGTATTATGTTATCTTAAAGAGTAAATTAATTAATAGGAATTTCCAAGGAAGATGTTCTGATTTTCTGCTGACACCTTAAATGTATTTTGTTTGTTTCAAAATCCCAAATAATACATAATTCCTAAAAAAAGCCTTTGTGCTCACTGTAGTAGTCTTATTGAAACACTACTCTTCTTTTATATATATATGTTTTTTAGTTGTAGGTGGAAACAATACCTTTATTTTATTTTTATGTGGTGCTGAGGATCAAACCCAGGGCCTCACCAGTGGTAGGCAAGCACTCTACCACTGAGCCACAACCCCAGCCCCCTTACTCTTCTTTATTTAACAATTTAATGGAACTTTCATTTAACTGGTATTTTCTTAATTCTGTTTGAGAACACATGAACACCACCTGTCAACCATTTTATTAAAGAATTATCTAAACAGCTTCCCTGTTAAAACTTTATTGGAAGAATTGTGTTGTTAATTGTTGGGGTAGAGTCCATTTAAAAGAAAATCATCACAAATAACTTCCTGTGTAGACTGGAAATGGATGACTGTATGATTGGTTCCACTTCATTTATTCATTTAATTTATTTGTTTATTAGTGACACTACTGGGGTTCGAACCTATGGGTGTTCTAACATTGAGTTACACTCCTAGCCCGTTTTTTGTTGTTGTTGTTTTTTGTTTTGAGACAGGCATTCAGTAAGTTGCCCAGGTTGGCCTCAAACTTGCCATCCTGCTGCCTCAACATCCATAGTACCTGAACAACAGGCGTGTTTCTCTACCTCGGCTGCTTCCCTTTTATAATAGGAAACTTTTCTTCCTTCTTTTCTTAAATCTTCCCTCCTTCCTTCCTTTCTTTCCGGGATTTGAACCCAAGGGTACTTTACTGAACTACATCCCCAGCCTATTATTTATTTGTTTATGAATGAGACAAGTTATCACTAAATTGTTGAGACTGGCCTCAAACTTACAATCCTCCTACCTCAGCCTCCCCATCATTGGGATTATAGGTGTGTACCACTGCACCTGGTTTGTTCTTTTTTTTTTATTATTATTAAGTAAGGATCTTTTAAATGACAATAATAAAATTTAGCTTCCAATAATCATAGTATTTATTTTTCAAAAATTTCATCTTCTTTACCTTTTCACTTTTCCTGCCCAATATGAAAGATAAACTCAGTTCTTAAAATTGAACAACTACTTTGCGCTGGGCGGGGTGGCGCATGCCTGTAATCCCAGCAGTTTGGGAGGCTGAGGCAGGAGGATCGCGAGTTCAAAGCCAGCCTCAGCAACCTAGCGAGGCCCTAAGCAACTCAGTGAGACCCTGTCTCTAAATAAAATACAAAATAGGGCTGGGGATGCGGCTCAGTGGCCCAGTGCCCTGAGTTCAATCCCTGGTTACAAAAAAATAAAATAAATAAATAAATAAATTATTGAACAATTAGTTTGTTCATATTTTAAAATATGAAACATCTTTACAATTATTGTTAACTCTTAACAGAATGTATACTTTGAAAGAAAAATTTCTTGTCTTGATACTTGGTAAGCATCCCATGGAAAAATACCTAGTTGAAATTCTTTCTATTCACTTCTTACCTAAAATTCTACAGTGTGGTTCAGTCTAGAATTTGGTAAATGCCATTTGAAATCACTTTATTTTGCAGATGTTTTTGAGACACCACACTGAAGTGCTTGACACCTCCATTCAAAGTCACAGATGTTATGGTTTTTTTAAATTAATTTATTTTGATTCATTGTACAAAAATGGAGTACAGATGTTGTTTCTGTTGTACACAAAGTAGAGTCACACCATTCATGCAATCATACATGTACACAGGGCAATGATGTCTGTCTCATTCTGTTATTATTCTTACCCCACCACCGGACCCCATCCCTCCCTTCCCTCTATGCAATCCTGTTATGTTTTTTTAAAATAAAACTATATTGAAGATGAATCATTTTTCTTCTTCCTTACCTTGAAAAAGAATCTGAGAATGACCTCATAAAATACTGTACAGTCACTTAACTTTGACTAATGCTAATTTTAAAATTTCTTTTTCTTTCTTTCTTTCTTTCTTTCTTTCTTTTCTTTTCTTTTCTTTCTTTTTTTTGGAAAAATAACATAATTTCAAAGGTTAGAATGTCTACCAGACCACCTCAGTTTAGATCTCAGCTCCATCCTTTTCAAGCTAATGTCTTTGAGCAAGTTAGGGAGTCTTATATTTAAATTAACTCTGTCTTTCCTCATTTATAAAAGAGGAATAATAAATGCACATATCTTATAATGTTGTGTGATGGTTATGTGAATTGATACATATGTGAATTGATACATACATATAGTACCTAGCAAATAATTACTATTCAAATATTTGCAATTATTTTGGTGCCATTAATAGCATAAAACAATTGACAAATTTTCAAAATGCCTGAAGCTAATTACAAGCTAATGTGGAACAATATTGACCATTGTTATTCAAATATATTATAGCAAATAATTTTTTTTTTCCAGTACTGGTGATTGAACCCAGAGCCTTGTGCATGCTAAGCATGTACTCTACCACTAAGTCGAATTTCCTGTATGTTTGTTAAGAGCCACACCAAGAGAAGGGCTGTTAAAAAATTGCCAATACCCAGCAAAAATATGACCTGATGACAAGACCAGATAGGACTCACTAAATGGTGAAGCTGGTCAGTTACTTGTCATTCCATACTTCCTGTCCTTCCCTGTTAAGTAAGCTCAGTCCAGTTTTACCTGGACTTCAAAGATATCCCTAATGCTTAACTTTGTTTTCCCACCTAATAAAACTCTCCTAAGGCTAATTCAACTTTTTTTAAGCTAAATTACCTAAGGAATCCTATACATGCTTCCAATGACTCATTCTGCTGGCAAAGGTTCTTCCTAGGAAAGAGGACATTACAGTGTCTTGGAGGAGGTGGAAAAAACCCCCAGGAGGTTAAGGAACAGAGATCCCCCATTTCCACCATTAATTCCAGGAATTAACCCTTCTTGCAGGGAAAATAAGTCAGAGGAGAGAAACAATAGTCCCACTGGGTATAGCTAGGATATATAACTAGTTAACAGCTTGGTTACAATTCAGGGAATAGTTGACATTCATTTTTTTTTTTTCAGTGTTGGGCATTTAAACCAGGGCCTTGAGCCTATTAGGCAATCACTCTACCATTGAGCTACATCTCCATTCCTGACATTTAATCTTTTATATGTATATCCATTTTATTGTAGATCACAAAATGAATTTGGGCAGTAGAAATTATCCCCTCTAATATATTTTACAAATAAAATAATAAGCTTGACTTCTTTGTTACATGGAATTAACTCTTCTTGGAGTTGCCATTTTGTGTTTTTACTGAATTTAATTCAAGAGGAAAGCAGGGTAGGGGATGAACATTAATCAAGTACCATCTATGTGTCAAATATTGTGAGGACATTTTAATGTTACTGTATTTTAGGGCTGGCATTCAGCTGGCATGCACTGGCAGGGCTTCCTGGTAGTTTATGACCAGCATCTGTTCTGATCTATTGGTGCCCAAGCCCAACCATTTATGCATTATTAAATATTTTAGTATTACCCCAACTTTTATCTTCAAAATAAATCTCCAGGACTGGAGAAGTAGCTCAGTTTTAGAGTGCTTGCCTAGCATGCATGAGGCCTTGGGTTCAATCCCTAGTACTGGGGAAAAAAAGAAAAAGTAAAAGAAAAATTTACTCAAAATAACTCTCCAGGGAGATGGGAACACTGGGAGATGGAAGGAGACACACAGGGACCCCTACCTCTGACTCTGCCTGCTCGTCCCCATCCTGCTAACAGGAAGTATTCCTTCTCCCCTGTGACAGTTTGGCTCTAGAGCTGGGAGAGCCCCTTATCTTTAAACATTTCCTTATATGGAAATGTCTAGGCCATGAGTATTAAACTCTTCTGGATAGCGCGTTTGATTTTTAAAAATCATGTTTTTCCACCTTGGCAGTGGTGTCTCTGGCAGCTGTGTGGCCCATAGGGAACCAAAGGAAGAGTAAAGTCAAGCCAGGTACCCTGCACCTGCATGCACCTGCTCCCAATTCATGCAGCTGCCTGGATCCAAGTTTTGTATCCTTGGCTAGATACATTGGGAAATAGCAGGTGTGCGCGCGTGGTATCTGCCTGTCCATCTCCAACCAACCCGAAATGCTATCAGTTCTACAATAAATAAGGAAAACATGAGACAGAAAGGTTAACGTGCCTAACAGTAAAAAAAATATTTGAAGCGGCATCTTTCAGATTCCTTTTAAAGCCTACATTCTGTCCAGTTGCATTTCTTGTTTCAGTTTTCTCTTAGCTGAAAACCCTGTTCCTCTAAAAGCAATCTTACATAGCAGCCCAATATATTAATGAGAAATAACTGTGTTGGCTCTGATTAAAGCAAAATAGGGAGCAGAATTCACCCCCAGCTACATCCCCATCACTTCTGCAGCTCCTGCAGCATCTTTGCAAAACTCAATATTGGCTCTTAAGAGTAGAGTTGGAAAAACATTGACCTACAACACGCTGCCACCCTCAGACCCACTCCACATTGTTCACCTTGGTAAATAATTCATTCAACAAACACACTGTGTAGCTATTGAGTGCAAGACTCTAGGAATATGAAGATAAATAACTACTCTCTGCCATCAAAAAGCTCATAGAGAGAGAGAGGAGGAAAAAAAGAAAAAATAATAAGTAGAACAAAAACAACTACTGATAGTGTGCTTTCTGTATAAATTCTCACAGCTGTAAAAGAAAGGGATGTTCTTCCTTTAACAGATGAGAAAACTAAAATCTGAAAGGTTAAGAGGATGTATTGTCATGCATCCCTGGAGGGATGCAGCAAGGATTATCTCCCTGTTCTCAGGAATGCCAAAACCTAGGTTTTTTTTTATCTGTGGGGGATATAGTCTGCAATTTGTTGTAAAACTCAAACAAAGTAAGCGCGTTTCAACACAGATGAAAATTTAAAATGGAAATCATTTAAATTAGAAGGAATAAAGTCCACAAAATACTAAATATTAAATCATTAAAATAGTATCATAATAATCTTTCCTTTCTCACCACATCCTGAGAGTTAGAAGGGCAGATATCATTATTGCCATTTCACCCAAGTGGAAGTAAATCCCTGGGCTACTCATGGAAAGTAACATGGTAGGGATGAAATTGTCTTGCCTAAGGTGTGTGTGTGTGTGTGTGTGTGTGTGTAGGTGGGTGGATGGGGTTGTTGAGTAATTGTGATAAAATCCCCGACTATTCATGAGACCTTAAGCAAGTGAAATAACGTTTTTTAAGCCACAATTTACTCATGAGTAAAAGTATAATTAAATCAAATTTAATTATAATCAAACCAAGCCAATTGGAAGGTAGGTGACTTGGCCTTGCTACTTAGAAGCTATGACCCTGTGTGTAATCCAAGAACCTATAGGTAGAGAAACACTAGAGAAAAATCTAGAACATAAAGTAGGAAACACGGAGATGAAATAGAAATTATGTGATTGTGTTACAGACTTTCTGGCCAGAAGGAGAAAGAGAAGGATTCTTTTCTACTGCAGACCACAACAGGGCAGAAATATATCTTAGTGTTAGGGATTTTAGTCTCCAAGTATCTGCAGAAACTTTCCTTCCTCAGAAAGCAAAACACTGACAATTTCTTGACTGGCCTTGCTGATAATTTCATTTCCCAGAAGGCAGAGTAAGCATTAAGGGGAACTCCTGCTCAGGACCCAATTCTGACAGAAACCAGTAGGTAAAATGGAAATGATTGGAACCTTGGGGAAAAGCAACCATGCGCTCTTAGAGTTTGATTTAAGCAGTGTTCTGCCTATGCAAACACAAATGATTCTAATGAGCAAGAAAATGGGGAGGAAACTAAAGAAACCAGTGTGCTGCACAGGGACTTACTGACAGGCTCTGAATTTAAAACAGCATGTGCAAAAGATGGTAAAAGGGACACATAATCAAGCATAAATATATGAAGGTAGCATAGACCGATAAAAATTCAGCAACACTAAAGCACAAAATGAGCTGAGACTTGTGAAATATGCTAAAAAGAACCAAAAGTGCTTTTCCTTAGCATGAAATAAGAGGGAAGATCAATAAAGGAATAGGCCCCTTTTTTTTTTTTTTGAAGTTAAAGACATAAAATTCATTCATGAAAAAGAAAGCAAAGCCTCTTTATTCTTTTAGGTTTCTTCCCTGTTGATTCATTCATATCTCTGCTCACATGTCACCTCAAGATTACCTTGACCGCTCTTTTAAAAATAGTTCTTGGAGCTGGGGATGTTGCTCGGTGGTGGAGCACTTGCCTTACATATGTGCTGCCCTTGGATCTATCCCCAGAACCAAAGGAAAAAACAAAACAAAACAAAACAAAAAACAACTCTCTGACCTCTAGACTTTTCTCTCTTTTTGTGGGGTGGGAGGGAGAATTTACTGGAGGTCCAACCCAGGGGCAGGGTGCTCTACATCCCCAGCTCATTTTGTTTTGAGTCAGGGTCTCATTAATTTGCCCAGCTGGCCTTGAACTTGTGATCCTCTTGCATTAGAGCTTCCTGAGTCACTGGGATTACAGGTATGCAGACTTTGCATATGTAATCACTGACTGCCATTATTTTACAGATGTAAGTATTTTCTCTCTTTTGCATTGGAATGTGGTGGGGACATTAAATGTTCACTACTGTATCTGTAGGACCTTGTAGGACCCAAGGAATATGGGTGAATGAAGTCAATACCAGTAGACATTGAAAGACAAATAGAAAAAAGGATATAAGGTAGAGAAATTTATTGAGGACCTAGTAGGTATCAAACACTAAGTATTTATATACACTCAAGCTTTTAATCATCACAACACTATAAAGCATGCATTATTATAGGGTTGAATAATTTGCCCAGGACCATTCAACTACAAAAGTGTAGAGCTAGGACCTGAGCCAAAATATTTAGGTACAGGGTCAAGCACTTAACTTATTTTCTGTACTGGGAGAACCTGACTGGTCTAGGGGCAAACATGTCTCTTGATCTCTATGAATTATTACCAGGGACCTTCTAAATGATACTATGGAGTGTTTAACTGATTACCTTTAAAAATTGGTGGGGAGGTGGGGAATTGGGGGAGACATAGGACAGAAATGCCTTATATTTAAAAAATGCCAGAACCTGCAAACTATAGATCCTAAAAATTGATGTCACTTGGCGGGGGAGAGGGGTGGATCAGGCAAGGATAGCCTACATTATATTTATAAGACGTTTGTGAGCATTTTAAAAAATTGGTTATTAGGAAAACATATATGTTTAAAAAGGATAAGTGATTTAGCCCAATTTTATATATTCTTTTCTGTTAGAGTTAGCAAACCTAGGTTTCAGGGCAATGAATATAGCAAGACATTCAGTCTTCCTTTATATCTTTGTGAATCAGATGGAGAAATGTAGGTTCAAGGATATACTATTGTGTTTTGATAAGTGATTGAGTGCTTGTCCCCAATGGCGATGAACATATTTATCAATGTCTGATGTGAACATATTTATTGGTAAGTGAGATAAAGCTATAAAAAGGCATGACTTATTAAAAACAAGTTACATGAGATAAGGAAGGCTTTGGATTATAAAATCAGGATGCAAAAATAACTAAAACATGGACAAAATCTAATAATATATAATTTGGTCGGAATAATTGTGAGATCCTGCTTTGCTACCAAAACACCAACCACCTAACTTTGCTTTGAAAGATGTATGACTTAGCAACAGTACTCATGGAGCTTTACTTGACTATGAATGAATGGAAGAACATGGTTGCAAAAACAACCACCCAACACCAAACATGAATAGTTTAGTCTGCATTAATAAATTTAGAATGTAAATAAAATAATGGACCCAGGCATGGTATTGCACACCTGTAATCCCAGCCACTTGGGAGGCTGAGGCAGGAGGATACCAAGTTCAAGGCCAGCCTCAGCAACTTAGTGAGACCCTCAGCAACTTAGCAAATAAAAAAACCAAAAGGAGTAGGGATGTAGCTCAGTGTAAAGCACTGCTGCACTCATTCCCCTGTATAAATAAATAAATAAAAATAATAAGAATAAAATAATGGAGAGGTCTGGGGATGCAGCTCTGTAGAAGAGTACTTGCTGAGCATGTATGAGGCCCTGGGTCTGATCCCTAGCACCACAAAAACAAAACAAAAAACAAACAAAAAAAGGAGAACGTAATCTAATTCTGCTTTTAATTGTTTAGATTACATCTAGTAGTAACATTTAAGGAAGATGTAGATGGAAAGGTTATAAGACTTCCAAGATTTATAGCTTGAAAGTTCTTATATTCGATAGTTATATTGAATAGTACATACATAATTTTAATCATTACTTAGATTTTAGTGTTTTCTAGACACTATGTCAACTATTTTACACTAGTTAATCTAGCACCAACCCCAAGACGTTCTAGATTATTTTTAATGTTATAAGTAGAAAATTGAGAGTGAGAGTTTAAATAATATATACATGGAAATAAATACTAACAAATGATAATGCTTCAATTTGAATGGATGTCTGTGTCTCCAATACCTGCTTACTTATTCTCTCTCTCTTATTTTTTTTTTTTTTTTTTTGCTGTGCTGGAGATTGAACCCAGGGCCTCATGCTTGCAAGGCAAGCACTCTACCAACTGAGCTATATCCCCATCCCTGCTCACTTATTCTCTATCGTGGATTTCTCCTACTAACTAAAAAACAAATTATATTATGTATAGGCATATGTGTACATTTGCATATATGATGATAAAGTCATAAAATATTTGCATATATGATGATAAAATCATATAAAATAACAGAAAAAATACTATGCAAGAAAAAGACTAGAAATAGAAATATCAAAATGTTAAGAATAAGTACTGGGAAAATAACTATTTTCTTCTTAATCTACTTTGTTTAATTTTCCAAATCTTTCCTAAGCCTATCCTAACTTAATAAAAATCTCACCTACATTTTTTGAGCAACAAAAAACAAAAAATAAATGTATAACTATGTGGAAGATGGAATTTGTTTTGTTACAAATGCCCTAAAGAGATTGAATAAAGATGCATTAAGGTATTATGAGGCATATTTTAGTTTAAAAACAGAACCACTTGTAGTCAGAATTTTTCAAAGAAAGAATACCTCAATAGAAGAAATAGTGAGTTTGCTGTCCCTGGAGATGCAAACACAAGTCTGGAAACACTAATATTTAATTATTGTTGGCTAATATATCACTTCATACAGTCTGCTTAAGGGACCTTATATTATGAATACATTTAATAAAATATTTATTTAATGAACACATGAAACATGCAGAAGAAGAAAGCAGTCTACAAATAATATTTGGTTTCAGAACCAGCCTTTTATGAAGTGTGCAGGGACAGCAAAGACTGGACTGAAAGCTGTCATGATCATTGGTTCACTCAAGTCCCAGCTGACCCCTGGATATTGACACTGAGCACCCAGTACGTGGTCCCTCTAGGCAGTGTCTTTTGAGCATGACCTCCTCTCTTATACTCTACCTCTGCTGCCATCCCAGGCTCAGGTAAGTGTCACTCTTCCCCACCCCCTCAAACCAGGACTTCTATTGTCTAAACTGAAGAAAGCAGGAAAAATGCCTCTCTCTCTCTTTTTTAAATCTCCCCAGATTGTATGTAATGCTTGATACAGTAGACAAAGAACAAATATTCATTGACTCTGTCAGTTTGGTCAGATATGTTCAGCAAGCTTTTGTCTTCTTATCCAAGTATGGTCAAAAGGACCACTTTTGATTTTACATACAGATCATGGCAAAGTTTACTTTAAGGATTGTTAATTATTATCCCTTGCTAAAATCATGCTTTCCTATCTGAGTAGAAACCAAACCCACGACTTCAGTATTGGAGTTTTTTTTTGTTTGTTTGTTTGTTTTTTGCGGTGCTGGGGATTGAACCCAGGACTTTGTGCTTGCAAGACACACATTTTACCAACTAAGCTATATCCCCAGCTCCCAATGTTTTTTAATTAGAGTAAGAAAAGTTTGATTTTTCTTGTCAGGGAAGAAAATTGTTAATTTTTGTTAAATGATAAGTGTATAAGTTGAATTTACAATATAGGGGACCAGACAAATTTGAGACATTACCTCCTCCTTTTCCAAGGTGCACTCTATATGACTTTTATGTGTGGTCCTGCCATACAACTTTTATCAATACTAAATAGGGTCAGGTCACAAAATAATTATTATTTTTTTTTTTTATTTTTTGCGGTGCTGGGGATTGAACCCAGGGCCTTGTTCACAAAATAATTATAAGAAATTAAATTTTTCCAAATGCTCTGCACATAGTTGGAAATAGTGATGAAGAGGACCTTGTAATGCTGAAATCTACTTAGCTGCTTTACAGGGAACAAACCGGATAGGCTTCATTTGTTTTTGTTCTTATATGTATTAAAGCATCCTAATGACATTTTTGTAGCTTCTCAGGAGATGGGTATAACACAGCCTACAAAGGACATATAATGTCAGGAAGAAAATTATTGAAATGCATCATCCATATAAAAGAATCACTATTTTACTTCAAGAAAGCATAACTAAATATATTACTTAAAAAAAACCCACACAAAAAATAAATAAATAAATAAATAAACAAAAAAAACCCACCAAATATTTTGATAATGACTCAGTAAGACTATAGGACAAAACATGAAGGTAAAAAGTTTGGGAGAAACTGTCACATGATCATTATTAAGATGAGGGAAAAAAAGAAAAAAGCAATGGCAGTATTCACAAGGTCAAGTTGGGAACATATTAAAAATAAACTTTCTAGCCCACATGCTTGTATATTCTGATTCAATAGATATGATGTGGGGGCTGGTGATATAACGCAATTGGTAGAGTGTTTGCCTTGCAAGTACAAGGTCCAGGGTTCAATCCCCAGCACCACACACACACACAAACAAAGACAATATGCAACCTCATTTCAAATAAAAGAAACATAAATAAAAATCACCCAGAAAAAATTCAGGATCATGTTTAGCTCTGATTGAAGAAGAGGGTTAAAGAATCATATAATGGCACACAGAGGACTTAAAAGACCATTATAGTATTGTTTTCTTTCTTAAACAGTTGGCACACAGATATTTGTGATTTAATTCTTGCATATGTATCAGAAATTATTATTATTAGTAGTAGTAGTAGTAGTATTGATCTGAGGGTGCTCTGCCAGTGAGTCACATCCCAAGCCCTTTTTGTTTTTTACCTTGAGACAGGATCTTGCTAAGTTACTTAGGACCTTACTAGATTGCTGAGGCTGGCCTCGAACTTGAAATCCTCCTGCCTTAGCCTCTGAGTTGCTGGAATTAGAGGCATGTGCCACCATGCCCTGCATACATTTTATTTTTTAGTTATTAAATATTAAAAATTTTTGAAGGAAATATTTTAACCCTAGATATGGACTAGAATTAAATAACAGAGCAGAAATGCTCTTTTATCAATTTAGCCTGTTTTTTATTTATTTACTTGAACCAATATGAAATGTTAATAAATTATTTCAGAAGGCAAATTAGGATGTTGTTTAGGAAAATTAGGAAGCTAAAACAAAATAGGCTAACCACTCAAGACATCCTGTGTTCAAAAGCAATGGCTACTAACAGATAACATAATCCAATGCTTTGACTACATGTGTGTGTATATATACATATATTTTTTCTCTCCCTGTACTTTTTTCAACCCAGGGATGCTCTACCACTGAGCTACATCCCAGCCTATTTTATTGAGACAGTCTCTAGAGGTTGCCAAGAATGGCTTCAAACTTCTGATCCTCCTACCTCAGCTTCCTGATTCATGGGTGTGTACCACTAGGCCTGGCTGTAGTCAACAGCTTTAAACAGGGCCTTTAAAAAAAAAAAAAAAAGATAATCTAGTGGCAGTAATCAGTGCACAGAGTGAACTCCCTCTTGTAAAAAGCCCATCAATTGTTTTTTGCTAATTAAGATGAATATTATTCCTGTGAAATGAACCAAAAACTTATATGAATTTGGAAATCCCTAAAGAGATCTATAATCTACAAGAATAATTGCATGTGATTTTAATTGAAGGTAAAGGAGATGACTGTTTTTGTCTGCTTATTCTCAAAATCTTGGAAGCTATCAACCTGTAGGCCAGTGAGCAATGCTTCATGTTACTATCAGCTGACCTATCAAGGTTGGAAACAGTTGTGGAATTTTAAAAGATAAATGACAAAATGGCCATTGGCTATAGTTGACTATACTGTGGAACTTTTATAATTAATGAAAGAAGGTAATAAAATTTTATTAACATTCTCAAAAATAAAGTATATTTTATTAATGTTGGATGAAGACTAGACCGTTCACAGAAATGCACATTCAACCTTTGTTCACTAAGCACAGCCAAATTAGAAATGAGGGGGAAGCAGGAGGCTGAGGCAGGAGGATCGAGAGTTCAAATCCAGTCTCAGCAATAGCAAGGCACTAAGCAACTCAGTCAGACCCTGTCTATAAATAAAATACAAAATAGCTGGGGATGTGGCTCAGTGGTCGAATATCCCTGAGTTCAATCCCTAGTCACCCACCCCACCCCACCCCCCCCCAAAAAAAAGAGAAGAAGAAACGAGAGGAAAGGATCTGTTTTGTCAAAATACAAATTAACAACCTTATAAGAATTTCTTTATTTTATTTTATTTTTGTTACCAGGGATTGAATCCAGGGGCGCTTAACCACTGAGTCACATCCCCAGCCCTTTCTTTTTGTTTTATTCTGAGACAGGGTCCCTACAAGTTGCTGAGGGCTTCACTAAATTGCTGAGGCTGGCATTGAACTTGGGATCCTTCTGCCTCAGCCTCCCAAGCTAACGTGCTAGGATTATAGGCATGTGCCACCATGCGTGGCTCTTTAATCTTTTAGAAAGAATTGGAATGCTGAAGATTATTCTGTTTTAAAGTTGTTTTAATAGATACATGTCAATAAAGTACATAGTTACATTTTAATTCAGTTCACATAGTAACTTAAAACTTTGGATGCTTGCTTAAAGTTACACACTTACACATCAGAAAGAAATAGTTCAAGTGACCAGATACTTTATTTATCTAATAATGTGTTACCTTACCTTGCAGTAGTCCCAGTTATAAATGAGGAGACTAATTTTATTTCTTTCTAAAATATCATGATATATTAGCTACAGCTAATATATTGAAGATTTTATAAAATATATGCAAAAAAGGAAATTGTGAATTTAAGTATTTGATTCCCCAATATTTCCCATTAAAAGTTTCCAGTAAAAATATATGGAAATACATATTTTCATATATAAATTGGTGTGGTTTTGGCTTCCCATTCTTTAGGAAAGGTTCATGCTTGATTTTGCCTGTACACAATTTACAATGCCATCTCATTCCCAATCAGGGGAGAAAACTCAGGTTGAATTTTCAAATGCATTTTTTAAATAGTAATATAGAATGACTCTGTAAGTCCTTATTTATACAATATACTAATTTAATGAGACTTTCACTTAAGTACATTTTACAAACAAATAAAATTTACTCCTTAACTCATTAACACTTTTTCATTCTGGTGACTCCAAATCTCTTAACCATATTGTTTTATACAATGCATAGTAAGTTTTTTGTTTGTTTGTTTGTTTTTTGTTTTTCCCTGCAGCCCACAGCCCTCTTTTTATTTTATTTTGAGACAGGGGCTTCCTAAATTGCCCAGGCAGGCCTGGAACTTGTGATCCTCCTGCCTCAACTTTCCAAGTAGCTGGATTATAGGAATGGGCCACAGCAAATGGCTAATGGTTTCATTCATTTTTTTGTGGTATTGGGGATTGAACCCAGGACCTTGCACATGCTAGGCAAGTGCTGTACCACTACACTTGGGCCAACTATTGTTTAAGATGAGTAAATTACACAGCATATTTTATATGGACATATTCTGTTATTAATAAATAGGTCATTTACTGACTTAAAGTATAAATTAATTTTTAAAATTTCACCTTTTACTTTAATCTTTTCCTAGTTAGATCCTTTTTGTGGGGAAAAAAAAAGTAAATATAATGCCAAATCATAGCATACCGAAAGTCAATGTGAACCCAAGGATCTAATTTTCACACTGATATACTTGAATAGATACACAGTTTTAACCAGAATAAATTTTTTTTTAAAATGATACCATTTTTCTCTCTTAAGTAAAAAATATTAATTAATATTAATTTTAAAAATATAGTTTTTATCCAATTAATCTTCATCTGTATTTCTAGATCTTTCTGGATTAGGTAGAAAGTTTTTTCTTTTTTGTTTTTTAAATTATGTGAGGGGCTGGAGTTGTGGCTCAGTGGTAGAGCACTTGTCTGGAATATGTGAGGCCTTGGGTTCGATTCTCAGCACCACATGTAAATAAATTAGTTAAATAAAGGTCCATTGACAACTAAAAAAATATTTAAAAAATAAATAAATAAATTATGTGAGGTTATTTTGGTACAAAGCAGTATTGGCACAAAGCAGTATTCCTCAAATTTATATATGCATATTTACTTAATAATGAACATACTTTTTGAATAGTTTTAAATAATGTTTTTATTCTGATTAAAAAATACATATTTATTATAGGAAGTTTAGAAAATGAAGAATGAAGAAGATTCAACTACTCATATTCCCACTTTTTGGTGTACCATTTGAGTTTTTTTCTATGTAAACAATATAATGCCAACTCTTTTTTGCCCTGTATAAGCAAGCACACAACATATTACATTTTTTTCTTTGGCTCAGCTTTTTCTCTAACGTAACACTTGGTGATGATTGGTTTATTTCAAAGCAATATTTTTCTAAGTGAGAAATTCCTGGACTGGGGATGTAGGTCAGTGGTAGAGGGTTTGCCTAGCATGTCTGAAACCCTGGATTCAATCCCCAAATCCTCCCAAAAGAAATACCTTCTTTTTATAGAAAGTAACCCACTGGGGGTCGGAGGTGGTAAGGTGGTGGTCGTGTTGGTACTATATAAGATACAGTAATAACTTGCTGAGAAATATTTTACATTGACCTTTCTTATTCAATAAGATTAATTTTTAGTGTAATTTGGATCGTAAAGAGGTTATGATCAAAACTAAAACTAGGTATTACCCTTTATGTCACAAAAACATAACATAAAGGCAACAAATTATGTGTTTTAAACAAAATCCAACAGTAGTTAACTTGCCTAAGAATTGTTATGATATATGCTTCTAGAAAAATAAACATTTTTAAGTTCACTGATGTGCAAAGCCCTGGTCAAAGATAAATTGCGATCAGTTTTTATGTAACAGTAAAAATTCCAAAGGACTCTGATACACTCTTGACATGTATCACAGAGAGGCCTTCTCTTTCTTCTCATGGAATGTAAACCACATTTGTTTCTGTATCTCTATATATTTTAAAATAAATTACCCCAGGAAACAAAATGTGGAATATACTATGTTTGCTTGCAATCCAACAGAGAACACAAAACCTTACTTTCCCTTTGAAGAGCCTGCAGCATATTTGGTGAGGACTATGGAATGTTTACAGGATTTGAATGTAGCATTTGTTTCTTTGCAAAAATATAAACTGCCTTATAATTTTCAGATCATTCAATATATTTAGTAAATGATACTCTACTCTTACTATTCCAGTTTACTTTTTCGTTTTTGTCCTCAGTACTATCAAATATAGAAAGAGCTCTTTACTTACCATTCTGGGAAAGATGAAATTTATCATTGTGCCATAAATACCCTGGAAAGCAAAGAAAATATTATTATTTATTATATCACCATCCACAGGGATCCTAACTGCCAAATGTAATGCTTCAGGAGCAAAACGAAAATGGAGTAAATCTGTTGTAGAAAACAGAAAAAATCAGTGTCCTAAGAATTCTTGAACATTTATTGCATGCCCTTGGACAGAGCTACCTTAGGATTAAGCAATCGTTATGATAAGTACTTTCAAATACAGCATAAAACATTTTATTTTGTGCAAAACAGATATTATAGGATTGAGAAAAAATTGTCAGTGTTTTTCCCTTCACTGCCCTTTCACGTAGTTGCATTTTTCATTGATACAGATGGGACACCTACACCTAAAATTCTTTAAGGGAAAATTGGGGGGCATTTTAGTTTCCTGAACTCAATATTAATGAGCATTATATCCACTTTAAGGTAAATAAATTTTTTGTCTGGAATCTTGACCTGAAAATCAGAAGTAGGAGCTGAGAAACAAAATTTGAATTCCTAGATCCTTTTTCATAAGAAGGAACTATTTATTTGCTTTTTTTTTTCCTGTCAATTAACTACAAGGTTCTAATTATGTCACATAAGAATTAGAACAATATTGTATTTTAAAAAGGTATTGGTCTTGAATTTATTGCATTCTTTAAATTTTTAAATAAACATTTTCTATCGTATTTACTCATTAGTGCAAAATAACTTCTTTGTCTCAGTAGTTATAAGGAGACTTATGTAAGAAAACATCCTTAATAGTTAATAAGATATTGGTTATTATCTGTTTTGCTTTTTTTTTAAAGTATCATAAACATAATCTAGAAAAAATACCCTGTTTTTATCTGTTTGTCAAAACTACATAATGGCTAAGTAAATTTTAGTAAATAACATATGCATAAAGGGGATTTGCTTAAATTTTCCAGATAATGATGTCTTAGACCTTAGAATATTTTTCTAGTAAAATAACTTTGAATAAAAATTATGTTCTAATGTGTGTTTTAAATCATTATTCTTAAAATTATAATATTTCTGTAAATAAAAACTAAAATTTCATACTGTAGCACTAATGTTCACAAATTTTTAAAAACCATTGGCTGGATAGTAAAATTAGAACTTCAAGAGTGTCCTACTTAGATTTTTACATAGAAAGTATTTTATTAGACACATTTAAACATTTGGATAGCAAAAAAATATGGAAATCCAAAATTCTGTAATGATTCAAGAATTCTCCCTGTGAAAGTAGTTCTTTTAAGGAAATTATCATTTTGTATTTAATCATAAATACTCATAATTTATTTCAAAATTTTATATTAGTTATTTTTGGTGCAAGCTTTTAAAGGAAAAAATTAAGGAATTCATTCTCATATTTGGTACTTATTTATGAACAATTATTAATAGAACTTTTGATATTATCATTCATAGTTATGGTTTCTAAGCTACTTAAAAAAAAAAAAAAATTTTTGAGCAACAGCTCCTGAAGAGGGCAGCACGTTCTAGATATTATTGAATTCTAAGCTCAACTGTGACAGCTTTGGCTGAAATTTAGTATAGTTTTTTCTAAGAACTAGAGGGGACAAAATGAATATGTTTTATAGATGTCCGCTCACATGATACAATAAACCAGTAGAAATTCCAGGCAGTTGCAGACCAAGGTCAAAACTGCATTTGATTATTAAAAGAGAACATTCAAATTAGACACCTAAAGCAATGTATTTAGAAAAGGAACAACAAAATACTAGTAAGGAGACTTTCCATGTGGAATGTGTTTTATCTTAATACTGTAGATAACTTTTCCTATTGGCAGTGCATTGACTGTCAAAACTACTAAAGGGGTTAGATTTAATTATCTCACTTCTTGCACATTTCATCTCAATTGCTATGGCAACATTCAGTTGCCTCAGCAGCAATGCATACTTTAATCAGATATTTCCTCCTCATTTTTCTATGAGCCAAAACTGTGTAGTCAAATTCACAACCAAGTCCTGATGAATCTGATAACACCTTTAACAAATGAATAGGCAACTTGCTTCAATCCACATGTATAAATATTTTCAGAGAGACTTACAACTATTGGACAAGTATAAGACTTGATTGGAATATATGTTTGGACCATCCTACCTCATTGGTTTTAATCCCCACACCCCTTGATACTGGGGATGGAACCTAGGGCCTCAGGTATGTTAGGCAAGTATTCTACCCCTGAGATACATCCCCAGCAGTTTTATTTTATTTTTTGAGACAGGGTCCCACTACTTTGCTCAGGCTGTCCTTGAATTTGCAATCTCCTACCTTGGCCTCCCAAGTAGTTGGGATTAGAAACATGTGCCACCATGCCCAGCTCTTTTTTTTTAATGTTATTTTTGCCACCATTCCATTTTTTAGAAGTTTTTTTTTTTTTTTTTTTAATCTATTGGAAACATTCCAGCCAGTCACTATCACACATCACCTGACCTCAATAGAAGAGTGATGAATAAAGGAAACAGCCTCTCATGTTCAAATGTCAACAAGTCCCTGGAATTATTTGCTTTTTATCTGAGCATACTTTGGACTGACAAAAATCCTTTTCCTATTTCTTGAATATAGGTAAGAGAAAGAAGGAAAATAATTAAAGACAAAGCAAAATTTAATATAAGATGAAAAATGTAAAATATCAAATTTAAATTGAGAGCTAAGCATGAACAAAAATTTGGTCAAGCTTCAGTAATACAACATTTTTAATGAGAAGTGAGAGTATAATGTGTTAAATTGTTGATGTGGTTTGGGTGACTATTAACCATCTACGTTGTTGGATGAATCATCACTTTAGCATTTTGCAGAGGACTTGACAAACTTTGGTATATATGAAATTATTTGTGTAAACATACAAAGAATATTGGAAGGGCCTCCAATTTTTTTTTTCTTTTTTTGGCACTGGGGATTGAACCCAGGGTCGCTTAACCACTGAACCACATCCGCAGCCCTTTTTGTGTTTATTTTGAAACAGGGTCTCACTAAGTTGCTAGGGTCTTGCTAAGTTGCTGAGGCTGTCTGAATTTGTGATCCTCCTGCCTTAGTCTCCTGAGCCGCTGTGATTACCAGCATGTGCTACTGTGCCCAGCTCGAAGGATTTTCCATTCTAATTTTAAGTGTTAGCTAATTATATTTTCATAAATGCTTGGAATTGTGCAAATTGTTACTATATTTTAATTTGACATTGTGTAATAAAATTTTTTAAAAACTAATTTTGAGGCCAAGTGATTTAAGACATTCCTAACAATGTTAGTGTCTGCTAAAACTTTTACTTAGATAACAAATATTTTTTTGTGTGTGGTGCTGGGGATTGAACCCAGGGCCTTCTGCTTGCAAGGCAAGCACTCTACCAACTGAGCTATATCCCCAACTCTAGATAATAAACATTTTACTGTGAAGTTCTGTGCTTCTCTGGTGAGAAGTTTCTTATCAATAGCTAAAAGTAATATTTTAGCATGTTTTTTCAATCACCACTTAGTAGTGTCTAGTAAAATTCCCATTAATGGAAGCACCAAAAAGATGCTTTCTGCAGCTGAATTTACCAATCTGATATCTCAAAAGCAATTTCTGTATTGCACTGTATGTAATTACAGATTACTAAATATAGCAATCAAAACTTAACCAAGTATAGAAAAGATTATTTAAAATACAAGTCATGCATATATATTGTGTATATATATACATTTTTTCCAGTAGTGGGGATTGAACCCAGCCACTCTACCATTGTTACATCCCCAGCCCTTTTTTTTCTTTTTTTTTGAAACAGGGTCTAGCTAAGTTGTCCAGGGTGGCCTTGAACTTTTGATCCTCCTGCATCTACCTCCTGAGTTCCTGGGATTACAGGCATGTTCCACTATGCCCAGATAAATTTTATATATTTCTAACTTTAATTGAGCTCAGTATTAGCAATAACTGTGTTCAAAATGTAGTTATTGCAAAATCCACTTCTCATTAATGATAAAGTTTGGAAGGTATATAACCTCAGGAGAAGCTGAGGGAATAAGAGGTGTTTAAATTAAAAGTGAAACCTATACCTTGAGAGGAAGCACTGAACCTATTTTCAAACGTTTGAACGTCTTCTCATGAAAAGAAACAGGGAGAGTCTTAGAAAACTAAGACAAATGATGGAAGTTCTAGAGAAATGGATTCCAGCTCTCTGCAAAGAAAAACTTAATTGGAATTGCTTAAATAATGGCACGAGCCACGAAGCAGTAAGTTCCCTGTATGGGCATTTTGTATGCATGTTTGCATATGAACTCTTTATTTTCTGTTGCTGGAGTCCTGGGACTGCAGTGTAGAAGATGTGTTAGAGCCCCTCCACAAACTTAGATCTGGGAGGTAAAATGAGTCACTTCTTAATGAGTTTTTCAAATACCAGTGCTTTATATCAGTGTGAAAACTAGCAATGATCTGCTAACAGCGTATTCAGCAGCAAGCTTGCAAATCCTACTCTGGAGAAACAGTCTAAATGGGAAAAACAAACAGTTCTTAGTGAAGAGTTATCTAAAACCTCCAAGGAGACATGTAAATCGGACCTAGTTGGCATTAGTTCAGGAGAGCAGTAGATGCCAGGGAGTGACTGGAGGTGAAGAATGTATTCCCTTTCAGTCTTGATTGGCTCTTCCACCTAGGGCTGGGGTGCTGCCAGACAATGCTTATGCACTGCCTATGTTAGACTTGTTCTCTGGATGAAAGGAAGATTTTGGCACTATTCTCAAACTTTATATTCACTTAAGAAATAATAATTGCTCAATTAAAAGACCAAAGCTTTTCTTCTGTATCCAGAGAAATTAAAAGTCGAAGAGAAAATTACGCATCGTGTGAATGCTCGTCTTCAGCAAGATTGCTGAATAAGTTATAACTAATCTGAAGATTACAAATGTAAAGAAAATTTCCGATTCTTGAGTCAAAACAATGAATACAATTCACGTAACATCAGATCCTGTAAGTTCTAGTTTATGTTGTTTGGAAATAGTGTTTTTCTTTAGTTTGGTTTTGAAGTTTCCTTGTGTGACCCCACTTTGAATCACAGGGAAGGAACCAAGGGGCTCACCAAAGCTCTTGCATAATCCTTAATCTTCTGTACTTTGGTACTATTGCTTGGAGCATGAGATCTTTGAAGAATGGCTGTTTACCAGGAGCATCTGTTTCTACCAAAAGAACTGAGGAGTGGTTTTGCAATGACCAGAGAAGTTTACTTTTACTTTTACCATTAAAGAATATGAGGGCTGGGGATATAGCTCAGTTGGTAGAGTGCTTGCCTTGCATGGGGTTCAATCCCCAGCACCACAAAACAAAACAAACAAACAAACAAACAAAAACAATACCACATATCTTGGTGCTGAAGTTGTGGCTCAGTGGTAGAGCACTTGCCTGGCATGTGTGAGGCCCTGGGTTTGATCCTCAGCACCACATAAAAATAAAGAAATAAAATAAAGATGTTGTGTCCATCTACAACTAAAAAAAAAAAAAAGTATGGAATGTTACATACTTCGTTAAGAACTTTATCTTCTCTGCCCTTCCTGATTCTTTCAAATCAAACCTTTACATTAACTTGTGTTGGTGAAAATTCCTTTTGCTGAGGTTTTGCCAGCAAAAGGTGTTGAGACTTTTTTCCAATATGCTCACCTACAAAAGCTTTTACTAGGCAATCCCATTTGGTTGGCTGTGTTCCAACAGAGTTTCTGGTGAACACAAACATTAGCTACTGAGAAACAGAAAGTTCCACAGCACCCTGCAGAAACTTTTTGATCCAAAAGACACTACTACTAAACCAAAGTGTCATTGCACATTCATGAATGTTTCCGCATGTCCTGAATAACAGCAGGATCAAAAACTGCAGGTGTGCAATGGTCCTTCCATGTGTGTAAACCTGGTCACCAATCTGAGATCAAAGACCATTTTCAAGCAACAAGTATTTAGTACCAACCATGTCTAAAACCCAAGGAATCCGAGGACAAATAGGAGCTATTTTTAATGATAGTATTTGTTGATTGAATGAAGACAGACATATTGCTGGTCTATTAAAAAAACTTAAGATAGAAAGTAAAATTAGCATGAAAAAATTATAGCATGATATCTTTGTTTTGTCCCTGTTGGTTGAAATATTTAATCTGTTCCACACCACAAAATGTTTTAATATATTTCATCAGTATTATTTCATTTAAGTGGTTTTAACAAAAAGCACCTTTTTGTGGTTTTATCTAACATAGCCCTACACCCTCACATCTACCCACTTGCACATCCTGCCTGTGAAATGTAAGGTAACTCTTTTAAGTCTTTATAACTCTGACTGTGAGCTGACCAAACTATGAAAATTCTGCTTTCTTGTTCATACTCTGGCCAATACAAGAGTGTCTAATAAATAATAATAAGCATTCAGAAAACATTTATTGGATGAATAATGAATGAATGAATAACAAAAAGAATGAAATGGTGGTAGCACACACCTATAATTCCAGTGGCTTGGGAGGTTGAGGCAGGAGGATCACAAGTTCAAAACCAGCCTCAGCAACCTAGCAAGACCCTAAGCAACTTAGTGAGATCCCGTCTCAAAAAATGGACTGGGGATAAGTCTCAGTGGTTAAGCAGTTCCCCTGGGTTCAATCCCCAGTATGGGGGCAGGGGGGAGGGTGGGAAGGGTACAGTCATTTGAAATGGTCCTAATTTCATGGAAGATCTGAAACATTTTATTAGTCTTCAAAAGAGATTTAAATAGTTGGTGGGAAGGAAATAGGGTACTTGGATATTTCCATCAGAGTTAAAAAAGAGCATGAATAGAAGAATTGCTTTAGATGCATAAAAATTAGTGAAAAGGTGTAATTCTGCAATGATGGAGATGGGACTCAGGGCCTTATGCATATTAGGCAAGACCTCTATAATTGTGCTATAATCCAGCCCCAGTTGTTCCTGATGACCCTGTGGGTTGTGTGAGAAGTTAGTGGTTTTGATTGGTTTAGATTAGTGAATATTGCAAAGAAGGTTTCTCAAACGTTAACTTACAAACCTGGGGATCTTGTTAAAATGAAGATTCTAATTTAGTAGATCTGGATTGAAGTGTAAGATACCTTTTTAACAAGTTCTGAGTAATGTTGGTACTTATGCCATATTCTCAACTGCAAGACTGCAGAGGATTCTTAAAACTAGACAGAGTTGTTTGGGCTTGATGCAGCAGGCATTGAGAACTAGGTTAGGTTGCCTAGTAGTTATGACCTGATGCAAACTGCACTTAGGGAGGTGTCAACCTCAGAAAATGCTCAAGAAGAAAGAATGTGAATGTAGGAAGGGGTGCAGTCTACACTTCATTTGCATATTCCACATATTTTGTGCTCAATTCCTTTTTTTTTTTTTTTTTTTTTTAGGTAGTATGGGGATTGTACCTTGTTTCCAGGGGTGTGCTAAGTATGAGCTACATCTCAACCTTTTTTTATTTTTTATTTGGAAATGGGGTTTTGCTAAGTTGCCCAGGCTGGCCTTGAATTTGCAATGCTCCTGTTTCAACTTCCCTTTGCTGGGAGTACAGGTGTGCACCACTGCACTCCATTCAATTACCTATTGGTTGATTAGTCTGCAGGGTTATGGTCATATCAAAAGCAGTTTCTCAGCAGAATAATTTGGGCCCAGTGACTTTTTGAAAACAATCTAGTTTAAGTAAAGCACATTGTGAATCCATGAATGTTCTTTCCCTCCTCTCCATCTGGAAAACTGTATTCATTCTTAAAACACTGAAATGTTAGCTCTTGTGTTCTATAATTGTAATTATGCCCTCATATGTATCTCTCAAACTCCCAACTTATTATATCATAATGATAATAATAATAATTAGGAATAGCAGAACAACTAGTGTTTTGAGTGCTTATTAGTAGTCAGGAAAATTGCTAAGAATTTTTATAATTAAATCCTGTAACAATGCTGTGAAGAATACTGCTATCAACATTTATACAGATAAATTTAAATAAAAACTACTTGTGGGCCCTAATTTTGTGTTGGGTACATACCAATGCATGTGTACGTATAAGACGGCTTATTCAAGGAATGATCAAAATGTGTTCTACAAAATCACTTGATGTCTTATTGTAGCTTCTGTTTTTGCTTGACTTTTAAATCTTTTTTCCTTATCTACAATAATTATAATAACAGACAGCAATTAGTGTTTCCTGTGTCCCAGGTACTACTTTAAGCAATTGACATGTCTCACTTAATGCTCATAATGATTCTATAATTTGGGTATTATTATTATCTCTTTTACATATGAAGAAAATGAAGAACAAGAAGATTAAATAATTTATTTAAGCTCCCATAGCTATGAAGCAGAAAAGTTGGATTTTGAAGCCACCACATAGTAGTACTGATCTTAGCTTAACTAGTCTTTAGCAATGTGGACTTCTGAGTGTTTTATTTACCTTTTGGGGGGAATTACTGAGGATTGAACCCATTGCCTTGCACATGATAGTTGAGCACTCTAACACTGAGCTACATCCTCAGCCATCTTTATATTATTTAGAGACACTGTCTTGCTAAGTTGACCAGACTGGATCCCAGATCCACCTGCCTCAGCCTCCTGAGTAGCTGGCATAACAGGTGAGCACCACCATGCCTGGCCTGAGTGTTTTCTTAAACAAATGCCATAAATTTGTTCAAACCATAATATTTGTAAAGGTTAACTTTTCTCACATTAAGAAAGTGTTCATGGGGCTGGGGATATAGCTCAGTCAGTAGAGTGCTTGACTCACAAGCACAAGGTCCTGGGTTCAAACCCCAGCACTGCAAAAAAAAAAAAAAAAAAGAAAAAAAAAAAAAGAAAAAAAAACAAGAAAGTGTTCATGAAGTCCAAGAAGGATTATTATTATTTATTTCTTGGTTTCTATCAGCACAGTGCCATGATGTTTGGTCATGAGGTAAAATCTTTCCTATGATAGGCCAGCCAGATAACCCTGGGCTCCCTCACTCTCACCAGTTATAATCCAAATCCATCCTATCACAACTCAATTCCATGACAGAATAAAGAGTATTTCCCCACAAATATTCAAAGGCATGTTCAAAGGATAGTCTCCTCCAAACATGATTGCCTGTAGGGAAAGATAGTCAACCTCTGAGATACCTTGCTAGCAATATGAGTCACAATGACAACCTTCAAGATATTTCAGGTGTTTGATTAAATGGAAATTATTACTTGACTGACCAATTAAATAGCTATTAAAGACAAGAAGAATATTTGTTTAATCCACTATATGAGTTTAACATTCTAATCTAAATTTTTGTTGGTTTGTTGGTTTTGAGTCAGTGTCTTGCTGTTTTGCCCAGGTTGCCTCCAAATCCTGGGCTCAAGCAAACCTTCTGCCTTAGCCTCCGAGTAACTTGAACTACAGGCACACACCACTGCACCCACCTTAATTTAAATCTTTAATGTTTAAATTTCAAATTGGCAAACTAGATATTCTAATGTCATTATCTCTAAACCTATATATTTTACTATTTTGTTTTAAAAGCAATTATTTGATTTTTCCAAGTATACTAATACACTGTTGAGCAAAGAAATCTTTGATAGTATATTTAAACCCCACTTCGTAAATTTACCCGCAGTTCTAATTTTGGCTGTGCTTGTTGCACATCTGAGCATTGATGACATTGAAGAGATGGAGTAGGAGTCCCTCCAGTACCCATCTTACAGGTCTCCTCATGTGTGGCCTGCTTGGCTGTCTCTGTTAGAACTGACTTAAAAGTTCACACAGTCAGAGAGTTTATTATTTGTCATGTTATTTACTTTTGTTTGTGTTTTGAAATGGCATCTTGCTATGCCACCCAGGCTGGCCTGGAACTCCTGTGCTCAAGAGATCTTCCTGCTTCAGTCTCCTGAGTAGCTGGGACTATAAGCACATGTCATCTTATCTGGATCTTTCCTGTTATTGAAAATAGTTGCATTTTAGCAATAAAAGTAAATATAGGGGCTGGGTTGTGGCTTAGTGGTAGAGCACTTGCCTAGCATGTGTGAGGCACTGGGTTTGATTCTCAGCCCCACAGGTAAATAAATGAATAAAATAAAGGTCTATCAACAACCAAAAAAGATTTTTTTTTTTAGAAAGTAAATACAAAATGCTAAGTGTTCACATTATTATTTCTACTAAGTTTTCTGCTCCTAGGGAAGTGTCAATTTTCTGTTTAGATAATATCCTTTGCTATTTTAATATCTACTATAGATATTCAGCTTCTTCTTCTTGAACAAAATATTTGAAAAGGCCTTTAAAATAAGATAAAATGAAACAGAAAACATGACTACAACCATCGATACCAAACCTCTGAGGGTTCATAATTTTTTAAGTAGGAATTCCCACAAAGTATAAGGACTTTTAAAAACTTAATTATAACCCTTTACTTTAAAAGAGGGGAGAGTTCTTTCTGCTTTCTAAACTTTTTATATCTTAGACTATTCTGGCTGCTATAATGAAGTACCATCAAATGGACATTCTGCAGTAGACACCTATTTCTTTCTTTCCATTCCGAACACTGGCAAGTCTAAGAGCAAGGACCTACATATTCCGTGTCTGGGAGAGCCCACTTCCTCATGGACAAAGCTTTTCTCTCACTAACCTCACATGGTGGAAAGTGTAAGGGATCTCCCTTCATAAAATGGCTAACCTCATTAATTAGGGCTTCACTCTCATGCTGTCACCTCCCAAAGGTCCACAAACAATATTTTCATGTCAAAGGTAAGAATTTCAACATATAAATTTTGGGAAGGCATACACATTCCGACCATGGCAGACTTCATTATAAAAATTTGTGAAATAGAATAGAGTTCTCTGTAAGTTAGCCTGAAAATTTTTCAGTGAAATGACAGCATTTCATGGAAAATAGCGAATTTGAAAATATTTTTAAAATTAAATTTTTATGTTGAAATGATCTCAAATTATAAAAATATTACAACTACAGAATAAATAACATTTTATTTGAATTAGAGGAATTTTTTGCATGAGTCCTATTATTCCTAAATATTTGAACAAATAGGGACATTTTCCTTTATAACTGAACCATACCTACGAAAATCAGAAAATTAGCATTGATACATCACTATCATGTAGTCCTCAGATCCCATTCAAATTTTCCACTTGTCCCAGAGATTCTTTACAGCAAAAGAATCCAGTCTAGAATCTAGCATTGTATTGACCTATCACATATCTTTAGTCTTTCAGTCTCGAAAATTTTCTGTTTTTCCTTGTTTTTCATGACTTTGACACCTTTAAGGATAATGAGTTATTTTTTAAGATGCTCCTTCTTTCTAGGTTTTTTTCCTGCATTCTCATTATTAGATTCATGTTGTTTATTTTTGGTAGAAAAATTGCAAAAATGATCCATTGCATTGCATTCTATCAAGTGAAACATTACTTCTGCTGTTAGTATTGATCTCATGATTAAGGCAATCACTGTAAAATAGCTCTTTTTCCATCTTCTTTTAGGTATTTTGGGGCAAGAACATTAACTTTGTGTTTATTTCTTTATGTCTGTTTGGACTTATGGATATCCATTTTATTCAGTGTGCTATTATCTGCCATTGTGGAAGAACCCCATCTCAGTGTTTGAATCTGACCCCAAGGTGCCCTAAGACTGAAGAAAGAGAAGCAGTTGGATCCAGAAGTGTACAGAGTGAAATTTATTGAGGACTTACTGACAAAAACTTAAGCAGCAGCAAGACCAAGTAGACCTTTTGGGTCAGCAGTAGGGTCATACATATAGGTTGGAACAAAAGTGACTCCACCCAGCTTGAAGTATACCTGATTTATCATAAGCTAATACCAAAGACTTAGGAGCATTCCAGGTGCTGCAGTTTGGTTGTAAAGCTCCATAATGGTTTTATCTATTTATAATATGTCAGCAAACTGCAGGAGAAACGAACAAGGGTTCCTCTGGGACAATCATGGTGGTTATGACTCAAAATGGCTACAGTTATGTCAAGCTGAATCTATACATCTGTTGTTAGAAGTGTTGTTCACTTCAATCTTCATATTGTTTAGATATGATCAGGGTCTTCCTCTTTAATCTGACTTCTTTCTTTGACATGCTCCTGGACTTTTGATTGAATACGTCTATAATTTTGCAAAGTAAGATATTCCAGATGTACTTTATAATTTTTATGTCCCAGTGATGTCTTCAAGGAGTCCCCATTTCTTTTGTTGAGAGTGGTATTTAGATACTAAAATTAATGTGTAGGTGTGCCCATTGTTTTAAGGGCATTGTTCTTGGGATCCAGAAACAAGAAAATAGATAGTATTTTAGTCAGCTTTTTCATTGCTGAGACCAAAGACCTGAAAAGAACAATTTTAGAGGAGGAAAGTTTATCTGGTGGCTCACAGTTTCAGAGGTCTCAGTTCATCCATGACTGACTGTTACTCAGGACTCAAGGTGAGGCAGAACATCATGTTGGAAGGGTGTGGTGGAGGAAAGCAGCTGGGAACATGGTACCAGGAAGCAGGGAGAGATTCCATTTGCAAGATTCAAAATATGTACCCCATGCCAGGTGCAGTGGCACACGTATACTCCAGCAGTTTGGGAGGCTGAGCAGGATGTTGGCAAGTTCAAAACCAACCTTAGTAACTTAGTGAGGCCCTAGAAACTTAGTGAGTCCCTGTCTCAAATAAAACACAAAAAGAGATGGGGATACAGCTCAGTGGTTAAGTGCCTCTGGGTTCAATCCCTAGTACCAAAAAAAAAAAAAATATATATATATATATATATATGTATATATATATGTGTGTGTGTATGTATAAACATGTATATAAAATATCTCTCAATATATCTATATAGATACACACACCCCAAAGGCAGTTCCCTAGTGACCCACCTCCTCTAGCCACACCTTACCAGCCTGAAAGTACCACTCAGTTAATCCCTATCAGGGGACTGATGCACTGATTAAGTTGAGGCTCTCATAATCCAATCATTTCACCTCTAAGCCTTCTTGCATTGTCTCACACACAAGCTTTTGAGGGACACCTAATATCTAAACCATAACAGATAGTTAGATTTATCTTTTTACGAATTGTTATTGTTTGTTCTAGTTACTTATACATGACAGCAGAATGTATTTTGAAACATTGTACACAAATGGAGTACAACTTTTCATTTCTCTATACATGATGTAGAGTCACACCATTTGTGTAGTCATACGTGTACAAAGGGTAATAATGTTTGTCTCATTCCATCATCTTTCCTTCCCCCTGTCTCCTCCCCTCCCCTCATTTCCCCGTATACAATCCAAAGTTCCTCCATTCTTCCCTTAATCCCCTACCAGCTGGTTATACATCAGCATCCATTTATCAGAAAAAACATTTGGCCTTTGGTTTTTTGGGATTGGCTTATCTCACTTAGCATGATTTTCTCCAACTCCATTCATTTACCTGTGAATGCCATGATTTTATTCTTCTTTATGGCTCAATAATATTCCATTGTGTATGTATACCACAGTTTCTTTATCCATTCATCTATTGAAGGGCATCTAGGTTAGTTCCACCTAGCTATTTGTGAATTGAGCTGCTATAAACATTGATGTGCCTGCATCACTGTAGTAGCTGATTTTAAGTCCTTTGGGTACAAGCCAAGGAGTGGGATAGCTGGGTCAAATGGTGGTTCCATTCCAAGTTTTCAAAGGAATCTCCATACTGCCTTGTAGAATGGCTGCACCAATTTGCAGTACCACCAGCAATGTATGAATATCTTTCTACATATTAGCATCTATATTTATCTTTATATATATTTATGAAACCCTGTTACCTCAATTTCTAAACTAATACCATAGGGGCTCCATTTTCATATTTCTAATTACTTTCTCTTACAATGAAAAATCTGTCTTCTTTTGTCTTTAATATATTTACTTATTTGATCAATTGCTTATATCTAACCAATATTCTATTACTACTCAGCTCTCCCATCCCCATTCAGATGTCCTCCTCACCCTACGTGAGCTCCAACATTGCTATTTAAGCTTCCAGTCGCTCCTCTCCCATACACCTATGGTTGCCTATCTTACTTGTCCACAGCTCATGGTTCAGGACTGAATTGGTCAGGAAAGAAAATGAAGAAAAAGAATAGAAAAGAAGGGAAAGGAAAATGAAGAAGAAGACAATAAGAATATGAGATGCTTCTAAAATAGCTTACTTGTCTTTTTCATGGATTCTAATGCTATTGCATATCACATACTTAATATATTTTTTCTTTGCATTTGATAAACTAAAAACAAAATAATTCTAACTCACTAGAGTTTACATATTTGACCAATATTAATTGAGTGCCTACTCTGTGGCAGCATAATAAATTTTAGTAAAAACCCAATTAACTTCAGTTCTCAATTAATCAATATATTTTACTTACAGGCTTTTCAGGGAAATTGGCCAATTATAAGAAACCACATTCAGATTGAAGATTTATTCAGAACAGGGTCAGTCATCAAGTCAGTATGGATTTTACTCTAATTCTTATGACTTATACATTACACTATATAATGAGAAATGATAGAACTATGAACCTAAGAAAGAATATGAAACTCAATCACAATTGAAACATGGCAGCTACAGACTTTTTAGAAACCATTCCAACAAATAGAGTTTTATTCAATTAACCACACAATTACATTCCCCAAACATCTTATCTTTGGCTTTTTAATTTAATATTTTTAAAGCATCTACATATTTCAAGTGATGACCAAGAAAATAAAAATCTCTTTAAATTCCTGTTCTGATGGGGCTTCTCACCTTGTAAGGGGGAAAAGGAGAATAAATAGGCAACATGTCATAAACCAGGGTATTGAAAGTGCTAAGAAGTCAAATGAAGAGTGTGTGTGTGAAGGGGACAGTGGTGAACAAGTGGCAGTGATGACATGGAAGTAGTTTTAAGACTGTTTAATTTTTTTTCCTCATCAGTTTATCATTTATTCCTTGAGAGATTCTTTCTCAGGATAAGAAATTATTATCCTCCTATTTCTTTGCTATTTTTTCTTTAATATTTTGAGTCAAATTTGTAGTGAACTCCTAGCTGTCTAAACCATTTTGTAAAGACTGGAAAAATATCAATCAAAATGGTAAATTGGTGAAGGTAGAAGGGAAAGAAAAGGTTAGTTAGGGGAAGTAGTTGGAATGGATTTTAAATTGAGAGAACCTTACTTATATTGCTTGGTTTTGTATATGAGTTTCCTTCATGATCTTTAAAAGCCACTTTTATTTTCACAAACATTTTTATTGTAGATGAATTCTACTTCAAACAGTATGCTGATAATGTGTCCTAGACAAGTGTGGATAGAAGCTGGGTTGTAGGGCTTGCCTGTAAACCAGCACCTCAAGAGGCTGAGGCAGGAGGATCACAAGTTTGAGGTCAACTGGGCTGGTTAGCAAGACCCTGTCTCAAAATAAAAGTATTTTAGCTCAGTGGAGAATGCCCTTGGGTCCATTCCCAGTACAGGGGTGGGAAGGTGAGTAAATGGAAATTAGGGCACTTTTGTCTTTAGCTCACTAGGTATCTGCCTTTTCCAAAGATACCATTTTAAATCTAGAGAATTGATATTACCAGTTAAAAGGAAAGAAAAGTGAGTGAGTGAAAGTGGCTAAGTTCTAGGATAGACTAGTGGATAGAAGTCAGTAGCATCAACATGTAAAAAGAAAGAACACTGGACAAAGAGTTTTGAGAACTGGCTTAAACTTGTCCTAGATCTTCTTTTTAGCTTTGAGTAAACCTCTCCTGTTTCTTATGGCTAGTATTCTTTTTGGTAATATGAAGCTGTCAGTCTGTGTTTAAAGTCATCAATTAGAAACAAGATTCCCAGAGCTAAAACAAACAAAAAAGGTAAATAAAAAGAAATCTACCAGCTCTGTGGGTTTCTATACATCCATAGTTATCTTTTGTATTTTTCCCTTCTCTCTCTCTCTCTCTCTCTCCCTCCCCCTTTCTCCTTCCCCCTCTCTCTCACACACATACAATATTAAAGAACATATTTTCAGTCAAATATAACTGTATTGAATACTCAATTATTAAAATTTCTTTCTACTAAGATTACTGTTCTTTTCCTTTCCATCCTTTCAAAAATTGCAGTAATCCAAAATGATTACATTTGAGAAAAAGAAGGATGCTTGAAATAGCTATAGCATGTTGCTCTTTTGCTATTTATGTCTTAAACAGTGTCCACAAAAGGCAACTACATCTTAATAATTGAGACTTTGCATATGTTCACAAATAGCACTTTTATGGAAAAAATTCTGGTATGTTCTACATTATTACTTCCCAAATAAGTAATATTTAAAATGTAATTTTGAATTAGTGTACTAGTTCTCAGAGAGAAGAGCAGCCAAAATGACTATTCTATTATTTAAATTATTAGGAAAATGCCAATAACATTGTTTTATTAATCATAATACTCATGACTTTGTGTAGCATATTTATCCACAGAGTAAAATACTATAAAATACTATAGACAACATATATATATATATATATATATATATATATATATATATATCCTTTCTCTATGTTTATTTTCAGAGGCTTTCTAGAAAATACAGATCCAACAGTTTAAAAAACATTTCTTTCTTAAAAAAATTTATTTCTTGTTGTCTTCACAATACTTGGTACCATATACCTTTAACATTACTAAATTATTCCTTTCATATATGCCAATTTAATATGATATGCCCATATTTGCAAAGGCATAATGTTTATTGGCAAAAGCCTACAGATATCTTTTAGAAACCAAAATCAAAATTAAAACATTTCCACAAAGAAATCAGAGGACACAAGTAAACAAATTTTCAGTTCATTTACACTCACACATTAAAAGTTATATTTTACATTATTGCTTTCAAATCAACCTGTACCTAATCTATTGAAAAGTTTTTTGCTGATATATTGCATGTTTTAAAACTCCTCTCCTGTCCATGAACCTAGGAATAGTTTTCCTTCTGGTCCCCAGCCATGTTTTAAGATAAACAAAGTTAAAAGGGAGTTTATTGAGACTTCAATTAGAAAAGAAGCCAACCATACTCTGGATGGCAAATTTGGGTGGGAAAGAGAAGCAGCAGTCAAAGACCTGGTGAGCTGGCTGATATAAACAAACAACAAGCAGCCTAAAGTCCACAGAACAAAGGATTATATTGTAGTGGTATTTGTTACAAAGCTACTCCTCCCTCAAAAATCCTTAAATATTGTTTGTTTTTTCCATAAATTTATAGTCAAAGGTGGAAGACTACTATGTGTCCCAAGGCTGTTGAGAGGATGAAATGAGATCATATTTAAATGACTAACACTGAGAGTGTACCAAGAGCCAAATGTGTTTTGAGTATACTGATGCATTTATTTAGTTCTCACAACTCCATAAGATAGATATTAGATTGAGCCATAGGAAATTGACATTCAGTAGTTTTATTTTGTTTTGTGCCAGGGATTGAACCCAGGAGCATTTAACCACTCACTGAACCACATCCCCAACCCTTTTTTATGTTTTATTTTGAGACAGGGCCTTGCTAAGTTGCTCAGGGTGTTGCCAATTTGCTGAGGCTGTCTTTAAACCTGCAATCCTCCAGCCTAGGCCTTCCAAGCCACTGGGATTACAGGCATGCACCACTACACTCAGCTCTGTAGGGATTTTTGCCTATCAGCAAAATTATGTTTTAACCTAATACTATTAATTCTTTTATTTTATAAGTAAGTAATCTAAAGTAATGTGGTCTGAGGAGAATCATTGTTTATGCATCTTTTTTTTTGTTTGTTTTGGAACCAGGGATTGAACTCAGGGACACTCGGCCACTGAGTCACATCCCCAGCCCTATTTTGTATTTTATTTAGAGACAGGGTCTCACTGAGTTGCTTAGGGCCTTGCTAAGTTGCTGAGGCTGGCTTTGAACTCGCAATCCTTCTGACTCAGCCTCCCAAATCGCTTGGATTACAGGCGTGCGCCACCACACCCACCTGTTTATGCATCTTATAATTGAGAAAGTTGACACTCAAGAAAGAATAAGTGACTTTTCCAAAAATACACAGCTATGTGCATCTCAGAGCTAGATCAAGAGAGACAATATCTGTATCTGCACTTTGTAAATAGCATTGTACTATAAAAAGTTTAGCTGTTTTTGTTATTATCATGAAGTCTTCTCTTCTAGCCCCACACTGGGTCTTTGATTCAGCAATCATCAAGGCTTGCCAGAATGATGCTGCTAGTTATCAAGACAGAAGGCTTTCAAATTTGTCATCTTTTGAAATGATTCCCCCTCTGAACTGACAGGGTGACTTGCAGTCACCCATCCCTGACTTTTTCTGTCAGTGCAATCCTAAATGATGATGGCACTACAGTACTTTGGTTTATTCTCAAATTATTTCCTGCTGTCTTTGGAACAAATGAGGTGCAAGGGCTATTGGGGATAACATTTTTTTTTTTTAAATCCAAGAAACATTGTCTTTTCTCAAGTTCTGCACAAGCATATCCTACAGACATAATTTCACAGGATTTTATTTGAACTGGAACCAGAGACCGTTCAGAAAATATATACAACAGAAGAAAGAAGAACCTAAAGAGGACATCTGGTTGTTCTATTTTGCTCTTCTGCTCTACTTCCACCAGTGTCTCAGTCTCTTGTAATAAGTTAGGCACTTGGAAACACATTAACTGTGAGAAGCATTGGGTGCACTGTGATAAGGACAAGAGGGACAATTTCAGCTTTGGAGTAGAGGAAATGGGATCTTTCTTAGGTCTTCACCATGTCCTGCCTTTCCAGTGAAGTACTTAAATACCTGTGCTGCTTTTTTTTTTTTTATTAAAAAAAAAATTTACCCACAACAGTAACATTTTATCTTAATGGCTCTTCTAGACACAGAGGGCATAATAGTTACCAGTGCCTGGCTCAGGAGTCAACTTGTGTTCAAAATCAGACTCAGCCTGTATTGGAAACTACTGCCGCTCAAATACTCAAATACTTTACATCTCTTCTCATCACTTTCTCATTTGTAAAACGACGACGTCAGTGTAGAAGGATTGTAAATGGGATAATGTAAGTAGTGTTTAGAACATTGCCAAACACACTCAGTATTTTAGTAGATATTGGTTTCTTATGAGATTGTGAGCATATCTTAATTTAACTTTTAGAAACATAAGTAATTTCACATGTTCATGGAATACTTTAACATCTATTAGGAATTTAGGTTAATTTCCTTAAAAAGCAATTCATCAAACACCTTACTGTATTTCCTAGATATATCTTTAACTTCCAACAATTTACATCTCATTTTTGATTTCTCACAATAAACAAAGTTTCATCACCAGCTGCCTGTGTCCTTGTCCTTTCCTTTCCTTCAATGTTGCAATGCATTGCATTGCTTTTCCTTATCATTTATTGATAACTGCTGTATTACCAAAATAGACATGGGATGCTAACACAGAGAGCAACAATGGGTACTTTCCAAAGCACAGATAAATTCTGCCCTAAACTTAAAGCTGGTGAACAAGAGCCACATAAAAAAAAAAAAAAAAAAAAAAAAAAAAAAAAAAAAAAAAAAAAAAAATTAAGATCTGCTCACAGCTACTTATGTGGGGTTACAACAACAGGAAATTGCATGTGGACATCATACAGGGGGACATCATATAGGGGACATCATACAGGGGGACATCATATAGGGGAACTTTGTACTGTCAAGGAAAAGTGAAATGTGAGTTATAAGTCACAGTAGGTTAATCGGAGATTGTTAGCTCTGATTTGCTCATTTTCTTATAGAACCTTTTAATTACTGTATTTCTAATGCACTTACATTTGCCAGTAGTTCTCTTTTTTATTCTTCTAATAATAGTTCCTAAGGTACATCCTATAAATTACCTGCTTCCTTTTCCTTGCCCTCTTTCTTCCCTTTAAACAATTCTTGGAGAGAGAGGGAGAGGGAGCAAAGTGTAATTTTAAGTAATTCCTTTGGATGAGTTCATGTTGCTCCAAAAAAAGAGAAAGAAAAAAGGAAAAGAAAAAAAGAAAAAAACCTGTGACTGTCATTAGCACCGTGCTTTCCTGTCACATTCTTACACATGCCAATTTATTAGCTGCAGCCACTGCTGCTGCTGGCTGGCCTTTTCTCTATCAAGGCACCAACTCTAGACAAACAAGCCCTCTCCATTCATCCCCAACATTCTTCACTTCTTTAACTTGTTCTAATTCCAGGTTTCCTTTAAGGACCCTCAATTTCAAAACCCTTCATTAGGCCGGCCAAAGTACTTCAATCTTTCTGTTTCCTTTTACTCCATAAAAGGCTAGCTTTCTCCCCAAACTCATTGTTCAGTTTTGTCTCTTAACTTCCTTACCTCTTACGTCACTCTTCTACAAGGATAGTGCCTTTTTTTTTTTTTCTTTTCTTTTAAATTCTCTGAGCTCTGTCCCTTTTGTCCTTAAAACTCTTTTGGAAATCTCACCTCTAGATTAAGTAGGAGAGATAAGTATTAGTACTGAACTTGCCAAACAATTTAAGTAATGACTGTAGGTTCTGTATTTGATAAGAGAGCAACAACTCACCATTTAGAAATCCTGGGAAAAGCAATGATTTAGGAACAGAAAAGATTCATGGTAAGAGTGATTCTGTGACCAATAATTAAGTATAGAAAAGTAGAACTATTTCCCTTGGAAACACCATCATTCATTCATTGATTCGTTTATAGCATAAATGTTCCTGATCCGTAGCTATGCTAGAGGTTGGACTGATCACAACTGCTGCCTTTTTTGCAATATTGATTTATGGAATAAGTTATTGATTCTTTTGTGCCTGTGTGTGTGTGTGTGTGTGTGGTGTGTGCAGGGAATTGAACCCAGGAATGCTCCACCACTGAGCTACGTCCTCAGTTCTTTTAATTTTTTGAGACAGTCTCACTAGATTGCCCAGGTTGGCCTCAAAATTGGGATCCTCCTGCATCAGCCTTGGAGTCACTAGAATTACAGGCATACGCCACTGCACCTGGCAAGTTATTAATTCTTGTAGCTCTGTGCTTCCATTCTTAACTCTTTGTATGATTCCAGTTGAAGACAAAAATACAGTCAAAATGTTAAGCATTTGATTTGAAATGTTTAATTTAATACCATTTTCTCAAAATCTTCAACCAGAGTAGTTTAAAGTATGATAAAAATGGGATAGATTTGAAAATTGAAAATTTTTTTTTCCCTTTCTTGCTTTTTCTGGTAATGGGGGAAGAGTTTGGTAAGATGAAGGAAAGAGAGAGAACCATATATGTATAACATTACTTTAATAAGGGAAAATTTTTTATGATTTTTAAGGAAACTACATTTAAATAATTAAATCATATTTCATATAGTTTTACATATTTGGTTTAAACAACCTTTTTATGCTCAACCAACTAGTAGGGGACATATTCCCAGTTTAAAAGAAAAAAAAAGTTGTACAGCTAATAGATAAATGCAGGACTGAGGCTAAAATCTGAATATCCAAATTCTGGATGAATATTTTGCTGCATTATAATATGTATTACTGTCTTTTAAAAATGCACATGCTAATGTAAACTCAGGCAGCACAATTTTAGACTTTTGTCATACAAATACTAGTAAAATATATACCACATTCACAGTTAGCTTATGTTTTATATATTTCATAGATTATAAGATACTTGAAAACAAATTAAATTTTTATCACAGTCCTTGGCAAAGTTTCCAGTTTCCTTTTGTGTGTTCAATTTTTTGATAAAATTTTAATATTTATATTTTATATTACAGTAGGAAAAAAAGCATGTATACTTTGATTTCAAAGTCAAGTGAATTTTGAAATTCTGAGGCATGGCTCCTGACATCAAAGATATTCAAATAATCACCACACTGATAATATTAATTTGATTGAATATTGCAGTACTCTTGGTTAGAAATATTAAAAAGTTGTCTTCAGTTGTTTCATCTTACTTAGAAAAATACAGTTTGCAAAGGGAATTCAGGTAGGGGCTATTACTATGTTAGCTTTTAGAGAAAAAGTAGATAGGCTTGTGTAAAATTCACATATACTTTTAAATTTTAAGTGTAAAAGGTCCCAAGTCTTGTAAGAAATAAAGATAATACTTTACAAAATTTAATTTAGTATATCTAAGTTGAAGTCCTAGTATGGTCACTAACATGTTAAAGTTGATTTCAGTATTTGCATGTTGAAATGTGAAGTCCACATCTCCTGAACTAAGCTTCAGTAGCTTAGTGATTTTTACTCAAGATACTAAAGTATGCTGCCCCATAGGTACTCAAGATACTAAAGTATGCTGCCCCATCTTCTAAAGGTAAGATGACTCTAAATTCAAAGGAAAGCATAAAATTACTTTTCTTACTATTTTATTTTAATATATTTTTCTTTCCAACTGATTCCTTTTTTTCCCCTTAATATTTCCTATATCTATTCTGGCCTAACTCTTCAACTTCATTCCACTACAATTTTCTTTACTCTTATTCTATAACTTGTCATTTAAAAGAAAATTCCCTTGTCATATCTTCACCTCAGATTAGCTCTGGTTCATAATACACAAAAGGGGTGTAAGATTATTCGGTATATGAAAATAGTATTCTGGTTTATAATTTTTTTTTTTTCTCTATGAGAAAAAAAGAATCTCCTTTCTTTGGGTGGTATTAGACTCCTCTCACCAGGTCCTTCTCCACCCTAAGCTGTGATCCATCAATGGCTCTTCACACTCCAGCTTGCAGGTTTCCTCCCTCCTTCTCCATCACTCTCTTTGAGGCCTGAGCCTCTTTCATCCCTTTGCTGTATTGCATGCATTTCTTCTCTCAAAAACTCTTTACTTTTGTGCATAGCAGCTGGTCCTCTAGATACCCCTACCAGGGAGGAAATGTAGAGGACAAAGCCCACCAAATGGCTTAACTTTCATATCCTAATGTGAATGTTGGCTGGAGCTGAGTGTCAGGTCTGTGTAGTATAGACCATATGCACTAAGGGAGCACAAAGCCTTTGAGTCATGTCTCTGTGTCTGTCTGGATTTCATCTCTCTGTCTGAATAACCATGCACTTGTCTCAACTTTGTCAGGACTGTTCAGTACAATCATTCAGGCCAAAAAGCACCGAGGCTCTAACAGAAATGTTGCCAAGCCAGGGGGTTTGACTTAGCTTCACAAAAATCTCCCTTTCACAAAGGGAGGAGAAAAAAAAAAAAAAGGATTAAAGCTATATTGTGTTAATAGCCACAACTCAGAACCTAAAAATAACTTGCCACTTCAGACATGGTTACTTAAACTAGACATTATAATCAAGGATGGTCTGTTCTGGTTTCAATAACCCTTTTAACATGGTTGGTACTCAGTAGACATTTAATAAACCCTGAATTAATAGGAGAAATACATAATAATTAGCATTGTCATTTGTAATGATTTGAAATGTTAGATATTACTTTTCCAGATGTTGGTTGACAACTGAGTTTTGCAAACACTAATCTTCCTTTGACATCATAGTACATATTTCCTTCCACAAGGACTATTTCCTCAGAGACCCATGTGCTTCTGTTGCTATAGTGGTGGGTCTCAGTCCAGTGTCCTTTCACCTTCCTAAGGGACCTTTAGATATATAAGTACACAGGTGTATTTGTGTTTGTGCCTGTGTGTCATGGAAGGCATCTGACATGATTGAAGTGACTGGGAAGTGCTCCTGGCACTTAGAGGGAGGGACTTGGGGTGCACAAAGAAAGGGTACCATCTCTGATGAGAAAGGGTATCATCTCCTTAGTAAAGTCAAACGTGCCCTGTTGAGAAACACTGCAGCACTGTAGATTTGCTTGGCACACTGGGTACAGTGAGTCTTATGTGTAGAACCTCTACTGAAGTAAAAAAGTATCTCTTGCTCAGTTTACCTGCTTTAGTTATCATTCAATATTTAAATCACCATTACCAGGTGGGGCTTATTTTCTTTTTTCCTCTGCCTCCTAGAGGGCAAAACTGGGGTAGAAAAGATGGTAGATTATATAATATTCTAACATAAAGTCCTTTTAAGATGCCAGTTGGCTCCTTTGCTTCAGGTCAGAGCATTTTCTTGAGCGAGCTGATGGTTTTATGTCTGAAGTAGAGGAAATGAGTTGATAGACTATCAAAGCATAAATAATTCTTTTTTTTTTTTGGAACCAGGGATTGAACTCAGGGACACTCGGCCACTGAGCCACATCCCCAGCCCTATTTTGTATTTTATTTAGAGACAGGGTCTCACTGAGTTGCTAAGGGCCTCGCTAAGTTGCTGAGGCTGGCTTTGAACTTGAGATCCTCCTGACTCAGCCTCCCAAGTCGCTTGGATTACAGGCATGCGTCACCACGCCTGGCTATAAATAATTTTCTGTTTGTTTGTTGTTGCGGTGCTGGGGATTGAACCCAGGACCTTGTGCTTGCAAGGCAAGCACTCTACCAACTGAGCTATATCCCCAGCCCAGCATGAATAATTTTTGAGCGCTTACTATGTGCCATTGCTGCTGTAGCCCCTATGTTTATGTTCTCATTTTGTAGCTTCCCAACATATTTATGTTCTTTTCACAGATAAGGTAACTGAGGAACCAATCAGTTAAATAATGTACCTGGTGTCATGCAACAAGTAATGAAAGGGTAGGGTATGGGTTGGGGTGGAGACCTGCAGATCGACTCCAGAGATGCACTCTCAGCAGCAAAAGTTGCCCTAGGATAACTGAGTTAATTAATTCAACTCTTGTTGTCTAGTGTTGTGGTTTTGTTTTGTTTTGTTATGTTTTCTGTCTGCCAGGTTTGCTTCACAAGATTGGTCTATGCTGAATAAATGCCTTGTCTACAGCTGCTAGCACAAAAGCTCTTTTTGCGAAGCTCTTTCTCTTGGTCTGATTATTCCAAAGAAAAGTACCCGCATCATCCTGAGGGCACTAGGCCATGGGTCCCTGGGGCAGCAGGCACAGCAAAGCACCCAGCAGAATGAGTGTCAACAGAAGCAGCCCAAGTCCTGCTGACTGGAACCTGTAGCCAGGTTAATTGTTATGAAGACAGAGTTCAGGGAAATGATCACTTAGGTCATTAGGCCAAGGGTTTCAAGTAAAGAGCACAGAGCTCGGGGCCTAAGGTGAGGCCAAGACAGCAAGAAGAAAATGAGGTCAATAGCACAGGTGTTAGATGCATTGGGAAAAAAGGGGTAGAAAAATCACATCACAGTTTAGGCTTATGATGTAGCACCAGAGAGGTCAGACTGCCTAATGTATATCAGAAAGTGTACTCCTCCTCATGGGTGGGCCTCTTCTGCAGCTTGCCCTTGTTGACATGTCAGCCCATTGGTGTCCAATCTATTTCTTCTGTAAGGTCCTGGTAGTAAACACCATGAGTATAATCTCTCACTTCCATTGTCAGGTACCTAACCTGGTGGGGCCACCTTTAGAAAATTATGGAAAGGCTTCGTTTCCAGCTCTGCTCTTTCATTGACTTTCCTTGTGGTGGGCGGTGCTTATAGATAGAGAATCAGACTGAGATTGGAAAGCTTCTTCAATAGTTGCTGAGAGTAAAACTAGAAATGTGGAAGGACGGAGGCCAGCTCAGAGAATTGTCATTCTTCCAGTCATGAGAATTAGGACTCAGAAAAGGGAGAGAGATACCGATTGGTATGTTGATGTTTAGCTCAGCATTCAATCCTGACCTAAATCCAGATCCTGCCAAATTGTGTGGCACCATGAAGACATAATTGGGCAATGTTGATACATTTCCTGCATTGCAGGATACAGAGTGTTTGTTTACTTTCTGACTTCATTATTTATTTAAATTTAGTTCTGAGGTTGTTGTGATCTGTCTTTCCAGACTGTTTCAAATTTTGAATTCTAATCTGGGTTTCAGTCTTCACAAATCTTCAGTCATAACCACTGTATCAAAGGATAATTTGATGATTTCAGTAAAAATATTGTATAAGGTAAACATGTTTTGTTGTATTATAGAACTTAGACAAATTCTAATTTGGCAACTATAAATAAAAACAGATACATACTTGCTTTAGTTTTAATAATGGCATGTCCTAAAAGGGTCTCACTTCCAGGATTACTCTAGAAGCCCCATACCTAATATTCTAGTGGTTATTTAGTCAACTTCTGTATGCATACTCAGATTGATCATACAATATTTGAGGTTCTTGAGGGAATGAAAAATAAATGTATCCCCTGACCTTGAAATACATAATATATGACAACTTAGTCATAGAAATATTCCCCCTTTCATATTTCAGACCTATGCATTAGAAAAATTGAGCTCCATCAATATGATAAAATTTATCAGCTGGATCCTGGAGGAGGGGTTAAGACCCAGGGAGTCTTTCTAAGATTATAAATGGAGAAGAAAATCTTATAAATGGATGGAACAAGAATGCTCACATTAAATTCCAGATCCCATCTCTGTCCTTATTTCTGATTTACTTGTTGGCAGTGACCAAGACTTAAACTGTGTTCACTAGAGTCAGCCACTGTAAAGAACCAACCAGTAATCAGATTTGGGCTACTATGCATGGGTACTTGAATCTAAGAGAAAACCGAGGTTAAAACTGATTATGGCCGGGCGCGGTAGCGCATGCCTGTAATCCAAGCGACTTGGGAGGCTGAGTCAGGAGGATCACGAGTTCAAAGCCAGCCTCAGCAACTTAGCGAGGCCCTTAGCAACTCAGTGAGACCCTGTCTCTAAATAAAATACAAAATAGGGCTGGGGATGTGGCTCAGTGGCCGAGTGTCCCTGAGTTCAATCCCTGGTTCCAAAAAAAAAAAACAAAAAAAACTGATTATGGACTCTTAGGTCCATGCCAAAGAACAGCACATTCCTGCCCAACATTGACCTGCAGGTGAGACTGGATTCAGCAGATCCTTGAGGAAGGAAATGTATTCTGGGAACCCCAGTGAGGAGCTAAACCTCTGCTGAGTTATGGGTGATGCTAGAACAGACATCCCCCTCAATGTTAAGGGAAGTTGCCCTTAACCTTTTGTACCTGCCCCTTGATCTTTTCTATACCTGCCTCCAGGGTCATTGCCTGTGCTCAACAAATTGGATGCTTTAAGAACAAAATTTTAATTCCTGTGGTCAAAAGATACTCTTGTTTGCCGGGTCAGTGCCATCTCATGTAAGGACCATGTGTGGTAACTGGTATGACTCCTTCCTCTGGCATTTACTATCTGTGCCTCCTGAAGCATATAAAATGGGAAAAAGGACACTTAGAGGATTTAAGAGAGAGATAATATGTATCTAGTGTAGTGCCTCACACTTGGTAGTCATCAGTATGTGGTAGCTGGGTTTATTATTTTCCAGTACCAATGTCTGTATTCATTTTCTGTGGCTGCCTTAACAAATTACCACAAAACAACAAAAAATTATTCTCTTATGGTTCTGGAGGCAAGAATCCAAAGTAAGGTGTCAGCAGTGTTTGCGTTTTCTGGAGACTTCAAGGGGACATCTATTCCATGTCTCTCCTAGCATCTACAGCTGTGGACAATCCTGAATGTTCCCTGACTTGTAGATGCATAGCTCCAATCTCTGCCTCTATCTTTTTTTTTTTTTTTTTTTGTACTTGTGGGTGCACGCGATTGAACCCGGGGGCACTCCACCACTGAGTCACATCCCCAGCCCTATTTTGTATTTTATTTAGAGACAGGGTCTCACTGAGTTGCTTAGGGCCTCGCTAAGTTGCTGAGGCTGGTTTTGAACTCGTAATCCTCCTGCCTCAGCCTCCCAGGTGCTGGGATTACAGGCGTGCGCCACCACGCCCAGCTTCTGCCTCTATCTTTATATCTTCTTCCCTCCATGTCTCTGTCTTCTTCTTTTCTGTCATTCATAAGGAAATCCAGCTGGGCACGGTGGCGCACACCTGTAATCCCAGCACCTGGGAGGCTGAGGCAGGAGGATCACGAGTTCAAAGCCAGCCTCAGCAACTAAGCAAGGCCCAAAGCAACTCAGTGAGACCCTGTCTCTAAATAAAATACAAAATAGGGCTGGGGATGTGGCTCAGTGGTCGAGTGCCCCTGGGTTCAGTCCCCAGTACCAATACCAAAAAAAAAAAAAAAAAAAAAAAAAAAAAAGGAAATCCATTATTAGAGTTAAGGCCTAACCTAATTCAGGCTGGTTTCATCTGAGGATCTTTACCTCAATACTTCTGCAAAGACCCTTATTCCAAATAGAGCCACATTGTGAGGCTCCAAGTGGACACATCTATTCGGGGTGACTCTGCTCAACTAACTACAACACATGTTATAGATTGAATTGGGACCCCCTTCCCCAATTCATCTGTTGAGTACCCAGCCTCCAGGATCTCAGAATGTGACTATATTTGGAGACAGGACCATTAAGTTAAAATGAAGCCCTTGTGGTGGGCCTTAACCCAAGCTCACCAGCATCCTTGTGCAAAGAGGAAATTTGAACACAGAAACACCAGGGGTGCATGTATACAGAGGAAAGACCACCTGAAAACACAGCAAAAGGTGGCCATCTGCAAGTCAAGGAGGGTGGCCTCAGAGAAAAACCATATCTGTGGGGCACCTGGACTTCCAGCCTCCGGAATAGGTAGAAATTTCTGTTGTTTAAGTAACCCTGTCTGTAGTGTTTTGTTATGGAAGCCCTAGCAAATTAACACAGCACATAAAATTAATAATTGGCTTGCCTTCTTTAGTTTCTTTAGGTATTTATGGACAGTGTTTACACACTGAATCTGACTCCCTGCAATGGTGATGAACCTCTGGTTGCAGTAACCTTGTAACCTTACAGTATCAGTGAAGCTCACTTCTTGTCCTAAAGGAAAGGAATGTCACCTTACTGAAATTTTTTATTTCCTTGCTAAGTGAAATACAATAAATATAATCAAGTAGCCTTATAATATGATAGTGAATACCATAGTTATTGTGAAATATAAAAGGTATATAGAATTTGGATTAAAGAATGATAGAATCTACTCTCTGTCTCTTCTTTTTTTTCCTGTGATGCTGGGTTCAAACCAGGGCTTCAAACCCAGGGCTTTGTACATACTAAGCAAACTCTCTACCCCTAAGCTATACCTCCAGTCCCTAGAAATCTGTTTAAAATAAAATCCTTATTCTACATTTTAAAAAATAGTCTATCTCTTTCTTTTGCAAATTAAATGTAAAAGAAATTGGTAAATTGACAATTTTGGCTAAGAAAATGAAATAAACCCCTACCACGTATACATGATATTTCGCCTCATTTCAACTTAAGAGTTGCACATTAAGTCACCTATTTCATCATTCTCTGTTAGCAAATTCCAAAATTTACTCTTCATGAGCATGAAAACTTGCATCTTTTTATTTATGGGCTTCAAAAACCTTAAATTACTAAGTGTTATCTTTTTTAACTGGCTTATGATTAGCACAGCTGTTATTTCAGTTCATTGTTTCTTTGCTTTTGTAAAGAGCTTTGGGATTTTTATGAAGGAGTTATGCTTATAGTGTATTTTTAATCACCATTATTGTTATCATTATCTTTGTCATTAAAAACAGCACATCTGTAAGATTATTTCTGGCATTCAAGTAATACACATAAACAACAGAAAATATTAATAATGATATTGGCAAACTCTAAGACATAAAGCAAGAACAATTGAGTTATAGAAGCACATATAGTTCTAAAGCTTTTCTCTGATAAGTAAAATTTCAAATATATTTATTGTTGAGATATTCATCTGTTATACTTCTTACAGCTAGTATACCTAGAGATTTTAGGAAATATGTCAACTAGTGCTCTGGGGGTGGATCTCACATTATATTCTTTTAACAATAGTTGGCAGCAAGTAACATTCCTTTCCTCTGTGTCTACTCTGACCTACTCCAAGGTCAAAAAATGAATGTATGATCCACTACTTACTTTCTTTTGAAAATATTGGGATTTCTTATAGTTACTGTAACCAACCTGTCCCTTGACTGTGAGTTGTTTACTGAGAAAAGCAAGAGAGACACAGACTAATGATATTCTAGTCTACATGGACAGCATGTGACATTGTAACAGTGCTCTATGGCTCCTGATTCAAGTGCCTTGAGCAGATCGTCTGGACTACGAGCTTTCTAGTAGTCTACCTTCTTTGCCACTGTACTCCAAGTCTTAGCACAGCAGTAGGCACCAGGAGGTGATCAATCAATAATCTTTCATGAGTGAATTATGAGTGAAAAAACTGCAAAGTATTTCACCGTTCTTTAGGAAAAATATATTGATTGTTTAAGTCTGCAATGATAAATGGTATGGATTACCATTTGGCAAAACTTAAAAAGTACAAAATTCAAAATTACAAAACCAAAAGCATGTAGGTCATGTGACCTCAGGCTGAAGCAAAATATTATCGAGGGACTGACAGGAGCACATGCACACACCTGTGAAATAAGGGAGTAACTGCAAATGATGTGTGTGTGTGTGTGTGTGTATGTGTGTGTGTTGCAAATTATAAAGCAGTCCAAACTGAATATATGAGCATAATATATTTGCTATAACAACAACAACAAAAGATGGCAGAACATTTGAAATCTTAGGGAACCTCTAGAAGAGGCACATAATTATGGCATTTGTGGTGAAAAGTTCTTGAAGCCAATAAGTTTTGAATCAGATTTGGAAGGTGAATGTTCTCATTTGGTATATAAAAATACAAACTTGGTACATTTAGAAAGTCATCATAGAAGCTTAAAGAGCCTAATGAAATTAAGAGAAAAATTATGTGGGAAAAAATTTAATGAACTCACATAACATAGAAACATTTAAAGAGGAAAACCTGGTATAGCATATGCACCAATGTTCTAAGAATGCATTAGACATAATGCACTGGTTCGTTTCTGTAAATAATATCTTTGGACCCTAGCAGGAGGGAGGCTAGCTCAGACAATAGCTTCCCAAAGTCAAATTATTGTGCTTGCCTACACAAGCCTACTTAATAATTGTTCAAAATCTAACCACCTGTGAGTGAGATGTTGAGGAAATTGTAATAAATAGACTATTTTACTGCACCTCAGGGAAATATACTCATAATTTATCCTCCCTGAATCATGGGAGGGTAATTGTGATACCTTAAACATGGTTTCCTATAAAATCACAGGTTTTGTCAGTACACATTAGGTGAAGTGGAGAATCAAGTTGATCAATGATGCTAAGTAAAGGAAAAAAAACAACAAAACAAAACTTTTCCTCAATTATCTGAATCATTAAGGTAACTGGGCTTTTATAAAGAGTACATTTTCTAGATCAGTGCTTCTCATCTTGTTTGAAGCACTAAGCTCTATATGTTGGCTAAATAAATAACATGTTTCACATTTATTTCTTTGAATTAGTGTAGGCGTTATTATAGTTAGTAAATTAAAAATTCATCTACAAATCTTTCTACCCTCAAGTATAGCAAAAAGTACAGGAGCAGCTCTCAGAGAAAAGATGTTTGTTGGTTAAAGCAGTGCCAAATGTCTCCAAAGGTATTTGTTACAGTGTACCCTGGTGTGGGTCATTGTATCCTTTTATGAAAAGTGAAATTCATACCAGAGAACTCCAGTATGACATGGTTCTTCTAACTGGACCGGGTTAGGGACCACCGAGCTAGACAATTACTTGAATCTGTGCTGACAGTCGTGACTTCCCAGGATCACAGGATTAAAGAGCATCTCAGCAGATTTGACATCTTTGGCTGTCTTTGTGATTGATGCTCATCATGGTGACCAGAACCATGATGAGACTACCCTCATCAGTCATTAGGGAAGGCTGTCATTTCACTCATACTGCCACGATTGGAAGATGTATCTGGATAGCGGAAGCAATAAAACTGCAACATGGCCAATCCTGTAAAAGTAGCCATTTATTATATATCTCCAGAACTGGAGTATATGAGTAGGGTGGTAGATATTAACAATGGAAAAAGGCTTGATTTAAAGAGTTTGTTGTTCACGGGTATAACTTAAATTTCAGTTATTTTATTTTTCCTTAAAATAACACTGGATAGGCCTGGAAAGATTAACTGTGAGAAATAATATGAGAAAGAGAAAATGATTTAGTTCATTCCATAATAGACTTACATTATAACAGAATTGAAGATGAAAATACAAAAATTGTGAAATTTAAAGAAAACAAAGTATGAAAAAATATATGCATCATCAAATCTTGAGTTCAGATTAATCGTTTTGCTTAACAGAGAAAGCACAGTTAATGATGGATTATTTCTAAAAATGCTTGAAATGTGGCACTGCATGAGGTAGTTCTATTCATTTATTTATTTTTTGCAAAGTCAGATAATTTTGAGAAAAACAGTACTGCAAGAAAGTACTAAAATTGCTAGTTACAGCAGATCAGTTAAAAATAACTACAAATAGGAACCTATACTTAGAAGGACAAAAAATACACTTTAAAAAATTATTTCTGTGGAATCAAAGATCTCTGACATGGACAAATGGCAAAACCTTTAAGTTGAAAAACGAATATAAAAATATTTAACATTAGAATTAAAACTAGATTTTTAGAAAACTTTGATTACCATAAATAATTTAAAAATGGAAATGGTTGGGAGATTAAATTGTATCAAATTCAATCACTGAATTATTACTACCCAATAGGAACCACTTTCTCCCTACATTTGTGTATCAGCATTGCACAAATGCAGGCACATTGTGACGTAGGACTTTACCAATCCTAACACCTCTTTGAAAGTTCATCCTACGTCAATGTGGGTATGGCTCCCACATTTAAACTAGATGACCCTTTCCTATCATCACAGCAGATCGGACTGGGACAGAGGAGAGAACCTACCCCAGGAAAAGTGGATCCGATTCTCTTGTGCTGTAGAACTTGGAAGGGGAGCAAAGTTAGTTAAATGCTTGATTAGAAAAGAGATGTAAAGCCAATATAGGGCCGTGTTTGAGTAGGGGCATGTGCTGAAGGAGAGAAAGAAGGGAGGAAAAAGGGAAGAAACACCCAGAGAGAAACTTAGAAGGAGGCAAGAACAAGAGAAAAGAAGCAGATGCTGAGCAAGAAACAGTCTCCATGAAATGCTTTTATCTATGTCCTGGTCATGGTCCAATAATAATTTTCTTTTCTTTTCTTTTTTTTTTTTTTTTTTTCTTCCTTTTTTTTTTTTTTTTTTTTTTTTTAGATACTGGGTATGGAACCCTGGGCCTTCAACAGGCTAGGCAAGCACTCTACCACTGAACTACATCCCCAGTTCCTTTAATTTTATTTTGAGACAGGGTGTCTCTAAGTTGCTTATACTGACCTTGAACAGCTATCCTCCTGCATCAGCATCTTGAGTATGTGGAATTATAGATTTGTAACACCAAGGCTGGCCCCCATATGAAATTTGACTGGAGTTTTCTTTTCTTTTTAAAATTTTTTAAGCTGTTGATGGACCTTTATTTTATTTATTTATTTATATTTGGTACTGAGAATCAAACCCAGTGCTTCACACATGCTAGGCGAGCACTCTACCACTGAGCCACAACCCCAGCTCCAAGACTGGAGTTTTCTCCACGGGTTTTTGTATTCTGTTTTTTGGTGCTCAGGATTAAACCCAGAGCCTTGTGCATGCTACGCCTGTACTTACCATGGAGTTACCCTCCCTGTTGTCTTTACAATAATACTTACATTGTGCTTAAGTATTAGATTATGAGTTAAATTTAGGGCATGAAAAAAATGTTCTGCAGTAGAGAGAGAGCTAAATATTAGGCAAAGTCACCACCTTTCTCTCTCTTTTAAAAACGTTTTTCTGAAACACAATAGTAAATTTGTAGTCTTGATATGTAAGATGTAGTAGTGAGATAAAGTATGTTTAGTGAGTTTTCTGAGTCACATGGTTTCTAACTTGACTGGAATATGATTTTCCAAATATATAATCTTGCTTAGTCAAAACTTTAAGATTTTGAGATATTCAGCCAAAATCAAGCTACAAGTTTCTTAATCTCTAGAATTGGTTTTGCCTAAGTAACCATGATTTGACACAATTTATATTTCTGGGAGAAATAAGTAAACTAGAACAAAAACTATGAGATACTATCTTCTGTCTCCAACACTAAAATAATGTATATAATTCCCAGAGTTGTTGAGGATTCAGGAAAATGTCTGAATTGTAAAGGGAAATGTATCAATACTTATTGAACAAATGTTTATTGAATGCATTCTAGGTGCCAGACATTGTCCTAGGTACTGATATTCAGCAGTAAACAAAACAGATAAAAATCATTGCCTGTGTGGATCCTATGTTTTCCAACATATTTAGAAATGTTCATATCCTTTAACCTAAGAATTGCACTTTTTAGATATCTGCATATTTTATTCATGGACTACTATGCAGCCATTAAATATGGTGTTTTTAAAGAATATATTAAGAGGTAAAATATTAAGTCATGAGGGAGTAATAACAGTTAAGTTTTCATCCTTATGAAAAATGCTTAAGGGACCTGGGAGTATACAGCTCAATGTTAGAACATGTGCTTCACATGCACAAGACTCTGGGTTCAATCTCTGGAACCAAAAAACAAAAATAGAAAAAAGAAATATTCATAACTACCCATACAAAAACACTTTTTAGTGTTAGAAGAAAAATAAATAAAAAACAAAAAAATAAATACTATTTGTGTAATGGGATTATACATAATTTTTATTTTTCTTCTAATTTTTAATTAATATTTTTATGTATCCATATTTCTAAATTTTCTGTAATCAGCCTGGATTAATTTGGTATCTTTTATCTCAACCCTGAGATGCATGGTGTTTCACATTTTAAAAAAATTGTGAATTATAAACTTAATGAGGGTAGGAACCCTGTCCTGGGGTGAATCAATGAATAAGTGCCCAAAAGAAACTGTTCACACTTAGTGAAACATTGCAGTGCAAGTGACACTGCATGTTTGACAATAGCAATGCTTACAAGTTAACTGATAATTTGTCACTTCAGTTACTCTGAAGAGCATGAATATAAACTTAAATATAATTCCATGGTGTTTAAAATATCTTTTGAAAAGATGAGTATAGTGTATATAAAAGTTGAATCAGTTAAAGGCAGCAGATCTCTACTGAAAGTTTAGAATGAATTCTCATACAGACTTGAACAACTCTCTGTGGAAAGTCCCTACTGTGTGCATTTTAATTAAGGAAAAACAAAGTAACAGAAAATTTTCAGGTGATGAGTGCCATCTAATGTGAAATCTATCAGTTCAGAGCATTTCAAGTTTTAAAGTATTTATAGTGAATGTGTGTAAGTATCTATCCCTTGGTGGCATCTAGCTTTCCCACAGCTCTCCCCAAACACTCCTTAGTCCCTAATTTAAGTAGGTTTATCCTGTATACTAAACTATAGAGCTTTGCTATCCAGTACAGTAGTGACTATTTTACTTAAACTTCAATTACTTAAGATTTAAATTTGATTCCTTGGTTGCATTGGGCAAGTTCAGGTAATCTCTAGCCACCCATGACTAGTACCAACCAGACTTGATAGTGCAGATTATAAGGACCACTTCATCATCACAGAAAGTTCTCTTGGGTCACACAATGCAGTTTTGGTAACTCAGTAGATCCCGTGTGAGTGGGCATAGTGATTGGTCAAGCGAAGGACATGTGACTCAATTCAGGTTAGTAAGAACCAGGCCCAAGACTTTTGCAAGGGTTAGGGAGAGAAGGTCTCATGAGGCTACTGAAATAAAGAGAAGACAGCACAACTGCAATCCCCATAAGGGACAACCCTGCTGAGGACACATACTGCATGTGGCTATTTCCCAGTAAGAGGAAATACCGACGTACTAACCGGACCCGATCTTAGTGACATTTTTAGTTTTTGAGCCAACAGTACTCTCTGTGGATTTTTTTTTTTTTTTTTGTACCAGGGATTAAACCCAGGGTGCTTAACCACTGAGCCACATCCCCAGCCCTTTTTTATTTTGTATTTTGAGACAGTCTCACTAAGTTGCTTAGGGCCTCACTAAGTTGCTGAGGCTATCTCCGAACTTGAGATCCTTTTGCCTCAGCCTCCAGAGCTGCTGGAATTACAGCAGCCTAGCTTCATCAATGGATTTTAAGATTATAAAAGCCAATACATTTCCTTCTTGCTCAATATAACTTGGGGTTCTTCTGTTCTGATGTACAACTGAAGGGGTATTGACTGAGATACATAATTTAAGATGAATTGAAAAGGAGTATAGTTGTCTCTTTGATATCGTCATCATGGCTCCATAGATATAAAAGAAATTTTAAGTCAAATTTTAATTGTAATTCAAAGATGAGAGTGATATGTCATTATATAGATAAATGTATGTATTCTATTAACAAAAAGGAGTGGTCTAAATTCCATGTAGTTTATTTTCGGGAAAGCTGTTATCAGATCATTGAGAAGGGATTCATATAAGTGATAGCCCCTTAAAAATTTTAATGTGATTGTTATGGTTTAGATGTGGTGTCCCCCAAAAGCTCACAAGTGAAACAAAGCTAGCAGGTTTGGAGGAGAAAGGATTGGGTTATGGCCTTAACCTAATCAATAAATTAATCCCTGGTGGGATTAACTGAGTAGTATCAGGAGGTAGGTGGGATGTGGCTGGTGGAAGTGGTTCATTGGGGGCCTGGCTATGTTGTATATAATTTGTATCTGGAAACTGGAGTCTCTCCTTGCTTCTTGATCATCATGTGAGCTGCTTCCCTCCACCACACTCTTCCGCCACGATGTCCAGCCTCACCTTGAGCCCTGAGGAATGGAGCCAGCCCAGTATGGACTAAGACCTCTAAAAGAGTGAGTCCCCAAATAAACTTTTCCTCCTCTACAGTTGCTCTGGTCCGGTCTTTTAGTCACAGCAGCAAAAAAGCTGACTAATACAATGTACATATTTATGTACATATTTGTACATAACGTACATATTTATGTATATGTATTTATATTGATATATAAAACTTAAAGGGGAGAGTATATTTTCCCCAAAACCCGTTGAACTCATAAATTGTCCAGATTTGCTTTATTGATGGGTAGGTTTTGGGCAGTCTTCTCTTGCACTGCTTAAAGTGACTTGTGGTTCATTTTGGTGCGGTTCACTTCCATCTAATAGCTGCGTTCTTTTTTTAATTTGAGTAAGTACTCTTTATGAGGACATAGAAATCCGAACATCACTAAAATTTTGGAGTATCAAATTTAATTTAATTTTTATTTTTTCTTGTTTCTTACCCCCACCTTTCATGGTCAGAAGTAGTTGAAAGAATCAGAATGAGTAGGTTTAGAAAATGTAAAGACACAGTTCGATGTCAGTAAGTAAAGGTGCTTTAATTTTAGTGCAGGCCTTTCAACAAGTTGTTTTCAGACATCTGTAAAACAGCTAGGAGAATCCTTGGGCCCTCAGTTAAGCTGAGTTCTCTGCTTTCCCTCTGATCATCTCAGCAGCAATTTATCTGTATATGCTTTGATTTTAATTCCATAATAAAATATGGCGAGTAAAAATAAAGATGCCAAGAAAATAGATTTGTTTTTAAAAATGGTAGAAGGCTGAGTGGGATGGGACATATTTTCTAACATGGTTCACAAAATCTGGCTTTCTCTCATATGACATTCCTTCCTAAGACTAGTAGGTCGAAGATAGCCCACTTGCAGAAAGGCTCCCTCAGGGATCAGTGGGAGATATTAAAAAACACTCGAGTCAACATGCCGACAGGGATGGGGGGGAGAAGACAAATTCTACCAGCATTTGGGCTGTATACAAAGAACCATCACATCCCAGACTTCGGAATGATATATGATGCACCTGGAAAAGTGCATTCAGTTTGGATAAACTCAATTCCAGAAATATGTAGAAGATTGGAGAGAGTTAAGAGAAAATTTTTAAAATGATGAAGTGACTGGGGAGGTGAAGTGGGGAAGGGGGCTTGGGAGGAAAGATTAAAGCAACTGACTAAGTAACTTTTAAGATTTGACATGGTAAGAGCCAACAAATATTTTAAAAGAGCAAATACTATAGAGACAGAGAAATTATTTGGGATGGTGAAAGACCACGGAAAAAGAAACAAACCTGACAGAGCTAACATTTGGTTATATATGGGGGGAGGGGATCTGAAAAAATTGGAACTTTTGGAATATATTCACTTGAGTTTGCAGGAAGCTTTAATTCATGCAAAATTTACTATTAAATGCAAAGAAAGCCATGGGTGTTGGAAAAAGATGATTGTAGGAAATGGGTAGTGGGTTATATGACTGTAGATATTTATTCCACACATCCACTGTAATATAAAACCCTAATTTGTGATGAACCTTGCCATCCAGGGAGGTTTAAACCAAACTTTTAAAGATCCCATTATTACACAGTTTGCCCCAGGATCTCTGACTATCGCAGGGGAGAAAAGTGTTTTTAATCTGCAGTTTTCCAAAAACAATTCAATTAAAAATAATAAAAAATCTGAGATCCTGCCCACAAGGGTTAATAACTACAGAGGTGTCCAACAGATATTCAATCACAAAAATTCAAATGCTCTTTTCATTAAGCCTCTAGTGTCTCTTTCCATAGCTAAACCAAGATAATTGTTTTGGGGCTAATTTCTGAGGCTATTTAATAACACCTCCTGCTAGACTCCTCATGTAAACTCAGCAAGAAGAAGCATCCAGAGTAATAGAAAAATACTTCTGTTCATTTTACAGCTCAAAATCACACTTTTCTTTACAAAAGAGAGCCTGCTGCTTGAGTGTGGCAACTGCCATACCAACTACATTGGGGGAAGATTGGATTAAGAGGCCAAGCTGACTATGCAGTAAAGTCCCCACTCAGCAGCAGGATTTCATGTAAATTCCATTATAGTTCATACTTTCGCAGATAATGAAATGGATACAAAACACTTCAAGGTTTCTATGTCAGCAAAATAATGAACAGGACAGCTTCTAAAATGCATTAATACATTTTTGACATTTGGTCATTCATATAAATGGGCTTTATATTTCTTCTTTCACATAGACTTTTTTTTTTAAATGCTGCATTCTAACAGCTCATAGCTCTACAGGTTATTACCAATGTGTGAACAGGAACTACAAAGTGTTCATCACACTTCAAATTTCAGTAAGTGGCAAATTTTGCATCATGTTTCCTTATGACAATATGGACAATCTTTTCTCTAAAACTGCCATTCTTTCAGAATGAAAAAAAGAAGCCCACATACCTTATAGACTAAGGGCAGTGCCAGAGGGGTATGCTTTTGTAATCAACTCACCACAAAATTAAAATTATGTAGATTGATCTATAATTTTTCTTTTATGTAATTTGTGATGACATGCAAAGGTAAAAGTATGTTTTCAAAAGACTGGCCTCTAGAGACAATATGTTTTCAGGTTTCCAAATGGATCTTTCTTAGCAATAGTCAATGACTATAACAGAAATAGTCAAGAAAAATATTCTGTAGCACAACGTGTAAAATGTATTCTTTTCTTTCTGCTATTGTCATTTGAGTTCCATATATTGTCTTGTGCTTGAAGGTGAAATTCCCATTAGTGTCAATGGAGAATCCAGGCAAGGGGTAAAGGAAACCCAAGACTTTGGCAGCCCTGACATAATTCTCCAAGCACAGCAAGAATGTGAACAAAGTATGCATTTCAAATGTGAAGTATTCTGGTTATCCATTATCCCATTAGTCTAGCTGAACTTTTCAGGGATGTATGCTCATCTTTATTCCAGGATGACTAACACACATGTAATATTCCCTTTGGTATGTTTAATAGTTTTAGTCAAAATAGGAAGCCTATTGACATTTCACCTCATTGCCAAATCAAACAAGATTAGTCATACGAACTGTGTTTCACTGATAGATGAATTTTGATGGTGAAATGTCAAAACCTGATGTATGGCTTTTGACTTGTAGTTGGCCTTTTGAGAGCCATGCTGGGTTTCTCTCCAAAGGAAAGAAGCCCAGCTTGGGGTTCCTATAAACTGATGCAGGCAAGCATTTATAACTGGCTCATGACTGTTTTACATTCTAGAATGCTTCATTCTCATGGTGCTCTCAAAGGCACTCAAGCATTCTAGAAGCAAATATATCATGTCTTTGCTTTGGGAAGTCCTGATGACTTAGAGAAAGAAGAGAAAATGAAGGCAATAGGACTAAAAAGAGGCTCGAATTTACTAATAAAGATATTGAGTCCTCAATTAGGCTTTTACTGATTTCTTTACATGTGGACTCCCATACAAGTGTCATGACAGTCTTGTGAAGTAAAACCATTGTCCTCATTTTATCAGTGGGAATGGGAAGACAGAGGGTCAAAAATGTTTATTTAGCATTCTAGTCTCTAGTTTTTTTTTTTTTTTTTTGTACTGGAGATTGAACCTAAGGGTGCTCTGCCATTGACCTACATCTCCAACCCTTGCTCAATTGCTAAATTGCCCAGGCAGACCTAGAATTTACAACATTCCTGCCTCAATCTTCCGAGATACTGGGATCACTGTCTTGTTCCACCAAGTCTGACAGGACTCCAGTTTTTATTGAACAAATGCTGAAAGTGGAATAGGATTTGAAACCAAGTCCAGCACTCTTAATCACTTTAAAAACTGCCTTTTCCTTCAATATTTCTCATTACTGCTACAAAAAAAAAATATAATGTACCTTCTATATGTACGTTTGGGGCTATGTATTGATTTTTATGGCTTCATAATTTTTTGTTGTTTTGGTGGGTTTAATTTTGGTTTTAGATTCTGATTTTATCATTTTTGGTGACCAGGTTTTGTACGACCCTGACAAATCACAGTTTGGCTATACCACTTGAATTTTTCACTGAGAGATTTTTCTCCAAAAGTGCTAACCATACAGGGGGGAGGAAATAGAGTTTCCTCAGTTTGTTGGTCTATAGGATTCTGACAGTATCAAAATATAGTTTCTAGGAATATTGTTAATGACATCTACAATCCAATAAATGCAGAGTGGTGTCAGATCCTGTAGGAGATGCTTTGTATATAGGAACTTATTCAGTAGTCATAACATTGTATTATTCATACGCTTTCACAAATCACAAAACGGAGCTCAGAGAACCTGAGGAACCAATTCAACACTATGCAAATCCGTAGCAAACTGATCAAAAGCAAATTTTTTTTATTTAAAAATTTTTTTTTAGTTGTTGATGGGCCTTTGTTTTATTTCTTTGTGTGTGGTGCTGGGAATATGAACCCAGTGCCTCATACATGCTAGGCAAGTGCTCTGCCACTGGGCCACACCCCCAGCCCAAACACAAATCTTTTGCCTCTAAGGATTTTGTTTTTCCTCTTTACCATAATGCCTGCCATGTCTAGGCATAGGAAGTGTTCCAAGATACTTTACTTAAGACTAGAAATAAACTTCTAAGATCTAACAAACTGTGTTAGAGTCTGAGTGAAGAACATTAGTTAGTTTAAAATATAATAATATCAATACCTTTCATTCTTCCCTTATCACTTGCATCTTTCCTCTCTCTGCCCTTGTCCCCATTTTCATATGATTTCATATTATATAATTCAGTACCTTGAAGCAATTATGTGCTGTGAGGCTTTGGAATGAATAGGTAAGCCATCAGTAATTTTAGTATTGCCAAACTGAAAGGGGCCTGTGGGAGCAGAACACCTTGCCTTTCTTGATCTGGTTGGCCTCAAAACCTCACTTATTAATTATAATACCAGGTTCTGCTAATGTGTACAGTGGACCTAAGAACTCTACTTCTTTTGACTTTTGTTTCTCATTAGGTTCTGTGTCCTTGGTCTCATAGAGAGACAATGAAAGAAACAGCAGAGGGAAGAGTGGTACCCCACCCCCAAGCACTTGGCAAGGGTATGCAGATCTGTATTTGCCTGTGTCTCCTCCTCTTGAAGGTAAGCTGGGGCAGTACCAGGACACAATGTATTGCATTAATTGCTCAGCACACTCTTACTCAAAACAGCGTAGTAACTCCCATATTCATTCAAGAGAAAAGCCTTCTCTACTTATGTCCAGCCAAGTAAAAAGATTCAGAAGGATGGATTTTAAAAGTTGAAAGCTGTCTGTAAGCAAAGAAAAAAATTTTACAAGTTGCAGACATACTTACAAACAGAAAAATACAGTGGTAAAACATACTATTTAAGCTGTTGCTTTTTCTCCTATTTAAACCTAATGTCTGGAAAAAATGTTTGTTCAAAGCTAGTACATATTGTATCACTCAAGACTATATAGAGAGATATCTTTAGAATTAAAAAAGAAGACAAGAAAAATCCATCTGTTTGTGAACAAATGTGCTTTTTTTTCCCTATATTTTTGAGTGGCCTGTTTGGTTGGAAGTTTATAGTACTTATTTTACAAAAGAATAAATTCTTTTTTTTCTTTCACTAAATTAGCTTCCTCTAGAAAATAAATCTGGATTTGATCAGGAGCAGCCAAAGAAAGAAGCAATAAATTCCAAAAATAATGTCACAAGCAGCTTAAGTCACTTAACTTTATGTAAATCTTCTGAGGAGGAAAAAAAAATTAGAGCAGAAAGACTGAACAAAGCAGGTTAAAAACTGGGAGGAGAGAACCCCTGCATCAAAGAAAAAGAAACAAAAGAAATTATAAGCTATTCTTCTTTTACTGGAAAGAAATTAAGACTTACACCTATGATACATTGTAATAGAAGCAACTATAAAAGAAAAGAAAAACATGCCCAAACCTGTACTTGGATCAAGGTGGAGTAGCTACCTGCACAATTATAAAAAATTGTCTCAGGTTATTGTTATAGTATTATTTCTAAAATAGGAAAATGCTCAAGTATGCAATGTATTTCTCAGAATTTCCTCCCCTCCATCAGTAAGTTATAACATTCCTGAACACAATGAGTGCCACATTCATTACCTTCTAATACTAAATTAGATTTTTCTAAACTTTCATTATCCCCTTTAGAGTTTTCTGCCAGACTTCTGTTTCATTGTGTATAAAAATGTATCACTTCTACTCCAACATCATTTAAGATTTTTCTAGGAAAAATTATTCTTTGAATATTAAGCATACACAAAGGCATTTCTCCTTCATTATGTACATTTACTTAAGGTGAAATGATTAGTCAATATTTGAATACAAAGAAATATCTAGATGCATTATTTTTGATTTTTTAAAAAATTTAAGAATTAAAAATAAATGCATCTAGATATTGCCTAACAATAAATGCATGTAGATATTGCTTCTATCTTTGTCTAACAATGAGGTACTCATTTGTTCCTTGTTGCCTGGTGCAATCCCAATTTATGTCTCTTGCTCTGGCACAATTCTTGATAGTAACCACTGTTATTCTCAAAAGTATCTAAGTTTAGTCAATAAATTATGTAGTTAACTCTACCTAATATCAAGGTGGAGTGTCATGGAAATATCTAAGCATTCTGAGACAAGTCCACCAGGCTCTATGCGTATTTCCATCATTTACTTACTATATAAACCTGGGCAATTACTTATCTACTCTGAGACCAATTTTGTCATCAGCAGCATATGGATAATAATAGCTCAGACTTGTTGAGATAACATGAATGCAATAGTAATATGTCTGGGTACATACACAAATGGGGATAATAAGATCACCCTGTACAATTATTGTGCAACTTAGGATCAATTTATACATAGTGCTTGGCACATGGTGGAGACTCAAAACATACAATATTCGTCACACATTTTCTCATCATTATCATCATCAGCCAATGGTGGCCGTTTTAAATATTAGAGTTAATTGCTTCCTTCCTCCTAAACTCACCTCTTCTGCTGCTCACTAATGTCATATCTGTGGAAGATATTTAGAAATTTGCCTTGTACTCACAGCCATCAGGAATTATTAGCACTTCGTTCAGACTTTTAGACTGCTCTGCAGACTACATGGACAGCATTTGATCTAGTTACTGACAAAAACACGTTGGTTTGTTTGATAGGAGAGATGATATCTCAGAGAGCATCTTAAAAATCCCCTCGATATAGAGAAGTATGAACTTCCACTCTTGAAGGCTCTGGGAAAATCCCAGATCTTTCCTTCTCAATTGGAAATTTCTTGAAAGTCTCCATCTCCATCTTCAAATGGCTTCCATTTCTCTTATACACATTTCTGCTTTGATTTTTAAAAATATTTTAAGAATCTCCTACTGAGGTACACTGGTGCTCCAGGGAGGCAGGCAGTGTATGTGCAAGAATTACCTTTCTTCTGACACACCTTTACTTGTTCCTACTGAACTGCATAGCCCCTAGTTTGACAAAGAGCAAGAACTTCCCAACTAGACACAATTGTCCAAAAGCCATTTCTGGACCTTTTGAACTTTCAGACTTTTGGTATATTATTTAATGCCTTTGAACCTCAGTCTCTTGGTCTTAAAAATGGGGATCTTATGATACTTATTAAATTATTTGATAATTAAATGTGATCGTATCTATAAGGCCAACAAGTCACATATTAGAACTTCAGTCTATGTCAGTTTACTTTCTCTTAGTGTTAGTCAAAAGGTTAATTATATGTAGCCAGGTTACATTGATGAAGACCAGTTTGAATTTATTATTATTGGGACAGAGTCTAAAAGTACACAAAATAGACGATGTTTGGCTTACTACATAAAAGTCTGCACAATGTAGCTCCGCAGGTCCTCCTTTCTACACTCCCATAGTAACTCAACCTGGAGCCATAATGGTTTATTAATGACCTTACTCAACTGGGCATACATGGTTTTTGGAATCCAATTAACATATAAGAACCATATGGTTGAGCTCTCTTTAGACTTTATAAACAGTGTTAGTAAAACAAAAACAGAAATAGTATTTCCAGACCTAGGATTCAATCAGCCAGAGACTTCTTGTTTACTGGGCTGATACTGAGGTGTTCTTCAGGATCCTACTCAGACATAGCCTCATACAATAATGAAAACCTGTGCTTTCTTTATACTTCCTAGAAACCAATGAAGATTCTACTTATTTAACCCTTTGAATCTCTAAAGAAGGTTTTCAAAGTCAAGTCAGTAGATCCCTGGGGATCTCTGGGCCCTTTTAGGGAGATTTGCAAAGTTGAACCTACTTTCAGAATAAAGCCAAGACATTATTTGTCTTTTTCACAATGTTGACGTTTATACTAATGATGGAAAACGTTGGCGTACAAAACCGGTAACACCTGAACATAAATTAAAGCAGCAGTGCCAAACTATGTCACAGTTTTGTTGTCATTATATTTCTAACTACCTTATACTTGCAGTAAAGCAAAACAAAATGTACAACAAACAACAAATTTAAAAACTACCGATTCGGATTAAGAATATCTTTTTTTTTTTTTGGAACCAGGGATTGAACTCAGGGACACTTGGTCACTGAGCCACATCCCCAGCCCTATTTTGTATTTTATTTAGAGATAGGGTCTCACTGAGTTGCTTAGGGCCTCACTAAGTTGCTGAGGCTGGCTTTGAACTTGTGATCCTCCTGACTCAGCCTCCCAAATCGCTTGGATTACAGGCGTGCGCCACCACGCCCGGCTTAATAATACCTTTTTAAAATAATTAAATAATAATAATTTTATAAAATCCAAGCTTCCTGAAAAACATACATCTTTAATATTCTGTATGACAAAATGGAATGAATTAAAAAAGTACTTTTATTCTATGTTGAAATCCAATGGTCCTGAGGAAAAGCAGTTCTGAGATGACTGAGCTGTACACTGAGATAGGTACTCTTTTTGTGTAGTACCATTTTTACTTTAAGGAATGACCAACAAACTATGGGTATTCAGGTTTGAGTGTTTTGAAGCTATTAATAAAAATATGAATGGAAGAGAGCCAGTCATTTCAAGGAAGACAACTGATAGTATATGTTACCAATGATAAAATTCAAACATTCACAGAAAAATCATAACTTAATGAACAATTTGTTGCTGTCACTGTGAGTTGATAGCTGCTCAGTATATAGAGACTTTTCAGATAAGCTTGGCATTGATATTAACAATGACATTTTTAAAAGTGTGCTTCATGAAATATTTGTTATTTGGGGAATATGCATAATTCACTCAAACAATATTTTCTAAATGACCAATACATGATGTTATACAATCATGCTTGTATTGTGCAGATAAAAGATCTATTCAAAATATATGATTAACCAATGTATTGTAATGCAACCAATTTTTAAAAGTTCATTGATATGGTTTTGATGCAAGAAACCTTGATCACAGAAGGTTTTTTTTAATCAAAGAACATCACATTAATCTGAAAAGCATTTTTATATTTCCTCTTTTTCCAACTATCAGCACAAGACTGATTTTGTTCATATATTTCAAACAACAATGAATTATAATAGATTGACATAGAAGCTAATATGAGAGTTGTGAATAGTTCAGTGGTAAAGCGCTTGCCTGGCATGTATGAGGCCCTGGGTTTGATCCCCAGCATCACAATCACACAAGCAAAAAAAAAGTGACTATGAGAATTTAGCTGTCCTCTCTCAACTTGGACTTTACAATATTTGCAAAAAAGGTAAATAATATTACTTTTCTAACTAATATTTGTTTTCAAAAATATTTTTTTCAAAAATATATTTTATGAAATGGATTTGTTATGACTATTTTAATTGAATTAATAAGTACACATTTAAAATTTCCAATTTTAATGTCTAATGTGATAAATATTGAGAGATATAATCCACTACACAAAAGCTCCTGGGCCCCTCCATACTTTGGGGGAATGGAATAGAGTCCTAAGGTCTAACAATTTGACAACCACTGCTGTAGAGGGCAGTACCTTTTATCTTTCTATCCAGAATACCTGGTTGTCGTGAGTTGCTTCATACATGTTTACTTAGGAGATGGACAGGTGATGAGTAACTGAATACTGTATTTAACATACAGTATTATATTGTATTTAATATACAGAATCTGACACTATGATAGAAAATGTCTTGATAAGAAATATGTAATGAAACATTTAAAATACAATGTAATATTTTCTCCTTGAATTGTTTCTTGCCTCGTAATGCCTATCTCCAAAACAGATAAGGAAAGGGACTCTAACTATAATTAATCAACTTATTAAATTAAGAAACAACTCAAGAAACTTCAGTTGGGAAACTACTATTGACCAGCCATTGAATTAAGTATTGGTGGTGGTGACAGGAAAAGGGAACCAGGTTATTTCTCTTAAATTCCATTCTCTGAAAGACAAATCATTAACTTTACTTGTTTAATTATTAATTTCTATATTTTATAACAATTCATTTGATATAAAGTTGTTTTAACAATTTTTCAAGATTTTAAAATGTTTTGGTTGACCTACCTACCTGCCTCCTTCCTTCCTTCTTTTCTTTTTTTTTCCCTTTGGTGCTGGAGATCAAACCCAGGACCTTGTGCATACTAAGCAAGGGTTCTCCCACTGAACTATGTTCCTGGCCCATTGATTTTTTTTTTAAATTATTGCTTTATAATGGTATTGTAAAGAAATATTTAGTATCTATGCCATTTCTAGTTTCCCATAACAAATTTTTACTCCCTCTTAGTCTGGGAGTGGTGTAGAAGGGAAAGACGATTAGGCAGAAGAACAGGGTACAAGGGAACAAGTGCGTAGAGAAATTGAATCTCAGCTAGATTAACTTTATAACCCAAGGTTTGTTTTTTTTTTTTTTTTTTTTTTGGTACTACTATTCTGCCTCTTCAAGTCAATTTCATTTCTCTTTGAAGAGAGAATATCTTCATGATCACTCTCTATATGGGAAGAGGTTAGAAACATTTGCAATACATAGAACAATTTTTCAGTCCCATTGAATAGAGGAGATAATATATCTTCTCTTGCCAGGAAAAAAGCACCCTCGAGTTGATGTGGTTGCCATCCTACCTCCAAGATCTAAAGCTCCCTGATTATTCCATATGCTCTATTTTATCCATCATAGGATGTATCTTTCCCCCATTTTAACATCTCTGAAATTAAAGTAAGGTTATTCAGTCAGTGATTATTATAGTTTCATTGACAGGACTTAAAATTTTTGTAGAATGTAAAATAATAGTAGATTTTACTGTTGATAACATCTGAAGATTCAATGAAATTTAATACATAGCCAGCAAAAAACCTTTGGTTCTGTAATTAAATGGTAACATCATATTCAGGAGAATGACTTCTAATGCCCTGACTTGGTTGGCTGTTTCCCCTTCCTGTCCCCTTGCAGAATTATCTAATTAGGCATCATCTAATGAGCACATACAAGGATTCTTTAAGACAAGGTAAGCAAGTTTTAATAATATTCGATCCCTTAGAACTTCAGAGTTTGGTAAAAAGCTAGCATAAATCCAAAGCCAAAAAAAAAAAAAGTTTAGCTGAAGTATAGAAATAAAATGAGGTCATATGACAGATTTCTATATAAGCAATGCTTCCTATTTCTCATGCTTCAGAATATTAAACATTTCCTCAACTTACAATCTATTGTGTATGTATTTAAATGCAAACAGCATATGTAATTTTCCTTTGCATTATCCCTCTCTTCTGAAGTGCCAAGGAAAATAAACATGTGCAAAAACATTTATGCCCTCATCACTATCTGTACATTGGTTAAACAATCAAAAGTACTTCTGCAGATGCATGTACGAAAATTAAGAGCATTCCTACTTCCTCAGTCAAGACAGTCATGCTGTTCTGGCAGCACATACGCATAATGGAAACAAAATTGCTTTAAATAATCAAAATACACAAAGGCACATTTTTCTGAGTGATTGGAAATAACCCTGACAAATGCTTGCATTTGGTAAATTATGAGCTAGCCAAGTTACGTTTGCATAAATATAATGAAAAACATTTTTTAAAAATTTAGTAAGCATATAAAGCAAGACATTCTCTTGGTAATGAATTTCTTTGACAGATAAACCAACAACCATGCAGGGCAAGTTTATGAAGGTTCCTCCCTGAGTGCCTGATAGAGAAAATTTGTATACACACACATACATATACACACAAATAAAATTTTTGCAAAATTATGTAAGTGGTAAAGATAGTCTTACAACTAGAAAGAAATAGAGAACAAGCCTAGGCATATAAAATAGCTACTTGTGTTTTGGAAAGAAGAGCACAATGTACAATTCAGCTCCATGTTAGTAAAACACACAGATAATTCATATTCCCCATACATACCTCTTTGATAATACAGAGATTCTCTCTTAGGTAAACACATAATTATATTCTCTTCCAACTATCTAGATATCACACCTCAGCTGTACATGTAAAGAGGCATCTGTATGTAGTTGAAGTGGATTTGTGGGTGGCTAATGAAAAAGTATTTGAATAAGGGCAAAAATAATTTTCTACTCAGGTAATATGGTGCTATTTGTTATCAGATTGCTTTGAGTATATCTGAGCACTGAGCATCCAATATGTGGATGCTAAAGAAAAGATAAATATTCAAAGCGAAAGCCCAGGGAATATATGCATTCATTAAGAGTTTTCTAGATTAGCCTTCCTTGTGTGGGATAGTGGGATCAAACCCAGAGCTTTAGGTATGGTAGGCAGGCCCTGTATCACTGAGCTATATTCCCAGCCCAGAGCTGGCATATTTTTAAACTGAGTATAACAAAGTAGGAAGACTGAGCACTGAATTTGTTGCATGACAGTAAAGCTATTCTGACGATTGTGCACTCTGTTATGATCACCAGGAGCGGGAGGAGCACACCTTTACATGAAAGGAATATTATGAAGCCCTTTCCAAAAGGACTGGACACCTAAGATGAGGAATGTGCATACACCTAAGAGGACACCCTTGTGTTCAAAAAGATGAAATGGACCGAGAAGAGTGGGTGGAGTGGAGATGACTTTCTTATGGGGAAATTCCTGCAATTCCAAAACATGCTTTGTAGGAAGAGCCTGATTGTGATTTACAGCCTTAGTCATCTTTGAACCTCATAACAATTCCCCATTAACTGCCACCCACCTTCACTTGATGACAGGAAGTCAGAGGCTGAAAGAAACCACAGGACAACAGGCCCCTGCTTGGGTGAAATGCTGCACTGACCAAGCTAACCTTGCCTCAGCATTTGAGGTCATCTCTCTTCCTCACCTGCTCTCCCTTTAATTTAGAAGTAAACTCCTAGAAAGCAAACCGCTTTGCTTTAGTTTCAGTGTTTGAATGTGCCAAAGACATTGATAAGTTCTTATCACCCAGCATCTGACTTCTCTTCCTGTAAAAAGAAATCTTTCTTCATGAAATCTCTCTCCTGAAAGTCATCAGTGACTAATGCGTTGTGACATCCAGTCTTCTTGTATTTCATCTTTCTCGTCTCCTCCTTGTCACCTGATCAGTTCCTCCTTCCAGAAAACTTCCCACCCCTCCTTTCTATGGACATTTATGGTTTTCTTTGTCACTGTGTGACTGTAGCTTCTGTCTCCTTCCTCTTCACATTCTCCATATGTGTCACCCAAATGTTTGTTTCTCAGCCTCCTTTTCTCTTCTTCTCTCTTCCTTGACAATTTTATCTGTTCTTCTTTGGTCCTTGTGTGTAGATGACCCAAAACTCCATTGTCACCCCTCCTTCTCCTCAGAGTGCTGGATACAAGTTTTCCCCTGCACTCTGCTCTACAAAGATAGGCTCTAGCACTTCAAAAAACTCAAGATGTCCAAATTGAATTTGTACCTTCCCTCTCATGTTTTGGTCCCTCCTATGTTTCTTTTTTCCTCCCTTCCTTCCTTCCTTCCTTCCTTCCTTCCTTCCTTCCTTCCTTCCTTCCTTCCTTCCTTCCTTCCTTCCTTCTCTAATATGCCATCACCAAGATGTATAACTTTTAAGTCAAATATGACAAACTATTCATCTCCTTCCACAGAAATTTGCAAAGAACCTGGCAATTTCTTCTGTGGTGGATCTCTGCCATTTACATCCTCCTTTCCACCCCCTCTCTTCTACACACCATCTCCACAGCCTCTTAAATGCCTTTAGGCTCTTCTGCATCCAAACAAATTCATATATTGCTGCCAGAAAAAAATACTTTTCAAATAGCATTTTGTTCATGTTTATGTGTATTTCCATACCTAAATGCATTTGGTTGTCATTTGATTTGCCAATATTTTTCTTTTCCTACAGAAGACTTATCTTTCTCTCTTATTGTTCTCTCTTCCTCCTTGGTACCTCTGCATCATTAAGTATTCAAGTCAAACAGGTTTGTCTCCCCATTAGATGATGAGGTCCAGAAGTAAAAGGCCTGATGAGTTTATCCTCAAGTCCCCTGCATATGTTGCAGCTTCTCAAATGAATAAATCCTCAAGAAATCTCTGATTTTGGATTTAGGTGAGTATCATTCCTTTGTTTAAAAATATTCAACATTCCCTATTTGCTACATGTTACAAACTCTTTTATCTGGTTGACAGGACCCTAAGATTTGGGATCTAGAAAAGTTCAGGAAGAGGACAGCAGGCACAGAAGACCAAAGAAAAGGGAAATAGAAAGAAGCAGTAAGTGGCAGACCAGAAACGCTGAAACAACTTTTGTCTTGTTCTTTTGCAAACTGACTGCTACTTGGTATTTGAAGACCCAGAACACCCACATCTCACACCACCAGTCCCTCCAGGAATCTCTCAATGCTCAATGCCCTTGTTATCCCACTCACAGGCCAGTCATTCCCAGGGGATGCCCTGTGTCCATTGGCAGCCAGTCAATGACTGATGTCCTGTCTGCCTGTTTTTAGGTAGGAAAACTGCAATAGCCAGTTAAGCCTAAAAATGCACCTATCCTAAAATGCTGATTGTAATTGCAGATATACGAAGTGGAGTGTTGGCCTTTGGGGCCTTCTCTCTTGTCAAGTGATATATGGGTGCTGCATTTTACGGTGGTTTTCAGGAGATGACTGCACTGCCTACACATGGTGTCTCCTGCACAGGGGATGAGCCAACGGAAATGTGGGGTGTTAAGGGGGAAAGTGCTCTGATAAGGGAGACCTATGCATCCCCATGCAGGCTCTTCTCCTGTGGGGGCAATAATACATTTATCATCATCAGCAAGGCCAAAGGTGAGCAGGGGGAAGAGGTGGCCCCAGAGGTGGTAGGTGTTCCCTGAAGACCATGCTCTCCTGGCACCACCAGTCTCCTTTACTTTATGTGCTGTTTATTCCCACCATTCTTTCTTCAGGAACTGTGCACAAGAAATATACTTGCACAAAATGCAAGAGCACTAAACTATATAAAAAGAAATCTACTTTCAGCGTACCAGCACCAGGAGAATATAATCTTATAAACTGTTAGGTAATTACAAGTCCAGTCTTATTTCTCACTTCACCTTGGCACAAGTTAACATCTAAATGAAGTTTTTACAATGAACAGTTTCCATTTGTTCACTCTCCCTCCTCTTTTTCACCCAATTTCATTGTAAATTATTTTGAATGACTTTGTTCTTCCTTCTCTTCCATTAGAAGGTAGAGTCTTTTATCACTGCGTAATGTCCAGCCTTTCCCAGGCCCTCCTGGGAGATTCTCTCACCAGTGTCTCAACTGAGATCAATGACACCTGGTACATGTTTCACAACTCTCCTCACCTCTACCTTAGATGTTCTCTGGCATCGGCCTCCTTTCTTTTTCTGTCTTGGAGTAAGATTGACAACAACAACAACAACAACAACAACAACAACAACAACAAAGACTCTACAGCCAACCTACCTACCTGGATGGTCCCCAAGTCCTGCCCCATTAGTGACACATTTTATTTTGAGACAGGTCTTGCTAAATCGCCCCAGCTGGCCTCAAACTTTCCATCCTCCTGTCTCAGCCTTCCAAGTAGCCGGCATTACAGGGTGTGTGCCACCACGCCCAGTGGAATTTCTTAAAGCATACATATTTTGCTCATTTCTTTTGGGGATGGTTGTTATTTTTGTTTTATGACCATGGGTGTCCTGTCATGACAGAGCTGTAAAGAAATGTTGTCTGAACTCAGGGAACTTGGAATTCCTAACTCCCAAAAAACACTGTCCCCAAGTTACCAAGTGTACATCATAAAGACAGTCCTTTCACTATCCTGAATTTTCTTTCCTCCTTGCATATTATTGATATGTAGTGAGGAGGGTTAAACTACCCTGAAAATGAAGTGGGGGCCCAGGTATATATATGAATGCTTTACTGTTGCTTTCCATTTTCATTTACACATATATCCCATATCTGTAGGAAGTCCTTGATATGGAACATTTGAAAAATTTTTTTAGGAAGAAAGGAAGGGGTGTTCTGTGTAGTCTGTTTTCCTCAGCACGCCATATGAAGAGCACTCAGATGGATCACGCCTACTGGTAGTCAAGCCAAATGGTGTGACATGCCCAGTGTCCATCTATGTGTTGCATCTACCTTTGTTCCCTGAAAAATGACTATTCTTGTAGTTATAGACTTTCAGGGAAGGGTATGAGAATCTTCCTCTTCAATCTATTCTTATAAAACATTTGGATTTGCCTTATAGACTGTTTCATATATTCTTTAAAATTCCCATTCAACCCTGGGGGGAGTGGTAGCTCCCTTCAGCTTACACAGGGATAGGGTTAAAGAAATAGAGTGAGTTAGTCTCCCAGGAGAGCTTTGAGAATTGTTTATGGAAATCCATAGATTCAAGTTTCTATAATGTGGACTTTCCCCAAGGTAATAACTGCTAATAGAATGTATTTCCCAGGGAAACTGAGTTAGGTTTCTTTCTAAGACAATTCCTGAGAGGAAAGAGATGGCCAACTCAGGGACTGTATCTATCTTGTTATATGTAGTGTCTGACAGAGATAGGTGCTCCATAAATACGTGTAGAATTGAAGTACATTGAAGTGTTGGCAAAAAAATAGATAGCATTGGTTGTACCAGATCTGTGGGACTTGGGCAAGTCCCATAAAATGACATTTTTCTCATAACATTTTCTGAAGAAAGTATCAGGTATTCCAGGATTGAGATTTAGGAAGATATTCCCCCCCTGGAATGTGGTCAAGGTATTTGGGAATTTGATTGAAGCTGATCTTTCCTCAGAATTCAGAGATCAGAATGGGAAAAAAAAAAATCTCACCTTAGGACATTTTAGGATGAAGTACTGTCACAATGAAGTCAATCCTTTGCCTGAAGCCTTTAGACTGATGCTGATCACAAGATACTAGATTTGGTAGACAAGTAGGAATTCAACTATGACCATCACTTTCTTCTGCTTGGAATTTAATTACAAATTTGCCTTTTTTGGAATATAGTTCCACCAATTATAAAAAATGAACAGTTTGGATAATTGCATGAAATGTCAAATAGAAATATCCGAGAACTGGCATAAATGTTGCCAATGTCAAAGAGTTATAAATCAGGGTAATAATAACATCAATTCTACCTTCAACAGGTTTTTAGAAACCCAAAACATTTTATTTTAATCGAGAAGAAAACACGGTATGTCATCAATGAAAATGACATACATATTTTTGTGCTTATTATTTAAAGAAAGAAGAAACATCTGAAATCTGTTTGCTAACTCCAGTATAATACAAATTAGCCTGCAGGCACTGTGTGCTGTACCCTGTCTGCTTGCCAGCTCTGGTTAGTCCCAACGTATTAATGAGCGAGTGCAAGTATTTGAACAATCAGCATTTCCGCATTTGCATGCAAACTCTCATGCTGTGTAATTATACACAGAGCTGGCACTCAAATTAATTAAAGCTGATTTCTCTGTGACTGCAAACTGGTCATATCCTCAGCTTTGCCTTCCTATGAAGTCATCACTCTACATTCAACGTGACACTTCTCTCCCTGGCATTCTTAGTAATGCTAATGTTCCACAATTGTGAATCCGGCAATATTTTAGAGAGCAGCTGACAATGGCTGGGTGTTCTTGTGCTTTTCCTCTCCCCCATCTTTCCCCCTTCTGGTATAAAGATAAAGAACAGCTTTTGAATGCTTGCTTCATAATTATCTCAAATAATAATGCAAACAAATTACATATATTGTTTCAGCGGGTTCCCTCCCCTCCTTTATGACTCCACCCACTTGATTAGAGCTTACAAACAATTCATCAAACTTAAAAAATTTGTTTATTTGATGTTAACAAACAATTAGTTTTGATGGGGTTAGTCTTAATTTTGAAAAGGCCATAACAAATGGTGTTTTATTTTAAGAGCTAAGGATCTCATAATTCAAGATCAGGAAGATTAGGAGGGAGAGAAGCAGCAGTGACTGCTAGATTTGATTAAGACTTTCTGAATCTTCATCAAACAGAACAGAATTGAAATGGAGACTATTATTTGCCCAAGAGATCCATAAACGTTAACTCCTAGGACAGAGGCTTTCCTCAGCTCTTCTGCAATAAAGTCATCTCCTTTGGTTTCTCAGCTCCTCTGAAGGAGGAACTGTTTCTGTGACAGTTCTTTTGAAAAGACATCCTCAGAGCAATTAAGATATCACTATGATTCTCTTTCATAAATTTAAATCTCAGGATATAGGTGGCTACTAAAACATCATTCTATAGGGCCTCTGGAGATGAGCTGTTTTGACACATTTATCTGAAATCACTCCTTACCACTCACCACAGCTCATCATCTTCCTCCTTTCTCTGCATCCCATTAGGCAGAAACTGTACAGACAGCTATGGCAGGGGCTGGATGTCTGTTTTTAGAACAGGCACCAAACAGTTCCATCCTTCAAATTCAAGACTCTGAAACACACTGCCAAGATTACCCCAGTAATCTACATTTGAAAGGTAAGATCTAGTAGATTTGTGATCTGCCTCCAGTGATCAAACCAAAAGGTATAATTGACCTTACCTTATCAGTAGGAATTCTGGGTCCACATAGAGTGTCAGTTACCAAGCCCCCTTCAAATTCCAATTGGCATACAAGTGAGAAAGGAGCACTGAGTCTTTCCCAGAGAGGCTCCTAGGGAGATCCCAGTCACAACACTATGAGTATCCGAAGCCTGCCCTTTTGTCCTGTCATGAATTTCCTACGCAGACAGGTGTCATATTGACAAGAATTTCGTTGCCAAGTACATTTTAAAGGGTGGGTGTGGCTGCGATCATGTATCCAGTTCCACCTGTCTCTAAACCCTCATAACCTCCATAGCTTTCAATATTTCACTCAGGTACCCAGTGACTTAATGAATTACCCACGCACTGGCCCCGACTAGCTGAGGTGTGGGAACAGTATCGAGCTAACCAGCACCGTCACTGTAATACACAATGCTCATTGCTACTGGCAAATACCTATTTGCTGAATCAGGATTGGGCTGCAGAGAGCAGGACTGGGCAGTTCTACAGCTTTCTGTTTGTTTCCTTTTTAGAAATCATCCTCTTATAATTAGTCATTTGGCAAAAATAGATTCGTTTTGATGTTCATGCCTTAATAATATAACTTTCTTTAAGCATAAAAAATTACTGTATTTCAACCTTTTTTAATGGCAAGTGTTCAGAAGACAAAAGGCAAAGAAAATAAACCCAGAGTTCCCCAATCAATGAAACTGAACATCACTGCATATATTGAACATTTTGCTCTTAAATTTCTGATATCAGCCAGGCATGGTGGTGCACACTTATAATTCCAGTTACTTGGGTGGCTGTTGCAGGAGGATTACAAGTTCAAGCCCAGCTTCAACAACTTATCGAGACCCCGTCTCAAAATAAAAAACTAAACAGGGCTGAAGGTGTAGCTCAGAGGTAGAATGCCCCTGGTTCAATCCCCAGTACCACAAAAAAGAAAAAAAATTCTGATTGTAAAACAAATATATTTGTTGGTTATGATTCTTTTCTTTAAGAGAAAAGGATAATAGGAGAAGTATTCTGTAAACTTCTTAAGAAAAAGGAAACTTTTTAACTCCCTGAGGAGTAGTAGACAGTTGTCACTCAATGTGATTTTTTTTAAAATGTCAATGGTGGTATAAAAAAAGAGTTGGTTGGCTAAGTGTCTCTTTATAGGCATATGTATAAATAAAATTTAGATGCAAGATAAGATTTTAGAAATATGCCAAAATCATATGTATTATTTATCAATGTAAGTATAACATGATCAGTACAAAGTCTAGAAAGTTTGAGGCTCAGTAGATGCAAATAGCATGATTTTAACCTACATTGTCAATGTACTTTAGATGTAGGATTTTAATTTCTCAAACCTCTCGATTCCCTCAGTGACATTTAAATCAAGCAAACAGCTTTTTTAGATTGATTTAATCTCAAATACCAAACTTTCACCCAATATTCCACTCAAAGCAGAAATTTCCTTTATTGTATTGCCTGTGCTTCAACTTGTCCACCATCTAGCACAAAACTGACTTGTAATGATGTTCAATTAATATTTGCTAAGTATATGTTTACAGATATATTTATAAATATGCATGTGGAACTGCAAATGACATATATCAATTAACCTAAAAAACTTTTGAAGGTTCCCCTAAAATATAGGACTTAAAGTATGCACATAAATGTGAACAGTAATCATTTACTAAATAAATTCAAATTAACTTTGAAGAGAATCCATCATTACCTCTAAGACATTTCATTCTCCTTTTAAATAGAGATCATCATTATTTTTGACCAATCCTTTCCTGAATTGTCTATTTTTCAGTATGAGTTTTTTTTTTTTTCCTGAAGTTTCTGAGGATAAATTTAATTCCTATTCCACATGAAAGTTATTCAACTATTTGAAAAATGGCTATCATTTTTCCCTAAGTCTACTTTTTTTTCAGACCGAGCATTCCTTTAATCATTATAATATGATATGGCTTTTAAGGCCTATCACCATATTGGATAGATTCCAGTTTGTCCGTGTCTCTCCTAATGTGGCCGTCAGAACTGAATGCATTACTTGAAACATGGTCTAATTATGCAAAGTACATGGTACCGAGGCCTGCCTTGTTCTGGACTCCATTTCTAATCATTTAAATTTTTACTGAGGCAGGAAATGTACTTTGTGGAGGGGTGGCATCATCTTATTCTCAGTTTTTGAACTTTCACAAAACTAAAAGTTTTTTAATGCCAAATTCTGTTTATTTCAAGCTATTACAACTTGTTCTTGTTGCAACCAATGTTTTGGATGAAAATAGAGGACTTTTAATCCATTCATACTATAGTTCATCTTTGACATTGGCCCATTGTTCTATTTATTCAAGACATTTTTGAATCCTGACTGTGCTATCCAGTGTCTTTGTTGCCATATTTTATTCATGTCATTCTTTAAGACACACCTGAGTGGCTACTATGGGGTCAGGCATTATGTCAGGTATTAATGACCCACAGAACAAGGAGACAGGGTCCCTTTCCTGAAAGAATGCATAGCATAGCAAGGATCCTACTGATATAGTTATAATGGCTTTCACGTTTCCTTTCAAATGATTGGCTAAAGCGTGCTAGTGCATTTCCCAGAGACCTTACTTCATGATGGAAATTGTCATTTATAGCCTTAGGTAAGGAGATTAAAGCATAACACCTATCATTTTTATTGAGCACTTATTTAATGATGGCTAAAAAGTGTTGATTCACATTATGTCATTTAAAATGCACAGCATCATCATGACACAGTTTTAATTCTTCATTGCAATGGAGAATTTTAAGTGTCAGAAAATTTATGCAACTTTCATAAATTTACATAACCAATAACTTGCAACACTTCAATTTGAACCTGTAAGTCTCTCTGACTCCAAAGCTGATTTTAAGTCACTTGTGAAGGAAGTAATTCTCTCATTGTGGAAACTTCCTAAATATACTAAAAACCAGCTCTGACTTATGTTCTAGGAACATATGAATACTCTGATTAAAAGACTTGCCAAAATCCAGCTATACTCTCTTTTGAAGAGTAAAAGTAAATTAGTGTACTTGGGACTGTTTTGTTCTTAGTGAACCTACTAGTCACTGCCATCTTTTCAAAGTGCTCACTTTTACTTTAATAATTTTGTCTAAATATTTCTAGGGACTGATGTCAAACTCATTGGTTTGAAATTCTCAGAATCTGCCTTTCATTGCTTGTAAAATCAGGTCAGCATTGACTCATCTCTAGTCTTTTTGTCTCTGATACGTTCTCCACCATACAACAAGAATAATCAGCATAGTTTCTATGGGTACATCTGAAGTTCCTTCCTACTTAAAAACACAAGGCCTTATTTCTATAACTCTCTGCTTCAGCTTCTGGGGGTTCATGCCCTGTAATGGGAGTTACTGGAAGTATGAATATTCAATTGTTCTACAAAAAGCCTCACACATACAAAACACTTAAAAAATATTTGTTCAAATACATCTACATATGGAATGGGGACATAAAAATCCCTCAACATTTTTTCCTAAGAATGAAAAAAAGGCCTCTGTTTTTGCCTTTTGGGAGGAGAAACACTTATATCCTGCACAAATGGTATGTTGTTAAGGAGAACAACTAGATGAATCTGGACGAGACACTGAAGTTGAGAAAGTCAAAGTCCTGGGTCTGGCTTCATGAGAAGGATCATAAAAGAAAAGGGCTCAATTTCTCTACAACAAGTTATGAACAACTGATTGGTGTGGCAAAGAAGATTTGGGAAACGGAAGAATAGACAAGATGTGAAGAGCATAGTGGTGTGAGGTGCTGCCCAAGAATGTGGTAGAAAGCCCAGAACACGACTGGGGACTATGGCCAGGGAGAGATTCTCAGCAGCTCACACTTGAATCTCAAAACCCAGCTGTGTCAGCCTTGTACACTTAAGGGTGACACAGAAGCAACAATTTGGAGACAGTGTTTTCCTTCAAGATGGAAATAGTGGATGACCCCAATTTCATAAAATGAAAAACACCTTTAAAAGAGGAAATAGCTTCTGTTTGGTCATTTGTATTATTTCAGTGAATATTAGTAAGTAATAAAGTATAAAGTCCTTACATTCTTATAATATTTTATTGATATGCCTTCCCATTTTGTACTTTTATTATACATTTTTTTTTTTTTTTTAGTGCTGGAGATCAAACCCAGTAACCAGAGCACATTAGACAATTGCTCTTACCCCTGAGTTACATCCTCATACTGCATTTTAAAGAGCCATATTAATCCTTTTATAGAATAACACATATTATGTACAAAGACCTAAGATTATTCCTGTAGATTAGCAGAGATTGAAAGGATGGTGTGTCATCTAGAGATAGTGGAGTCCCTCAGATATGATAGATTTTTCACAAAGTTATTTTTCCCAGAATGCTCAGCATCATATGAATTTAATAGGAATAACCAAATGATTAGTAGGAAATAAAGGATTTTTGAGACTTTTTCCAGAAGACTGCTATGATTGATATTATGTTCAACAGTCCTACGTCTGGGAGCAGAGGCACATGCCTGTGATCCAGGTATTTGGGAGGCTGAGGCAGGAGGATTACAAGTTTGAGGCCAACCCCAGTAATGTCAGCAATTTAGTAGGACCTTGTCTCGAAATTTAAAAATTTTAAAAGGGATTGGGGATGTAGCTTGGTGGTAGAGTATCCCTGGGTTCAATCCCAAGTACCATTAAAAAAAAAGTCCTAAAATGTTCATGTGTATGTTATAATATACATCTGTATGTGTATGTGTGTGTTTAATTAAGATACACGCTATAAGAAACTTTATGATTTACATTTGAGGGTCTGGGGATATAGCAGTGGTATAGCGCTTGCTTAGTGTACAGGGAGGCCCTGGATTCAATCCCCAGCACCTCAAGAAAAAAAAAAAATCACAATTTCAATCAATGTTTGAAAGTGAAAATTTGTTGCTGAAAATAGTTCTCTTTGGTAATGTGCAGTATTGGAAGCATCCGCACAGTGGTATCATGCTAATTCATTACAGCTGGGAGATGAACCTCACTGAAAAATTCAAGAAACTGAATACTGAACAGTTAGTTGCAGAAGGGCAATTATGGGACCAGGTCTGGTTTCATTATCTAAGATGAGTGAGAATAAAATGCAAAACTGAAACATGAATGTTGCAAAGCACAGTAGATAGGAGATTTTTGTTTTAATTATCCAAGTTTTTGTTAATAAATGCTTTGGAAATATATGATTCTTTTTTGATGCTGGCTGTTTCAAAGAAAAATAGTATATTGCTTTCTACTACATAATATTACAATATTGCAAATGGCTATTTTTTTATTACTGTGTGTCAGTTATTGTTTTAAACATTTTCATGTATCATTTCATTTATTGCTAACCTAAACTGAAGTAGATAATTTTATCATTTTTTTAACAGAGGAGGATACTGAGGCACAAAGAAATTAACAAATATGTCCAAACTTACACTGATAGCAAATAATTGAGCCAGGATTGAAGTTTAGGTAGAATCTAGAGAGTATATATCTCTATTCATTTATTTTGTGCCTACTAGGTGCTTTTCTTATGCACGCAGTATGTTCTTAAATGTTTTCCATATGGTCTATACTATTATAAAGGACAGATCTATCTTCTTAATTTATCTTATAGCCTTAAACATTCTTTAATGTCCTACCCAAAGTGAGTGCAAAATATGCTCATATTTGTTAGGATGAATTTGAGGGTCAATTTACTTAGGAAACGTATCAACTTCACTGGGTAGGGCTGACTGCTGTTTCCTTTATATACCCAGTACTTTATATAGATGCCCATAATATTCACTGCACTTATTTATTTATATATCTACTTATCTTCAAGACCTAACTTGTTCCTGGAACACAGTTAGAGTTAAGGAATGAATCAATAACTTGGTCCGGGTCTTATCTTTTCTGCATCATTTTTTTGACATATAATTTTCCCTGCCAGCCACCAATTTGTTTCCTGCTGAGGTAGAGCAGAATACTGCCTTCTCTAGACTGAATTAATGTTTTCCCTGCTTACCAAACTAAAGAGGTAAAGAAACATGAGCTTCTCCGCTCAAGCAAAGGACATTTTTGATAAATAAATGAATTAAAAATTCTGAATCTGCAAGCTTCCTGTTGGAGTACCTCAAAGAGAAGTTGCCCAAACTTTGTACACATTTCCTGTGATAGATGTGATTGGATGCCATTTTCCCCAACTCCTCATTATTAAGTAATCTGACCCATCGTTTAAACAGAGAATGAAGCCATTATGTTGTCACTCCTGCCTAAACCTGGGGAGAAGAGCAAGTCATCTGCAGACTAAGGTAGTAGCATACTACTATGGTTTCCTTTCTTCATTTGCTCATCTGACATTTGTTGAATAAAGGATGAGAATGAATAAATGATGGTGGAAGCTGCAGATCAACTCTGAGATGGCTACAGAGAACAGGGGACATTGAGTGGAACACTAGGATTAAGCTTTAGTCAGGAGAGGGGAGACTAGCAGACAGTACTAAATACCTGAGGAATAGTACCAACAATATCAGGAGCGAACTCTTTGACAACTGTGAGAAGTCCAGGGGAGCAGGAGGTTCTTGGAGGAGAGGAAAGAGAGCTGAGCCAGCCTCATGATAGTCCATGAACATGAACATGTTATGGTAAATAAAATGCAGCCAGTAGACCTGCATTTTAGGCCTACCTCTGTCATCAGCTCGGGATATGTCCTTATGAAAATCCTTTCACATCAGAGCTTAAAAAATCAAATGCCCACAAAGGCCAAGCCAGTGAAGATTAATGAATAGGAAACCAGGCGTGAGGCAATAGGAAAGAGTACTGTGGTCCCACATTGCCACGGGGGATATGGGACTAGTGTGTCCAGTACTGTTAGAACATTCTGTTTTCTAGATAAGTCATATCCAAGTATTTCTGTGGAATCCTAATTTTTAAAGTTTAATATCTAATGTTTTATTAAATATTATACTGGCAAAAAATGAGTTACTGCTTGTTATGGTTTGGATGTGAGGTGTTCCCCAAAGCTCATGTGTGAGACAATGCAAGAACATTCAGAAGTGAGATGATGGGTTATGAGAGCCTTAACCCAATCCCAATCCTCCTGATAGGGATTAATGGAGTGGTAACTGAAGGCAGGTAGGGTGTAGCTGGAGGAGGTGGGTCCCTGGGGCCTGCCTGGGGTATATATTTTGTATCTGGTGAGTGGAGCCTCTCTCTGCTTCTTGATCATCATGTGGGCTACTTCCTTCTGCCATAATCTTCTGCCATGATGTTCAGCCTCACCTCCTCTAAAATTGTTCTTGTCAGGTCTTTTAGTCAGAGCAGTAAAAAAGCTGACTAGCCACTGCTCTAAAACCTCTGACTCTATTTTCAATTCTATCAAATTACCTGATAATATATATTTATTCTTCTTTCAAAGACGATTAAAGAAGATCAAATCATCTTGTAGGTAAAGAGATAATGTGCTATAACAATTTTAATATCATTTATATTATTGTTAATGTCACCAATTCTCATTTATCCAAAAAGTCTATTTGTGCTTTCTTGCTCTTCCTTTCCTTTTAGTTTTGTCAACAGTAATCCAAAAGTAGTACAGCATATGATGGCCTGTTTTCAAATGAATTGATCCAACACCTCTGGGTGAGGGCTGGTTGGTGCCTCTGTTTTTCAATATAATTCAATCTATTTGAGTAACAGAATCTTCCTTTGGCAGTTGGATGCGTGTAAATGCTTTAAAAAAATATATATATATTTAATTTGATTTAAAATACACATATAAATCTGGGTGCAGGGGTGCACACTTGTAATCACAGCGCCTCAGGAGCCTGAGGCAGGAGGATTGCCAGTTCAAAGCCAGCCTCAGCAAAAGTGAGTCCCTAAGCAACTCAGTGGGACCCTGTGTCTAAATAAAATACAAAATAGGGCTAGGGATGTGGCTCAGTGGTTGACTGCCCCTGAGTTGAATTCCTGGTACAAACAAAACAAAACAAAACAAAAATAAAAACAACACACACACACAAATGTAGGCTGATGTAAAATGACCTTCATATTTTTCACATATATTTGTGTACATATATATAATTATATTCAAATACAAAGTCATATATATTTGTGAATGTAAAAGCCATTTTGCCTCAGACTACATAACTCTTGAAAATCAAAAGCCTTAAAAAGAAAAGTAAGTGTAGACATTACCCAAGTATGTTGGTATGTACAATCAAAATACTCTTTATTCTTAAATTATTGTTTCTTTTCTACAAAGAAAGATTCTCAGGTACTTACAGAATTTTTGGCTAATGCTGTGTTTATCCTTACTCAATTTATAGGCTAAAAAAAACAAGCAGAGCTGATACTAATAAATACTGAAGGTGGGTCCTTATGCTAAAGATAACCATCAGGTATTGGCAGGGCTCTCCCCGTGAAGCTGCAGAATCCTCCTTCTACTGTAGACTCTAATCAGGCTCCATCTCATCTGTCTCAGATGCTGCTAGTGTGCCCTGCCACATGGTGACCTTTCAAGTTTTCTGCACATGTGCTTGTCTTGTGCTGGTTGACAGGACTGCACAGTTCTCATGGAATGTATTCAGATTCTTTGTGGTATGTGCACCCTTTTAAGAAACCAAAAATCTCATAAGAATCTCATAAATTTTACCCTGCTGCTGATTGGAACTTCTTCAGAAGCAGAATCATCACTAGCAGGTCTTCTTTAAGTGTTTCTGAAAAGACTTCATTTCTGCAGTTGTGGTCGCGGCAGCCACTGCAGGCAGCCCAATAAGGTTTAGATTAAAACCAGGAAGGAAACCTCTTGAAGTAGAATTCTGAATGTACCTACCAGCAAGAGTGAAATGAATCACATGTTTCCTGGTGGTGACATTTTACTCTATGGCTTAAGGAATCTCAGCAGGAAAATGTAGGTTTGCCTAGAAAGGAGAGTAGGAAAAATTTACAAAGAAATGAAAAACCTAGGAAAGAGGAAGGCAGGTTGCCAATGCTGTGATTTTTTTTAACTAGGAATATTTTTTAGATGAGCCCTCCATTTAGATAGTCAAAACAACCTTTTTTACATTCTGGAAATGGGCTTCAAATCCATTTCATCCTCCCCAAGATAATCCTATATTTCATGATGAGTACAAGTTAGATGCTAAGTTTTACATTCTGATTGAAGCTTAACAGTGTTGGAAAGATCAAATGAATGGCATCTGCTGTTAATAGTGTGGGTTTCAATGAGGCAGAATTAAAACTACTTTTTTTTTTTTTTTTGGTACTGGGGATTGAACCTAGAGGGGCTTTACCACTGAGCCATATCCCCAGCCCTTTTCATTTTTAAAAAATTTTTTTTTGCAGTGATGGGGATTGAACTCAGGTCCTTGTGCTTGCAAGGCAGGCACTCTACCAACTGAGCTATATCCCCAGCCCTTTCATTTTTTATTTTGAGACAGAGTCTTGCTCAGTTGCTTAGGACCTCACTAAGTTGCCAAGACTAGCCTTGAATTTGTGAGCCTCTTGCCTCAACCTCTGGCGTTGCTAGGATTATAGTCATGAGTCTACATGCCCAGAAAAAAGTACTTCATTCCTGTTTCATATCAAGTTAATTCCCTTTCTCTTTATCTTCCCAGTCCTATGAGTAAATGGGGTGGGGAGTGTCAAAGAATAATTTGGGACAGAAAAGGAATTATGATGTGGGGGATGGAAGAAATCTTAACAGACCTGAGTTGTAGGCTACAGTAGATAAATTTCAGCCAAAGACTGGGTCTTCTAGGGGAAAATGAAAAGGCATCAAGTTTTTGGAAACCCTGGTAGGACTATCCTCAAGACAGTTGGAAAATCATAATTAGATTACAGCAATTACAGTCTAGATTAAGCCAGTTAAAAATACTTACTGAGCCCAAGTTTCACACACACTGGTTCCTCTTGCCTTTAGATGACCTTTTCCCTCATTCCGCCCCTGGGAGCCACTTCCACAGTTCTATTCTGTCACCCACACAGCCCCTCCATGGCCAGTCTGCAGGTGGGTGGAGTGGGACAGCACAGCACAGTGTGGGTGTGATGTGATTTTTGTCACATTGTCAAAGGGTCGCTATCATTTGCTTTTATGTTTTTCATTTATATCTCAAAATAAGAGTGTTTGTTTTGAAAATCTGGTGCCTTATATAATGTTTCCCCTTTACAAAAAGATCAGTGGGTTGAGTTTCTCTTCCTAACTTAAGGCCTCTGCCAAAGGCCTGATACTTCTGAAGGAGACAGAGTGTGTCGTGTCTTTCTGAAATCTGGAAGGCCTTTAAATGTAATCTGTGCTTAACAAATCTTTGTTGAATACAGGAACACATATTTAGAGAGTCTAATATTTTCTTAGATGCTCATTTAGCATGGTTAAAAATCAGAGATAGGAATTATGAAACCTTAATGGAAGAAACTAGGCAGACTTAAGTGCAAGTTTTTCCTAAGTCAAACTAAAACTCACTCTAAGAGGAAAGCCTGACAATCTATATTTTAGTTATACTCACTAGCCAAAGTCAGCCACAGTATCTCCATTACATTAAAGGTGGTATCTGAAACATTTTGTATAAGGCTACCAATCTCAACATGTTTGGGATTACAGAGTCTTCTGAGAATCCAAGGAAAGCTATGGACTCTTTCTTGAGAAAAATGCACATTCATTCCTACTAAGGAAAATTTAAAAACAAAAAACAAAGCCTTTTCCGTGAATACTCTGAAGCACATTCATGGACAAACCTGCAGCCCAGGTTAAGAACTTTCATAAAGGGGAGCCCTTGAATGGTGACCTTCGAGGTCCCAAAGAAGTCTTTTAAGAAGAGGTTTATTTTGAGGTTCGGAACAATAGACTTCTATACAGCATAATCACAAATTCCATCCATTCCAAGAGGCTGAAATGAAAGGAACAAATATGCACATGGAGCTACCCCCTCTCTGTGGAGGTAATGGAATTTTCATGCACGCCCCACAGGGTAGAAGAATTCAAAGGCTGTTGTTTAAACCAGATGACACACAGCAGTATTATGGTGGCAGAGCTCTGTCCTCATGCCCTGGGACTCACACAGTAGGTTTACTGCAGTGAAGCACATTAACTAGACCAAACACACAGGACTTGGGCCCTTGAAGCTCCAAGTGAAGCTCAAGATACTTCCTAAGCAAATTAAAAGAGAAATTACTGTCATTAATCACTCTGATTCCTTAAAATGTTTTTTCCTCAGTCCTAAAATTTAAGCTGATTACCAATCATTCCCTGAAATTCAAAGGCCAGGGCAGGACGGGCCAGAGAAAGCTATCTGCATCTCAGTTGTCCTTTCTGACCCCTCCTCTCCTCTTTTCCCAGCAACAGCTTCTTCCCCTAATAGTTTCCTTCTTGCCATGGCAGAAAGAAATATATATTGAACTTTCTAACTGAGCCAACCTCAAAATTGCCAAACTCGAATCTGGAAGGTTGCTTTTTAAAATGCTTTTGTAGCCAAACAGATGTATTTCTAAATTTTACTTCGGTTCATTCACTGGCTTCTCCTCCACTATATTTAGGATTCATTGCTCATTTTCTTATCATTTTCCATTTCATTGCTTTTGTTTCACATTTGAGTAACTGTAGGCCACATGTACTGCAGACTATTCTGTTAAAGACATGTTAAAATCAAATAGAAACTGTATGATTAACGATACGAATCATCTGTTTTTTTTAAAAAACAGGGAAGTAAACAAGCGCTTGGTGAAGCCCCACCTGCTTTGCTGCTGTTTGCTGTGCGGATCATGAGGAAAACAATTCCCCCTTCTCAAGGCTGAACTAAAATTAGGCTCCACCTGCAAGATGTTAATGAAACTTACACAGCTGCATTCCAGAAACAAGTTACCCAGATTGCTTTTGGAAAGCTCTGTGTAAAAGCGAACTTGTTAGCTCTCCGCCTAATTCCCAAAATGTAGTATTAATTTTAATGGCAATTATTAACACAATAACCAACTGATAAGTAATCCCAAAATAGATCCAATATTATCGAATGGGAAATACACTGTGATTTTAATCTACACATCCTACTGGCTTAACCCTTCACTCACAAATGCATTCTTCCTGTCTGTCTTGGCACATGTTTTCCAACAGAAGATGAGAGAACGTAAGAAGTCCCTGGAACGGGTCCCGAACAGTTCCAGTTTGCACAGGGGCTCCCCTTATCCACATGCTGCTATGGGAGAAGAATGGGAAGCACATGCTTCCTTTGCCCTTGATGCCTTTTGCAGACTCGCAGGCTTTCTTTGGAAGAGAAGACTCAAATAGAAACCAAACCACATCAGACTTGCTTTCACCTTTTTCTTGCAGATGTAAGATGTAGAGGCAGCTGGTGAGTTCTCACCAGAGAAGGTGATCATGTCCTGGTTATCTTCACAGCTCCATTCTTCAGGCGAAAAGGCTTTTTTTTTTTTTTTTTTTTTTTTGTAGTAGCAATTGAACCCAGAGGCACTTTACCACTGATCTATGTCCCCAGCCCTTTTCTATTTTATTTAGAGACAGGATCTCACTGAATTGCTCAGAGCCTCACTGAGTTGCTGAAGCTGGCTTTGAACTCTCAATCCTCCTGCCTTAGCCTCCTGAGTTGCTGGAAGTACATGCATGTGCCACTGTGCCCAGCCCAAAGGGCTCATTCTTGACCCCATAGTTCTTCCAAATTGTAATATTGTGCTTATTCTCGGAGGGAAACATGTAGTTTAATTTTTTACTAAACTAGGTGTGTCAAAAAATTCAAGAAGCTTTCACTGGGGAAAAGACAATCTCTACTTTTTATAAAACACCGCCTAGAAAAAAAAAAACAAACAAATGCATTTTCATCATTTCCTTTCCTGCAATTTCTTCAGTTTTATCAACGGAACAAGAAATGTCTGCAGTTGTTCTGATTTGATCTGTGTCCCTGATGTTGCATGTGTCGCTGTATAGATTTTCCTTTTTGGTACCAGAATTGAACTCAGGGCACTTAACCACTGAGCCACATCCCCAGTCCTATTTTGTATTGTGTTTAGGGTCTCACTGAGTTGCTTAGCGCCTCGCCATTGCTGAGGCTGGCTTTGAACTCACCATCCTTCTGCCTCAGCCTCTGGAGCTGCTGGAATTATAGGCCTGCACCACTGCACCCAGCTCTATAGATTCTTAAGATTTTATGCTTCCTGTAATTCCAGCAGCGTGGGAGGCTGAGGTAGGAGGATCGCGAGTTCAAAGCCAGCCTCAGCAACTTAGTGAGGCCCTAAGCAACTCAGTGCGACCCTGTCTCTAAATAAAATACAAAATAGGGCTGGCGATGTGGCTCAGTGGTGGAGTGCCCCTGGGTTCA
>JAJEJO010000304.1:369711-533125 GCA_020662805.1 Glaucomys volans | reverse complement strand
AAGACTTTAAAACAAAATCGTCTAGAAGTCATACAGGCGCAATTAGATCTCCAGCAGCAAATTCAGTTTCTCGTAGAGATTAAATAATGGGGAAAATAGCGATGCTAACAAGTAGGAGGCTGCTTTTCATTACACTATCTGATTTCATTAGCCTAATTCACGCTTATTAATTATTGGTCTGATGAGATCATCAATGTAAGTATGCCAGCCTCATGATGGTTGCATTTAGAGAATATTCAGTGTTTTTCAAGACTTCTATGTAGCCCTGAGATGATATTCCATTTCATTTCCATTCCAGGCTGCTGCCCTACTCAATAAATGTGTCTGAAACACCTATGAAACCAGCACTGCCCGAATAAACATTTTGTTTACTACACAGTCCTGCTTTGCAACTGTCAACAAAGAAATATAAAACGAGATTTAAGTTTTCATTCCTAGATAGTGAACTCCTGTGTGTTTCTACAATGCAGGTCGTTACAGACTCAGCTGCCCCCTGAGATTGAGCAATTCTCCTGCACGTCCTAACAAAGGGCTGCGGATCCGGCGGTGTGGGAGTGGACTGGACCACTTAGATAAGTTTCATTCACTGTCGGAGCCCAGGGGAACCGTGCATCAAGGCGCTGAGCTGCTCGGTTCATGGTGTAACTTTACACTATTTTCCCTTTAAGTCGCTACTAATCCCTTGGGTTTACATGTTTTTGGGGGCTGCATCACAGAGAAGCCGTGTGAAATTGCCTGAAAGCCTCCTTATAAATAAGACTTAGGATACAGACCAGTTCCATTGATGAAGAGACTGAGAGAAATGCCCTGGAGGGTCCTGAGAACTATTTCACAAGGCTCCCACTGTGATTTTTTTCAGTCTATTATCTAAACTGTGCAAAAAAAAAAAAAAAAGAAAAAGAAAAAAATTACTAACTAGGTTAAAACCTCAAAATCTCACTGGCCCTCAAATTCAGTTGTAAACAAACCTTGTCTATATATTTACTAACAGATATTATTTGTTTAAACTCAATCTTTAAAAAAAAAAAAAAAAGGTCTTACTTCTTTAAACAAATGAGAACAGGAGAATGCGACTGCAAGAAAAGCAAAAAACCCAGGACATCAGAGGTTGGCTAAGGCTCCAGGGCCTCCTGGGTGTGCTACCTGAGTTCCATGCAGGGCACCCATGTGGGCCATTTTCACACTTCATCTCCTTTAATCCTCAGGTCAACCCTTTGAGGTATTGTTCCATTTTAAAGATGAGGAAACTGAGGCTAGTAAATGTTGGAACTATTAATTTAGCAAGGGAGTGTCCTATTTTAAAGCAACTGTGATTTTTTTCTTACTACTAACAGGGAAGCTGGAGGAAGTATCCCTATTAGCAAAGAGGCCAGAGAGACAAAAGAAAATCACTCCTCTCTCTTTATTCCCTTGGGTTCTTCATTATCACCAGTAGATCTCTCCTGTCACTTCTTAACAACTCTGGAAATTGGCCTGACCTCCTACCCTACCCCTTTTATGAAAACAATAACTCCTCTTATGCCTCCTATTTCCTTACACCGCATCCTGTCCCCCAGCCAGCCCTCCTCGACTTTTCCTACTCTCTAAATCCTCCTACAAACAGCCATTTGGAAACAATTTCGAGGTCCACCTACTTCCCTGTGCATCTGTCTTTTGTAATTTAGAGGTTAGGGACTGTGTGTTTTCTCCTTGTCATGTTTATGCCTCATACTCTGTGGGTACCTAATAAATGCTGAATAATAGCAGCTTTATGACAGTACAGAACCAGAAACACAGGTTCTTATGCTGAGAATTTCATCACCAGCAAGGAACATCTATCCACTGTCAGCACTGGGCCAGGCACTACCTGAAGTTAATTACTGAACCCTGGCTTCTACCTTTGCATGCCAGGATTTTACTTTTCTCTCTTATTTTCTTGACAAAAGAGAAAAAATGGGACCACTACTGACCTTCTCATTAAATTCACACCATCTTGAAATAGAGCCTGGTACTACTTAATAGAAGGGGAAACCAAGGTACACTGTGCTGAATGAGAACTCCGAGTCAGTGACAAAGCACATGTGAAAGTCAGTTGGCTTCTGTCCACGTCCCCAGCTTTCCTTTGTGCCAGCATGCAAAAGAAAAGAATAGACCATCTAAAATTTGGTGTGCTGCTTTGTTTTGGTAGTACTGGGGACTACCAGTACTGGTGTGCTGCCACTGAATGGTATTTCAGTGGTAACTACCAAACTAGCAGTACTGGTGTACTGCTTTGTTTTTGTAGTTCAGTGGTAGCATGCCCCTGGATTGGATCCCCAGCTTTTTTTAGTTTTGTGACAGCGTCTTTCTGAGTTGCCCAGGTAGGCCTCAATCTTGTGATCGTCATTCTTCAGCCTTCTGCGTTGCTGGGATTACAGGTGTGTGCCACTGTACCCAGTTAAAATTTGTATTTTTAGGAACAGCAAAAATACCTCTGAGATCCTGTCTCAAAATGAAAAATAAAAAAAGTCTGGTGATGTAGCTCAGTGGTAAAGAGCCCCTGGGTCCAATCCCCAGTACAGCAACAAACAAGCAAAACAAAACAGCACCCTCTGTGTTCCGCTGTGTTTAAACAAACTGAGTAAATCAAGACTATTGAATGTGAAAATTTAGGCCAAAGATACATTTGCTTGCAGTACGATTCTGATTCAAAACAAAAATAGTTATGGTGGTGGTTTTGTAGAATTCACTAAATAGGTGGTTCTGAATCTTTTGCTTGCCTGTGTGGAGACAGGCTACAAACATACCCTAAAAATCAAAGGTCATATCAGGTGTGGTGGTGCACCCCTGCAACTCAGGAGGTTCAGGCAAGAGGATTGCTAGTTAGAGGCCAACCTCTGCAATTTAGCAAGATCCTTCCTTGATATAAGGACTGGGGATATAGCTCAGTGCTAAAGCACCTCTGGGTATAATCCCTAGTACCAAACAACAAACAACAACAACCAAAAAATCAAAGGCCACTTGCAAATTTGGGGCATACAAATTCAAGAGCTCTTCCACTGTAACATCACTGATTTTTTGTTGTTGTTGTTGTTCTCAATCATTAATTCAGTAAATATTTATCAAATACTCCTACATTCTTGACTCTGTGCTATGCATTGGAGCTCACAGTTCAGTGCAGAACCAGACACATAAACAAGTAATTAAAGAAATGTGGTGTGGTGTAATGGATATAATTATAAGTCCTACAGGAACAATAAATTCTTCCTATGTGCTTCGAGAGGGCTACATATGGGAGGTGACATTTCAGCTGTGTCTTGAAGATGAATAGTTGTTCACTGTCAGAGGGTGGGAAATACATCACAGGGAAAGGGAACAGCAAGTGCAAAGATAGAAGATTGGGAAAAGGAGAGTTTCTCTGTATTAGTTACATAAAATGTGTGATGAGAAATGGTAGAAGACGGTGCTGAACTCCCTAATGATGAAATCCCTCATATATCACTTTAGGGAGATTAAATTCTGTTTTATGGGCATCCAGAAGTCATCAGAAGTTTTAAGTAGAAGGATAATATGAGTATATTTATTCTCTAGAAAGAGAATTCCACATAGAGAACAGGTTGGCAGTAGTTGAATCTGTAGGTAAGGGAGAACTACACAGCCATCACTTTAGTCAAGCCTAAGGTAATGAGGGGCTCAATTTAGGCCAATGCAAAAGAAGGTGGAAAAAAGAAGCCATAACTGAGAGGTATGTGGGAGGTAGAAATGAAATTTGATTGCTCAGAGGGCACGTGGGACAGAGGTCAACTTGAACAGCCATCTTGGTGGTGCTATGATTAGGTGGAGTGATACTAACATTTTGTGGCACCCCAGGTATTTCTGGAACTGTACTGGATTATTTATTCATGTCAATTTATTCAAATATCATAATAACAATGTGACAGAAACAATAGGTAGCTGGATTCAATCTCCAGTATGGGGTTGGGGTGTGAGATAAAAATCTTCGTTTTGAGTAAAGTCATTTTTTTTCACCTTATTTATCAGTTCTGGTTAAATGTCAGGACAGATTTCTTTTCTGAAAATAAGCTTAAACTTCTGTTAACTTGTTTGTATGAAAGAGTGACATCTCTTTGTTAAGGAAAAAAATCTTTGCCAGGAAAAGTCTGCTGGAGATGAGCCCTATTATTTGAGTAGAATAGCACAAGTTTTCCAACAGCTAATCACTTGGGTTTCAGCTTATTGGAGATTCGACTTTCAATTTTTCAATATTACTGATACTTAGAAGGATACATTATCAAGTAAAAATATTTCTGAAGGTAGTTGAGCAAGTTTCTTTTCTCCTAACTTACACAGTAACCTCTTATTACATAAGTGATTATTAGAATTTAAAAAAAGTTATGTTTTTTCCTGTTAAGGCCACTTAATTTGTCTGTTATCTCTATTTCTGAATTATTTTGTTTTATTTATTATAGTAGATGTTTTATTTTCCAGGGTTTTTTGTTGTTGTTGTTGTTGTTGTTGTTGTTTGCATTTGTGGTGATTCGGGAAAGTATTAGTTTGCATGAGCTACTGGCTGCACCTGGCCTGAAATCTATGAAAAAGAATAGGCTGTAAGAAAAAAAAAAAAAAAATGACATGGCCTCCAGCACTTTTTTCTTTCTTTCCTTTTATTATTTTTTTATTTTTCATATGAAACATTTTTCTGCAAGGATCTTCTATATACAGTGGAGGATACTTTTGATATGTAGATCAAGCAAAATGACAAATACATAGCCCTCTCTTTCAAACATTCCTTTATTTTACAATGTGCCTGGAGTGCCAATTTCTTTGATTTCCTTGGGGCCTGCCCTTGGGTTTGTATTGTTAACTTGGTATCTTTCCATTGTCCCTTACCACAAAAATCCCTTTTAAGAAACTGTGTTTAGAGTTGAATGCATCAAGCTTAAGCTCATTTTTCTCCTCCTTCCTTCTGGAAGATTTAGTGACTAGGCCTTTGCTTTGATTTTCTCTCCGACTTTGAGGGTTCTCACTTTCCTAATTGCTACAATCTGGTGTCCCCTTTTGCCTGTGAATAAACAAAAACAGAAGCAATTGGTGAAGAGACACAAGGACTCACCAGCTCACGTGCCTGATTAGATGATGGATGGCAAGGCCTAGCCCTCTGGACAGATCTTTTCACCATGCCAGGCAACCTCAGTTTCTGGGTGGGCTCCATGCCAGGTACAGTGGCAAGTATGCTGCATGTATGGGGTCCTCAAAGCAACCTATAAGTAGACCACACTATTCTTCCCATAGTTCCAGATTAGAGAATTGAGTTTAAAAGATATTAATTCTCTTTCTCAAGGTCATTCAAACACTAAATCACAGCGCTGCTCCATGAAACCATGTTCTTCTGTCTTTATTGTGTGAATTTTGGTGACTAATTTGTGTTTTCTCACCCAAAATTCCCTTAATGCTGTTGTAAAACAGCTCCCTGGTTTGAAGTGGTAAACTATCATCAGTTATTCATTTCTTTTGTTCTAATACTCCAGAAAGTGCATTTTCTCTGATGCTTTTGGACTAGTTAATAATCTTCGAATGATAGGGAAAATAGAAAAGTTGCCAAAGTCACTCATTAAAAGAAAAAGAAAGGCAGGAAAGAAAATATATAAACATATTTTATTGCAAAAGGTTAAAAGTTAAAGCTTGAGCAGTAAGATGATCTTTGTTTAATGCTGGTTCTGATTCTTTATTGTACTCTCCTCTTTAGTTTCCTATAATAGTGAGCAAAATCTGAAAGTAGTCATTAGGTGTATTCTTTATTATCTATTAGTTTGGCTAATATTCTACAGTGCATAAATAAAATAAAAAAGCATTATAAATACTATGCCTCTATTATTTAAAAAGCATCAGGTTAGGCTTTTGGGGGAAAATAAAAATTAAAGGTAAGACTTGAGCTTTGTTCCCCCAGAAGCTCACCTTCTAGTAGTCCACAGATGATCACTCCACAAAGACTGTATACTGAGCAAATCATTAGATGCTCATAAGTGATGTCGTCAAGAAAAGTGGCAACTAATTCTGACTAGAGGAATACAGACTTCCTGGAAGAAAAGGGATTTTTTACAATGCCTTGAAAAATGAATGAATAGGATTTTGAGAGGCAGGCAAGATTAAAGACAAATCTTGGTTACTTTTAAATCAAATGAAGTTACTCTTATAAGGATGTATTTTATCTTATTGACAAACAAAACATGGATTTCATGAAAAAGATAGTACATGTGGCTTGAAATTAATTTTTAAATGATGGATATTCTTTGTTTAAATGCCAGAAATAGATATTTTCTTTTCTCATTATGTGAAATAAATAAGATTAAAAGCTGGAAAATTATAAGTCACTTGGTTAAATGAGGCAAGCAAATGCTTTCTAAAGGTCTCAACCCAGGGTACTCTTTCCCTGAGGCTACTTGGAGCTAGTACACAGTCCCAATTGCTCCATCATATGGGTGGCCAGTCAGTTCGGTGCCAGCAATAAAATGTGTAATCAACTTTCACATGTTTTTAGACATTCCCAGATCACTTTGATCACGACTAACAAGAAAACTGCCATTTCAGTTATATTCTGTAAATCCTCAGGGGGAAATTTAGTTCAATACTCAGTAGAGTATTTCACATTTCATATTAAAAATGTAGAATAACACAATCTAGAAATATATTTATCCTGAAAACATTAGTCAGATGTCCATTATGTAATCTTATTTCATTGTTCACATTTTTTAATTGTCACAAGTCCAAGTTACTTTTGGGAAAAGAAAAAAAAACGCACACATTAGATTGCATTTCATCTAGGGCTAAATGAAAAGTGATAACTTTCATGACAGCTTTCAAAACTGCTTTTAGCAGTGCAAACTGCAGCATCATTGTCCTTCTTCATGTAGCTGAATTTTGCTCGGTACAGGGGAAAATAGTCATTACGGCAGAGAAGAGGCAGAGTAAAATTTCTCTAAGCCAAGTGCTTTTGAGCTAGTAAAGATGCTCTTAAATATGTATCAGTTCCATACCACAGGACACAGTTAACGTGAGTAGTTAGAAGGGGACCAGCAGCAGCAGTATCCATCCAAGAAAGCAATGTAGAAGAGCTTGTTGAAAGGAAAAAAAAAATGATTTAGAGAGGGAAATTTCAGAGATGACAGCTGTTTAAATCTAATCAAAAACCCTTTTCTACACCAGGAGACATTTAGTCTTCCATTTGCTCTAATATGTGTCTTAGAAATCTGTAGGGTTTTAGAAGGCTACAGAAGACTGCTAAAGCAACACTTGAGAGCCCAATTCACAGATAAGACATAGTGATATTACTGATAGCAGATTAAGGTGGAGGAGGAACAAGTATGAAAGACTGTTGTCTGGGACATCTTCTGAGACAAGATCTTAAATGATAAGTCTAAAAACTGTCTTTTTAACTCATGCTGTGATATTTTAGCATTTACACTATTAAAATTTCCCATGTACGTGCACAAACATACCCACACACAGTAGGAACCAGTAATATTTACATGGGCCTCGCTTCTCTAGTCTGTCTCCAGGCCAGCATCACCTGAGAGCTTGTTAGAAATTCAGAATCTCAAGCACACACCAGACCTACAGTCTCAGAATCTGGATGATTTGGGTGCATGTTAAGTTTGAGAAACACAGATTTAGAAACAGTCTTTAACAGGTGCATAGGGCTGAGTGCAGGGGTGCATACCTACAATCCCAGTTGCTTGGGAGGCTGAGGCAGGAGGGTCTTAAGTATGAAGTCAGACCCAACAACTAAGTGAGACCCTTTCTCCAAGTAAAAAATAAAAAGTGTTGGGAATACAGAACACTCCTGGGTTACAAAACAAAGCAAAATAAAACTTCAACCATTACTAATTGTCCCATTTTCTACAGCAGTACAATTTAAAGAAGAGCAAGTATTCCCAGAAATCCCTGTCCAAATGGCCTGGAGCCCATTATGAAGCTAGCTTGGGCCTCTTCCCTGGGCTAATCCCCCTGATGGTGTGGCTGCCTGGCTGGGTGGGGCAGAAGAAAAATGAAGGTTAGACACAAACATTAGGAGGCCCCTTCTACTGAATGAAGAGGAGGGTGGCTAAAGGTCAAGGCTGGTCCTAAATCAGAGCCTCCAGTTGCAGTCTTGCCCAGGCCTTGCATAAATAAGGAGGCATGGCTTATTGAAAGTCAATGTGTAAACTATAATATTGATGGTTTTATGAAACAGAGTCTCATTGCTTTGTCATTCCATCCGCCTCTCCTCTTGTGCTCCTGGCTGGAGATATGAAGGGTGCTGGTCCAGCTGCCACGTTTTTCTTTTTTACCTGTTTTCTCTGCTTCCATTCACACTGCTGCTCGAGTGGCACTGCTGAGAGCTCCGTTTCCTTAGAGACTCACATCTACACTCTGGCTTCCAGGCCGCGTGCCAGAGGAGTCTGACAGTGACACAGAGGGCAGTGTACTTTCCTAGATATACAAGCACAGCTCCGACTGCCATCAGTGGGAGTTCTACATCAGATTGCAAGCAGAGCACAGTATAGAATTGGAAATTTGTCCTCAAGGTAAGACAGCATAAATGGCCTGGTTACAGAAGAGTCACACTCCCCAATTAAATAGAAACTGCATTGAGAATTTAGAGTAGAGTTCTTCTAAAGCTCTGGAAAAAGAACCAGGTGAGAATAATCATTAAAAAAGTTTTCTAAATTCTTCAAAAGAAATTATATGGTCGGTTACCCATTTATTAAGAGGTCTTTTAAAGCAGCCATTTCACCTAGATTCTGGAAATAAACAAAAGTCTCTAGACACCACACATTTCCTCACATACTGTTTTCTCTATCTGGCCCCTTTAATTCTACCCATCCTCCAGGCCTCAGTCTAAATGGGAAGCCTTCCTGGATGAGCATAGGTGACTATCCTCTTACATACTCTTTGAGCATCCTGCATTTCTTCTTCATAGCATCCATCCAAGGTAATTAAAAATTTGGGTAATCATATGTTTTATGTTTGTGTCTCTAGTTCCAGCGTCATGAGGTTATGGCCATGTCTGTCTAATTATGTGGCGGAAACGCAGAAAGAACTTCATAAATACTTGCTCAATGAATGTACGGTAGGTAGCCTAAATATATACTTGAGAAGTCTTATAATAAAAGTTCATGCAGTTAAATGTATAGGAACTTAGAGGATCCTCACCTCAAACCATTTACTTTTTAGGCATAATTCAGGTGGATTTATCTATTTGTTTCCCCACACCCCAACAGACACAAGTAGTTAGAGAGGGAAGGGTAGAGAATAGAGCAGACTGACAGCTTGACTGACAGTTTCACATGACCAGGAGACAGAGCAGCATAGATAAGAAAACCAAAAACAAACAACAGGAAACATAACAATGCAGCATCATTGTCAGGAACAAATGCTGCAGAGTGTATCTCTGTAAAACTTGGGAATCCCACAATTAATATTGATAATAAAAATCTCAATTAAACCACAAAGGTAAACTTATATTCTACATTCTATATATGCTCATAACAAGAATGTATTTTGAAAAGTTATGTTAGAAATAAATGATCTAGCCAGGTAGGGTAGCACACACTTTGTAGTCTCAGCTACTCAGGAGGCTAAGGCATAAGGATCACTGGGCCAGCCTGGGCAGTACAGTGAGACTCCATCTCAAAACAACAACGACAACAACAACAAAATTTTTTAAAAAAATTTTAAAAAAAGAACGAAAAGAAAGAGAAAGAAAAATGATCTAAAAGTCTAAAAGTGAGTTTATAGCATGATGAAAGTAATAGTATCCATTATAATGCATTTTAAAAATTTAAAGCACTTCCCTATACTTTATCTCATTTGATTTTTCAAAACACACAGAAGGGAGGAAGCTACAATTACCAGGAAAATTTACTTATGTGGAACACTTCATTCCATAGTGAAGTTGATATACTAAGTCCTACTGAAGTTTTTTTCACTGAATATTATCAGAAGTATTTGGATTTCATTTTTTTTAAAAATAACGTTTTGGAAAGAGACATTCACTCATGATTTCAAAAAGTTTTTAATACCAACACTTTTTTTCAATAATGATTTACAGGGAGTGAGACATTATATTTAAATTACATTACCTAAATCTTACAATAGAGGTGCATAAATAATTTATAATAGATCTTATAAATATGCAGCAGATGCAAATTTTATTATTTATAGTATTTTTAAAGTAGATGTGTTCTGGACATTAACTTACAATTTTATATTAATTAATTATACCTTCATATTTCAACAGTTCTCTTTACAGAATGTTGAATTAAAAAAAAATCACACTTGGTCTTAAAATCATGCTTACTTTAAAAACTACCAGAAATGCAAAATATAAATTTTCAAATGCACTAGTATCCAGAGTTGCATTTAATTTTTTTCATTGAAATAAAGAATAATGGTAACCAGGTGAAAAGTATAGAATATGTCAGAGGTGATAAGAGAACTTGTTGACAGACAAAAGACAGTCCCAGGAAAGTTGTTTAGTCAACAGCAGCTGTTACGTAGCAATATAAAACTGTCTTTATATAAAATGTTCATTTTATGGTTCCTTCTACAAGAGATCAAAAATTAAATATATGCAGGAACATAATTAGAGGATTAATGACCATAGCCAGTGCACAAAGGGAGAGATTTCTAGGGAAAAAAAAACCGTGTGTTATAAGCAGTTTTTTAACAACTATGCTTTAAAAACAAATCTGAATTATAACAATTGTTCTCTTGTTGTGTGGGAAAGGTCACATTAAATAATTCCTCTCTGATTTTATCCACCCAACAACATCCACCCAACTGGGGACAGGCTTTGCCTCTTTGATTTGCCACTGCCGTGATTATAGCCCAGACTTTTCTTTTGTTATATTTATAAACATGTCTTGGTCGCAACAGGTAATCAAAGGCAAAAAATATCCAATCGCTTCTTTGTAATGTTATAAAGAACTGAATAAGTGATTTTGCATTTTGATTTCAGCATGTGCACTCTCAAATATAATACATGTGGCTGCCTTCTAGCTCTTTCACTTTGGCTTTTAGACTTCTCTTCCCACATTGTACTTACTCAATATTTTCTTTTATTTTCAAGGATACAATACATATGTACATTCTAAAAACGGAGACTTGCTTTTTGCCATACTTAAAGGGGTATTTCTCAAACCCAGTCCCTTGCGTTTGGTCCTGTTTAATAAGCTATTAATAGGGTTGTTGACCATAAGGCCAATGTTAGCCACAGCCCTTATGGGTCAGTTTGAGACCAGAATGAGGTTCCAGGCCTCTGGGATTAGCCATGGTACAGTTTTCCAGGAGCTTCCAAACATTCTGTTTGGTAACTAATAGTGAACTGTTTCAACTCCAACCTAGTTGTCATATGTTTTATTCATGGGCCATCATAGGAGCCGCCAAACAGATTATCATGTTTACATCAGGCCTCCTCGGAGAGGGAAATTCTTTAATAGTTGAACTAGCAGGGTCAGGCAGTACAGAGATGCCCGTGGGCGACCAAATAATAAATAAATAAATAAAATAAGAGAAGAAGAAATGAAATCAAACATTAAGAGTTTAATAATGTCCTTCAACAGTCACCAATCAATATGTTTTTATCTCTTGCTGAAAAAGGTTATATTAAGGTTTCATCATTTTGGCAGCCTCTTCCTTTTATTTATTTATTTTTTACAGCAGGGAGGAGATGCAGAGGGGCATGGAAAAGTGCAGAGTCCACAGAAACCACTTCATTGGAGTTGACAAACCTTTACAAATGTCTGTTTGGGTATTGCATCTTTTTAGCAATTTGGTGTCTTCAGTAATCTGAGTGCCATGTGCAGTTGTCCCATTGTTTCTGTTGGAAGTAAATGCACTTTAACAGATGTTGTGACATGCAGGCGCCTTCCCTCGCCTTGAGAGTCTATTTCAAAATTGATTTAAAAGAACACATTACATTTTGTCAGAGCAGGAGATTTTCTAGGTTTGCTTGCTTTCTTTTGTTTGTGTGTTTAGAAAGGATTGTCCACAGTCTTGCCTTAGCCCAGCCATTCAGGTTTAGGGAGGAAACTATTTTCTGATTGGAAGCAAAGAGAGGACCTAACAGTAGAGAGAATTTGCAGGAACTCTTTTCTTTCATCCAGCTGAATTTGCTATTATGTCTCATGAAGAGAGTTACATGGAACCACCCAGAGTATCAGAGGGTATCCTGGGGATTACTAACATGAACTAGATTTTCTGTAGGTTCCTAAAGGAATTAGTTACAGTCCTGGTATTCTAGAAGGAGAAGGTACCTTAAATAGCTCCATGTAGTGGATCACCTGCATTGCTGCTAATATTGGAGGTTTCTAGATATGGCCTCTCATTTAGAGATTTATGATGTTTAACAACCAGAGGTTCTCACACAGCATGACATTCACTTAACATATTTCTCAACAAGAATATCAACCTCCGTTTCAGAGACTGAGTCATAGAGATGAGATCCTCAATGTTAACTCTGACTAGGTATCCCAATGATAAACTGATAATCGTATGATAAATGACTTTTTAAAATAGGAGTGGGGATAAGTAATGGTTTTATGAGAATTCATTGCCTGTACCGCTAAATAAGAATTTAGGTGCATTTCAACTTAGATGTTAGTTTATTTAAAGAGAATGACTTAAAAAAGAGACCAAAGGTTTTAATCATATACATGGAAACCATATGTCAATCTTTAAAAGAAAATGCTACTTTACTAGTAAACTTCCTCAGTGATTATTTCCAAGTAATTAGGCTCTTCATATACTGTATATTTGTATGGCAAGGTCTTATCAAACTATATTTATTCAGCAAACTCTCCAATTGGTAAAAGATTCAGTAGTTTCAGTTTATCCATGTATCTTTGAAGGTTTCTTATTTTTTTAAAATTTTCAAATTCCAGGCAGAGTTCATTATGAATCCCTTTCTTCTCCTTGCTCTCACCATGCCTTGATGAACATGTCCTTATTTTCTGAGCCCCATAGTACTCATTATTATTATTTGTAGTGTTGAAAATCAAACCCAGGACCTTGCACATGCTAGGCAAGCACTCTACCACCGAACTATATCCCAGTCCAGATTCATTTTTAAATGTATTCTCAGCATCGAGTTCAGTACCTAGTACATCACAGTAAGTTAATACATATATGTAAAATAAATGAATGTGGTTTAAGCACCACCCTTATTAAATGGATTTCAAAGTTCTAGCCAGATATATCCAATCAACAAATTAGATGAATTTAAACAAAGACACAATATTTATGGATACACTGTAAAGGGACAGAAGGAAGGAAATAATAATAATGCAATATTATCATTCAGAGGCTAAAATAAAAGTAGTTTCTTAAATTGTTTCAATTATCTGTGCCCTCACATAGCTTTTCAGATTTTGTAGATTTTGGGTATGCTCTTTTTTAGTCACTAGCTTGTAAGCAAGGCAATCACTGAGAAATTTCTTGAATCTCTGCCTGGTTAGAGAAACTCTGGAGAATTGAAAGAATTTGATTCACAAAAAGTTTAGTACCATTCATGGAATGCACATTCTAATCACTACATGAGTTTTTTTTTTTTAAATGCCACAGATTATTTCAGAGGAAGCACATCAACACTATTATAGTAAAACTAAAGTAGAATTATGTGTTTCTCTGCTTGGACTTTTAAAAATTGATTTTCTAAGAGGGGTGCACACACATATGCATATATATATATACAGAGATATATGTATATATATATATATACATATATATATGTATATACCTTAAAATACTCTTGAATTATGAGAACACAGGAAAAATATTTTTAATATAAATCTTAGATGTAGTTTGCCTTACTACATATTTTAGAAATCTAATGTATTAAGATATTAAGAATGGCTATCCCTTCATATGTTTATTGATCAATATTTCTTTGAGAATTTATTATAGACTTTGTGTTGTGCAGTGTAGAAAATATAAAGATTTTACAGATATAGACAGTTTAGAAACACAAATTATAAAATAAAGCAAAATTAAAAAAAAAACTTTGAAGATATATTTCCTTTTGATAGTTGAGATACCAAATAACCTATTGTAATACTTAAGGGCAGCAGGATATACTGTTTACCAAGGATCCTTCTGGCTTTGTACACACATGGTAGCGTAAAGCTCAATCTAATCCATACTAAAACCATCTTTATCTACCGTATTTATTTCCCATACTTGAAGAAAAATCTACAAATCATACAATGGAAGTACTATGATAATAAAAAGCCCATTTTTATAGGACATGTTCTTTTCCATTATCAAGCTTCTAAACTTGACTTTAACAATTAGTATAGACCAGCAGATGACTGGACCCTACAAATGGGAGACTTAACAGCAAGACCAAATGGCCACAATGGTTGCCACCGGCTCACAGCCTGTTGTTATCAATCAGGCCTAATTTAACAAAACAACAAAATTACAGTGATTGGTTAAGAACTGGACCAGTGTACTATTACCAAATGGCACGTATCTAATTTTGCCACCATTACCTGAAAAGTGTTTAAGCAGACTACTGCTGTGTACTTCTTTCTCCTGTCCACTAAGACAAGACTTATCTGGTAGGTATTCAAAATTACATACAGGGAATGAGAAGATATGCAATGGGGGCAGGAGGGATTAAGGAGGCACAATTCTATTTTTTTCCACACATTTGATCAGAATAAGGCAAATACCCAGGGTATAATATAATGAATTGTCTAAACTAAATGTTTTTCAAATAGAAGGGGGTGCTATTATTAATTAAAAATAGAGAACTGGTATAAATAGGGACTATCCAAGGCATGGATGTTTAATCATGAATAATTAACCATAAAAAGAGAGTTTAAATGAATTGAGACGGATCAGTGAAGTTCATTGTTACATATAGGCTATACCAAATAAAAATTTTAAAATTTTGACCACATAGTCTTTGAAAATCATGTCATTGTTTAGATTTTTTTCTCCCAAATAGATAAGGATTCTTCATGTTTATTTTTCTAAAAGCTTTATCATCTAAAACTGTTGTAATAATATGATTTCAGGGATAACCAAAAACTTGAAGTGATTAATGAGCAAGATACATAAAACTTGAAGCCAAATGCAGAGACTATTAGACTAGGAATCAAGCTCCTGGGATATTGTTTTGACTTTAATACTACTACCAAGTTGGACTTCCCATCCTTCTGCATTAATTTTTTCATTACTACAAAGGTGATCGTGATAACTTGTTAATTTTCCAGGAACACAATAAGGATAAATAGAATTTTAATGGAAATATTTTGAAAACCTAAAATGCTTAAGTTTAAATTTTATTTTCAAAACTTTGGTGGAAATAAAGAAGGTAAAAGAGTAAGTATAAAGAATCTTAGCATAGAATTAAGTATGATGGTTAAAATAATGCAATGAGAAATATGTAAATAAAATGAAAAGAAAATTAATTTTTCTCACTGGAAAACTATTAACCCTTTATGATTTGATAATATTTTCAGGAAACCTTCCCAGAATCCCACAACTTCACCCTGAATTCTGCCTCTAATACTAAATTGTTACTGTTTGCTTTGTTTCCTGCTGGACTGTCTGACTTACAAGGTCCAACTATATTTTCTCTCTCATTAAACCACACCATGTTTAACTCAAAGTAGATACTCAAAAAGTATTTTTGATCAGGTTTATTAATGTTGATCCCAAGTACACACGAACAGACTAAGATATCTATCTCCCTTTGAACATTAATATTCTCTACTTGGTCTTTGTTAGATTCTCTTTTCATTTGAATTTACTGTTTGACAATTTTCAAAGACCTCCTTTTCTATTGGAAAAGGAGCTCCTAACCTTCCAAGATAGGAATGCCTCTTCTCTGCAACATCAGAACTGTTTGGAATCATCTGTTTACTTTTGGAGGTGTTAGCTCAGTTGGTGAGAGGACAGCACTCGTAAGGGTAAGGTTGCAAGTTTTATTAGCTTTACACAGAGAAAAAACTGCCCCAGAGTCACAAACTGTACCTTTACCCTTGGTGAGTTGTCCTGGGTCACAGAGATCACAAAGAGAGAGCAGGTTACTTGGTATCACCTATTCACAGTTGGAAAGAAAGCAGGTGATGGTTTGCCCAACATAGGAAAGACAGCATGCTGTTACTTCTTGGAGCACCAGAACACATTGGACCCATCAAATGAAAGTAGACTTAAGATGTACTTTTAGCATGTGACCCTTTAGACCTGGGCATAATTAGGGAAGAGGAAACATGAAATCCTAATTCTTAGACAATGTCCAATTTATTACTCAAACCTCTGTTCAGGAAGAATAAAATGTGATATTAAATGGTCATAGACTGTCAAAAAGGCAAAAATCAATCTGAAAAACATTCTAGTGATCATGTTAGGCATTTGGGGGGTTGATTGATAGACTAAGAAAATATTTGTGTATAGAAATAATGCAAAAAGTGCTTTCCCATACATAAACATTTAATTGTATGTGAAACTTGGTTTTTTCAATAAACGTTGATTCTTAGTTCGCTACTTAATGCTAAAAACGAAAATAATTTAAATATATTTTTGATACATTCTGTTATGTAAAATTCAGTTACAGGGCATACCATTAGAATGTGGAAAAACAGAGGGATGCACTGAAAGGAAATGTGATTTAAAAAAAAGGTCATGTTGACATATTAAGAGCCATCAACAAGTCATTAAGCATCCCTGAAAGGATACTTTCTAAGTTCCTTCCACAATACGTACAACATGGCAATGTTCTGGCACCATAGATGTGCCACATCCTGTGGTCAATCTATTTTTTTTTTTTTAATTAATGTGTTATCTGGGAAGGTTGATAAAAGTAAAAAACTCTCTTGACTATGTTCTCAGATGGTAACAGAACCCATGTCTTAGCGGGGAAACCCAGATGGGAAAAAAAACTTGCACTAAACTCTCTTACAAATTAGTTCTTTTCTGGATCCACTCCTTTATTCCCATTAGCATGTTGTTTTGGGGACAGGTGCAACATATCACCATTACCAGTTTCTCAAAAATGTAACTAGTGATGTTTAAAAAAAGTAAGTTGCATATCAGCAGCAAGAATAAAAAGCAATGTGTATATATACCACAGTTTCTTTATCCATTCATCTGTTGAAGGGCAACTAGGTTGGTTCCACAATCTAGCTATTGTGAATTGAGCGGCTATGAACATTGATGTGGCTCTATTACTGTAGTATGCTAATTTGAAGTCCTTTGAGTATAAACCGAGGAGTGGGATGGCTGGATCAAATGGTGGGTCCATTCCAAGTTTTCTCAGGAATCTCCATACTGCTCTCCAGAGGGGCTCCACCAATTTGCAACTCCACCAGATATGTACAAGTGTGCCTTTTCCCCCACATCCATGCCAACATCTATTATTGCTTGTGTTCTTGGTAATAGCCATTCTAATTGGAGTAAGACAAAATCTTAGAGTTGTTTTAATCTGCATTTCTCTAATTACTAGCAATGTTGAACACTTTTTCATATATATATTAATTGCATATTATTCAGTCATAAAGAAGAATAATATTGCATTTTTGGATAAATGGAAGGAATTGGAGAATATCATGATAAGTGAAATAAGCCAAGCCCAAGTAGAGGGAAATGAGAGGGAGGAGGGGGCAGGGGTAGGAAAGATGGTGGAATGAGATAGACATCATCATCCTACGTATATGCATGATTACACAAATGGTATGAGTTTACATTGTGCACAACCATAGAAACAAAAAGTTGTACCCTATTTGTGTAAAATGAATCAAAATGCAGTCTGTAAAAATAAAAAAAAAAAGAAATTCTGTGAACTTAGAGTGCTGACCAGAACATGGTCTCTGTCTTTGTAATGTTATTAAATGTTTGCTTGCTTAAAAATGAATGAATAAATAAATAAATAAATAAAAATAAAAAATATATGGAGGCTAAAAAATGTATTAAAAACAATGTTTGTGCAAATAAATAAGACATTATTAAGCACCAATAGATGGGCTGCAGTGAACCTGTCAGCAGCACTCTTCCAGGATCCATTGGGCCTTTGACTTGCCATTTTCTTTTTTTTTAATGCTTTGTTAGCAACTTATCTGTCCTTGTAACTGTAAAATGAGGATAAATATAAAAATTCTGTTTCTCAGGCTGGGGATATAACTCAGTTGGTAGAGTGTCTGCCTTGCAAGCACAAGGCCCTGGGTTCAATCCCCAGCCCCGCAAAAAAAAAAAAAAAAGATTCTGTTTCTGGAAATAATATGTTGTGATAAGATTACAAAAGATGCAACAGTTAAAATAGTCTTCATATTTTTTAAAAAATTGAAGTGTTAAATTTTATTGGTGAGATATCCTATAGTTTGTGACTATATTTACAAAACTTTTTGCCCCATTATCTAACAAAGGCATGTAAGCATCACATCAGGGTTTCTTAAAATGGATGTAGAATGTTAATGAGATGTTTTCTATAGTTAATATTTCCAAAAATCAAAGACATATACAACTTCCTATAATTGATTGTGATTCCCTTGGAAGAAGCGTGAGTTGGGAACTTAGAGGCTGAGAGGGAAGAGAGCAGAATACTTCTTTGATTCAGATACTTTAGTGAGGAGGGAATTCCTTTAGCAGAACAAAATTGCCAGGCTTTGTTATCATATGCCATACGTCTTGGTCCATTTGGGCTACTATATCAAAATACCTTAGACTGAGTAATTTATAAGAAAAAATTTGTTTCTTGCAGCTCTGAATGTTGGAAGATCCAAGGTCAAGATGCCAACAGCTGTGATGTCTGGGGAGGACTGACTCTGCTTCATAGATGGCATCTTTGATGTGTCCTCATATGGTGGGCAGGGCAGGCAAACTCTGGCCTCTTTTATAAGGGCACTAATGCCATTCATGTGGGTTCTACCTTTTGACTTAATCACCTCCCCGAGAACTCCACCACTTAATATAATCGTGGTGGGGATTAAGTTTCAACTTAAGAATTCTGGAGGGTCACAAGCATTCAGAAAATAGCACCATTCAATAAGACAGAACTTGCTGTATCACTGGTTCATGTAAGAGCCTTGACTTACTCTCTCCCTGATAGAAATTACATAGTTCTCTGAACAGTTTAAAATCACATAGGCTGAGTGGAAAAATTCTCAGAACGCTGTATTTTCAGATCTGTTGCTGAAGAGAGTTCAGAAGTTATAATACCTAGAGTTTTCTCAGAAAGTTGTTGTAGATAGTGCAGCATAGAGAAAACAGCCAACTCAGGTTGGAAGTCAGACATCTGGGTCATGATGTGTGATCCTAGGAACAGTGTGAGGTGTGGCTTGCCTGTTACAAGAGGCAAGACTCAGAAGATTGAGTCACTTGTCAGAACATAGAGCTACTTAGAGGTAGGCCGAGATTTGAACCTTGGTCCATTCAATTTCAGAATCTGAGTCAGACAGATCTAGGCTTAACTTCTCTTTCTGTCACTCACTAACTCTATGAAATAGGACAGATAGCTTTACTTTGGTGAGGTGAGCCTCTGGATTCTGTGTCTTTCAAATGGAGAGAATGCTTACCATCCAGGTCTAAAGGTAAAATATCTAAGGTCAGATAAATTAAGGTGCAGAGAAGAGTATACTCCCTCTGTGACCCTGTCCAGGCCTTGAGCTGGGCACAGCTGGAGACACCCTAGCCAGAAGACTCCCTTCCCACAGGTGTTGGAGATCTGGTGGGAGAGAAGAGACAATAACTTATTATGGGAATGTGTTTAGACATTTATCCCAGGGTATAAGAGGAATAAAAAGGGGTTCCTCTGTGTGAAGGGGTGTGGGTGTGTGTAAGGAGGTCAGGTCCACCCACTTAGCCTCTCCCAGCTGCCTCCAGCAGTCCAGAACTGCCTCCTTTGAACCTTGGGGCTTTGAAAACAGTGTAAGCAAGATGATCTCTGTGGAACTTTTGAACATAATGTCCTGATTTCTCCTCTAGATGCACAAATATCTGCAGTAAATTGAGCAGATATTGATAAGAATCAGAGAAGATATGTCAATTCAGGCAGAGGGAGGTCACAGCCACTGTTTCAAGGAAGAAAGAAGAACGTGAAGGATAGTGTCGCAAGAAAGGTGACCTTTCATAGCAATGGACAGAATTTTAAGAGGCTGAGATCACCTCTGAGGAGGAAGGAGAGGAATGGAATTCATTTTAAATAGAAAAGTTTCAGGGGGAACTGTAAAATATGTAAAAATAAGAAGGTAGGATAGGAGTAAGGATGAAGTGCCTTGGAGAAGTATGAGGAAACTGACAACCAAATTGCACATAGGTAAAAAGCAGGAGAGAAGGGCCTAGAGACCAGGGGCTGTCAAGGACTGTTTCAAGAACATGGTCTTTGGAGTCAGACGTGGGTTGAATTCCTCATCTGACACTCCTTAGGTGTGTGAACGGGACAACTTATGTAATCTCTATGAGCTTCAATTGTCCTTTTCTGGAAAATGGTGATATTAATAGTAATATTTAAAATAAGGAACACACAGAGTAGCATTTATTAAGCAACTTTGCAGATGAAAAGACTAAGGAAAGAGAGGGAAAGAGACCGGTCCAACTAGTCACTTGTCACGCAGTTGATAAGGCAGGGATTGGAATCTAGGCATGCTGGTTCCAGAACCTCCCTCATTGCAATGACATTTGGCCATCTTCCTCAAAGGCCTTGGTGAGAATGAAATGAGATAACACCTGTGACATGCCTGACCAGAGTCAGGCAAAGAGGAAGGACTGGGTTGAATCAATCTTAGGTGGAAAAGGAGGACAATGGAAGGAAGAGGAAGTTTGAAGCCAAGCACAAAGGCTCTCGAAAGCCATATGTAGGAGTCGTTTTGCTTTATTTAGTTAGCAGTTCATAATTATGTGCCAGGTTGCAACAGACTTGTGGCATGATCAGAACCATGATTTAGAAAGATTTGTCTTTTAAGATGTGTTGGCTTAAAAGAACGAGTGGAGAGCAATTAAACTTTAATTTTAACAGTCATTAAATGGGCCCTGAAAAGGGTGGTGGCAGTGGAGGTGGAAAGGAGGAAACAGACATAAAAGCTCTTGCAGAGTCTGACATGGAAGGTGGCGCAAAGGAAAGATGACTCAAGGTTTCGAGGCTGGGTGGCCGGGAGAATGCTGCTGCCATTAATGGAAACACAATAATCAAGGAGAGAAGCTGGACCTTGAGGGGAAAAAGGATTGCATTTTTTTTTTTTACAGGTTGAGTTTGAGGTGATGACAAATCACTTCTGTGGAAATATTCAGCGACAATCAGCTTTGCAGGAACTAAACTCTATATAATAAACAAACCAGAATTGTTAGGACCTAAATATTTTTCTCTCAGAACATCCTTGGATTGTGTATTTTGAACATACACACACACACACACACACATACACACACACGTGTGTGTTTACAAATTGTTTGCACAGCACATATTTCTGTACATTATAAAAAGATACACATGGAAAATGATAGAAATTGCCCTCCGTACCTGATGTTCCAGTACATGCTGCCTTATAAGTATCATATTTTGGATACTGTTGTTATAGATTCCTGTGGATTTGATCCTTTCCCTGTGTTAGGAAACTGACTAAGTGCATTGCACAGAACAAAATGTCCTTTTACTGTTTCTTCTCCTGTCAGTGAAATTCTTTTTTCAGATTCTCTTACTAGTGTACAAAGAGAGAAAGGACTGAAGGCTTCACTCTCCTATAAAACTCTCACTTGTATGCACAAAGGTCTGTCTATAAGGATGTTCAATGCAGCGTTGTTAATGAAGATGAGAATCACAAAGTTTCATCAGGAGGGAAGGGATGTTATGGAACATCCTTCTGTGGAATAAAGAATAAAAGCAAACCTACTTTACTAAGTAGTGGGGAGGAATCTCTAAGACGTATTAAGTTAAAAAAAATTAGTTGTAAGATAGCAGTATCTTGACAAAAAGTACTCTACAACCTATGAAGTATGTTCAATATATATACACATATAAACACACAAACATATATACATATATTTGACATTGAATCTGAATAAACCTCCAGATTAACTGCCAATTTATAGGAGTTACAAGGAACATAGGAATTCAACCAAAAAAATCTACACTATGAGTCTGTTCAAATGATGAATTATTCCATTTAATTAACAAATTGCAGTTATAAAAATGAAAAAAGCTAAAAAGTTTTTAAAAATGAGAGACTGGAAGGAGACTATTATTTAAAGAGACTTAAAACATTCAAAATGGGCAAAACTAAGTTATATTATGCAAGGGTTGTCCACTGAGTGATAAACTGAAGAGGAGAGGGAGAGGGCTTTGACAGGGAGAGAGCATCTGAAGACTTTCAGGGAAGTCAGTAGCCAAAGGATACTGTGGAAGGATAAAATTCATTTAGTTGCATTATTTGTGTAATATGGTTTTCTGGATTTGTTTTTATCATGATCCTATTTATGAAATACAAACACTAAAATTATATACTTTAGACACTTGTAAGTGTCTAAAAAATGAAAGGTCTGTGAGCATCTACAAATATCTATTGATAGTTACATATGAAATGGAGACATGAATGGATTTTGTTGTCATTCAGGATTCTTCAACATAGTACATATAGGGTGATTTGGTGTTGATGGAAGTTCTAGATCTATGTAAGTGAAAAATATCACTTATTAATAAAGTTGAAGATGAAGTCATGCTCATAGGGATATTTTGTTCTGAGATACAAGATTATATATTTTCATTTTAAAAATCGTAGAAATGCAGTTTATTTGGAGAACAAAAGGAAACAAATTAGTTTTCAAGTTAGTTTTTTTCTCTGAGATTAATATACATTCTTGCTGGTTTTCTGTTGAATTCCTAAAGAGCAAAGATTATTTTTATTACCTGAGGTCTCTGATTCTTGGGTCTAGATTCTAAGATAGTATAATAGAATGGGCGTTTGCCATATACAGGAAAGTTATTAACTACTGAGATGAAAATCTCCTGGTTAATGACAGGAGCACTCTGTGATTCGAACCAATGCCAAAATGTAATGAACTGATGCCAAAGTATAATGAATTTCCAGTTCTAAAGGACGACTTAGCTCACAAGTGGTGGAACTCAGCAATTACTAAGAAAACTAGTTTTGGCATTCTTTATTCTCCACATTTGTTTCAGGTCTTTTTTCCCCAGAATAACATCTTTACTTCATTGTTTTCTGTAAGTCTGCAGAAAATTTTGCTTACTGAAACACCATTAGAAGCAAGTGCCATTGTTTTATTAAACTTATCAACCAGTAGAATATTTGATCTGTGAGTAAGAATTTATCAATTTATTAGCAAAGTTCTGTCCCAATCCACTTTGAGAAACTTTGTTCAACATATTCTTGGTGTGACATTTAGATGCTAATGGGGTTCATAAGAATTATGCCGCTTGATTCCCCCACCCCCGGTTCTTGTAACTAGTAGAGAACTCTAAACTGAAATGAAGAAAGAAAAAATCCAGCGAGCATCTTTCCTTTTCCACGACCAACAATTTCCAAGCTATTTTGCAAATATAGGACAGCTGCTTTATTGAGCTAAAAAAACACTACAAAATGTAATGATAGCACTTTGGACTCTATTCTGATCTCCCTTAAACTCCACACAGCTTGGATTTTTCTGTAATTTTAATGAAAATGTGGCATGGCGCATCTCTCTCATTTAAATTATGCACTGTCAGTGTTTTCCTTCTTTGCAACTGAAGCACTTCTTGGGAAACATGCCAGGTATGAGAGGGGAGGGTGAAAACCAAAAATAGAAAATGGCGAAGAGGGTTGGGGAAAACTGGACTCAATGAATACACTCTTCACAAGTACCCCCTCCCCCTTTTAAGAACTTGTAAATCACTGGGAAATGGGGTACAGAAGTTCAAGTAGGACTAAAGTAGCTAAGGCCTAATTGGGTGCTAAACACAAGTCAAAACAGAGCTATAAGGTAGTTGAAAACTAGAAGATTTCGTTCACATGATGTCTGAATATGTCTTACTACTACTTACCTACTTAAGGCTTGATCATCATGTGTAAAAGTCAGTGTTTCTTCCTACCAGCATTAATTTCCCAATTAGCACAAAGCCTTTTCATTCACCTGCCATGCTTCTCCTTTGTTTTCCAGGCAAAGATCTATCATTCATTTATTTAGCAAGTATTTGTTGACAGCCTGAGTGAAGAGAGAGATCCAGTATACCTCTGTTACAAGTTCATCTTTCATAGAATTCATATGTACATCAAAATCAAAGTCCCTTCAGGAGAGGTGACTTTGAAAAAGAAAAGAAAGAAAAGAAAAAGATGGCTTGGTGGTGCATGTCTGTAATCCCAACTACTGGGGAGGTTGAGGCAAAAGGGATACAAGTTGGAGCCCAGCCTGGGCAATTTAGAAAGATGCTGTCTCAAAATAAAATTTTAAAAGAGCTGGGTATGTACTCAGTGGTGGGGCTCATGCACAGGGTCCTGGGTTCACTTTCTAGCACCACCATATTTTTTATCAATGAGAAATATCCATACAAATTCAGATTTGGTATAATTTCTAAAATCTCTTCTCACATTTAAAATCTCACTTTAGCCCAATCTGACATTATTATTAATGTTAAAAAAATTAGTGATTGTCATCACTTAGTGCACAGTAGAAACTCAGACACAGTCCTGACCGAGAATGGAGGGTTTCCCCATTAGGACACAGGGGTTAAGAATGTTGGGTTTAGCTGGATGTGGCGTTGCACACCTGTAATCCCAGCTACTGGAGAGACTGAGACAACAGGAGCAGAAGTTCAAGGCCAGCTTGAGCAGTTTAGAGAGACCCTGTCTTAAAATATAAAATTTAAAAAGGGGGCTGGTGATATAGTTCAGTAGTAGAGCACCCCTGGTTTCAAATCCCAGTCCCAATGAAAGAAAAAAGAGTATTGGCTTAAGACTCAGAATGACTTGAGTTTGACTCATAGCTCTGCCTTGTATCATAACCTCAGGCAAACTACTTATCCCATCTAAACCTGTTTACTTTAAAATGAGAATCAGGATAAACCTCCATCAGAGCTTTGTAGAAAGGAGTAGATAATATGTGGCCAGATCCCAAAAGGGTTAAGTGTTAGTTTTTTATAGGATTCTTTAAAAATGAAGGAAAAAAATCTAGTTGAGGAGAGTAAAAGAAACTACATAGTCTCAAAATGGAAATTAACTATTTAGGCAGTGAGGACTAGTCTTGGGAGTGGGGAGCTCCCAAGAAGTCTTGATCATGCGGCTCGAAAATAACTTTTCCTTATACAAAGAGATTTCCTGTAGGATAAGTTAACAGATCTTTAAAATGTAAATCCTCAGGGGCTAGGAGAAACAAGGCGATCATATTTTTCAGTGATTCACCCTGTTGTGAATTCTTTTAATCAAATATCTTTCTTTAGATCTGAAGAGAAGAAGTGGGGATGGAGTTTGGGTGGACTTTGAGATAGGGCAAGTCTGAAAGAGAGAATCAGTGGAATGCAGGAAAACTTTGATTTAGGGGGTGGAGGCCTGAGGGCCCTGCTTGCTTGGGCGAGGAGAGATAGGACATTCCAAGAGAGGGGAGAAGAGTCTGGAAAATGTGGGAGAGTTCCAAGATAAACTTCCTGAATTCTGCAATTTAGATTGGGATTGTTAAGAGCCTGGTGTCAATAAAAAAAAAAAGAAAAAGAAAAAGAAAAAGAAAAAGAAAAAGAAAAAGAAAAAGAAATCATCTCTTGGCTTGCCTTTGGCACTGTTGGTGGGGTTCTGATGCCTGAGCTGGGATGCAGCATCTGGGCAAATCCTGCAATCCAGCACAGCAGCCATGATTCCAGCTGTCAAGGGGATTGTGCAGGGAGACACTTGTCCTGTCCAACAGGCTGATTCAAAATCCGGGAGAGTTGCAGATCTTGTCATTCCCCCTGAAACCTGCTTGCATTCAGATTTAAGTTACACCTTTATGTGCCTTTTCTGAACTATTTCAAGCTGGGAAGCCTAGAAATACCTCTTCCCCACCACTACTAAAAGAGTTGGATTGAATGAAACCTGAGGCTTATAGAAATGTCACTATATAACAAGTGTCTGAAGAACTGTGCAAAGCCCCCAGCTAAACCATCCTTCAAGAAGGATCAGAAATTCAGCTCTCTTTAGCCCATGAACTCTTCCATTCCCTCTCCCTGTCTAGTGTAATCCATTCTTGTGGCATTACATTTTAACTGTAATTAACCATGACATCTGGGCATGATCTTGTGCCCAATGTTCTGGGAGAAGAAAGATGTGTCTTTTCTCTGTTTTGCTGCAGTAAACAGGAAGGATTTAGAAAGCATTAGACTCCAACATGTCAATGCACTAGGAGTGAGGAGGGGCAGCTCAGAAGGGGGTGGGTGGCAGAAGGCAGGCACAGCATGGACACCCCAGAGTTTGGAGTTGTGTTTAAAACCCAATCATGTCCCGTGTCTGGATGTCAGTTTCTGGATCTATAAATGAGGGAGTCAGATTCTTTGCCCTGTGTCTCTAATTGTCTAAGTGTGCATGATCCAGTCACGGCTAATATGAAGGTGATTCTACTTTGGCTCTTAATTAGCAGCCACAGCCCCTTGGTTCTGATCTCATTGCTGACTCTTAAGAGATCAGAAAGTTAAGTCAGAGCTGAACTGTAGATCAGTGGTTGCAATTTTACCCCAAAGCAAGGCTGTGCTTCTGAAAAGACTAAGATTTATTGGTTTCAACACATGAAGATGTAAAATGTGCTGTTATCGCATCTCACCAGAATGTGTAGTGGCACCCGCCTGGGGAAACTGCATGGAATAGCAACTTCCTGGTTGCTTAGTCAGTCCTACCATCCATTTGCTAAGTCAAACTTCCAGTACATTACCCTCATGATGCTGTCTTGTTGGGAGTGAATCTGGAACTGTTATTCATTATGACTACTTTGATTTTAAGGTTTAGATACCTATGTATAGATGGGAGAAAATCTCATGACATTCAAAATTTGGCATTTGAACACAGTGAAATCTTTGGTTTTTGCATTCATTTAAGTTATAGTTATAAAGTACCTACTAAGCTTGGTATACTGTAAAATGATGAAGGTAGATTATATGTTGGAAAGGATCTGAATTTTTGCGGGGGGTGGGGTGCAGGGATTGAACTCAGGGGCACTCAACCACTGAGCCACAGCCCCAGTACTATTTTGTATTTTATTTAGAGACAGGGTCTCAATGAGTTACTTAGCGTCTCACCACTGCTGAGGCTGGTTTTGAACTCTCAATTCTCCTGCCTCAGCTTCTGGAGCCACTGGGATATAGTCGTGTGCCACCATGCCCAGCTAAAGATCTGAATTTTTAGACTGAGAAAGATTTTGTATGAATATATTTTGTGGTGTTAGGTTCATCTTAGAAATGATAATTTCTTTGAGCTGCCAGTTTCTCTAGGGAACAATATTTATCTCATAAGATCTTTGTAAGTATAAATGTGAGTGTCTAGCATGTTCAAAATATTGTTTTATTAGTTGATTTACTAAATAGTTATAGCCATTTAAGAGTTGACAAAAACACTTTCACATATGGTACAGCATTTTAATCTCATAGTATCCTGTAAATGGTCTATTAGCTTCATTTAAGAGATAGGAAAATTGAGGCCAGAGTGAATGGAGTGACATAGCCAGTGACAGACATCATCATATGAATCCCAGACTCAAAGGGAACATATTTGCTAATTTAAAAAAAAAATAGGAAGAGCTCCATCCATCCAAGAAAAGTCCTGCTTAATGGTGAAGAGTCTGACACCCTCATAAGCTTGGAGGAAGACATTTCTGATCCGTAAACATTCAGGCACGCCTCAATGGTGTTCCTGTTCCAAAATTCATTCCAAAAAATGAATTTTGTTGTAGAATTCTAGTATCTCTTCACCCCTCAACAGCCATATCACATTGCCTTTCAGAACAGCATTTAGCACATTTGCTACTTGAAGAATCCTCTGACATTGAGATGATCTGAGTAGCAATCAGCATAAACAAGTGTTTTCTAACCAGAATGTCATGATTTTCCACACAACTCATTCCTAGTGGAACATGACCAGGGCCTTTAATACATACTGTGATTTCTGGAGATGAAAAATCTCCTAGTCCAAGAAATAATTATCTTACATGATTCTTTAAATTGCTGATATAGTCTCCTATTCTGCAATCAGGCATGAGGCCTGAAATATAAACACTCATAGTAATAGTAACTATCTTAAATTTGCATTAATACAAGCAATATCTGATTCCTTCCTGAAGAAACATTTAGCTATAGGAAGGGGGCATGGAAACCAAATAGGAGCAACCCCACCAAAATCACCAGATTCCTATAGGGGAAGTTAGAATGGACAGAGACCGGAAACTGATGAGTGGGAATGTCTAGTGTATAAAAGAATGAGTGAAAACAAGGATGAGGGCTTTTTTTTTTTTTTTGCAATACTGGGGTTGAACCCAAGTCCTCCTGCATGCTAGACAAGTGCTCTGCTACTGAGCTACGTCTCCACCTTTTTATTTATTTATTTTTTAAAATATTTTTTAGTTGTTAATGGACCTTTATTTTATTTATTTATATACAGGGCTGAGAATCAAACCCAGTGTCTCACATACACTAGGCTATAACCCCTGTCTGAAGAAATCCTTTTTTTTTTTTTTGTGGTGCTTGCTGGGGATTGAACCCAGGGCCTTAATGCATGTGAGGCAAGCACTCTACCAACTGAACTATATCCCCAGCTCTGCCACCCTTTTTCTTTTGAGACAAAGTCTCACTAAGTTACCCAGGCTAGCCTCAAACTCGTGATCCTTCTGGTTCAGCCTCCTGAGTAGCTGGGACTATAGGCATGAACCATGGTGCCTAGCTGAGAATAACATGACTACCCTTTAGTTTGACTGAAGTTCTTTTTTATTACATCAAGCATTGGCTAGGATGTGTGGGTCTCATACTTTGCTGATATGAAGAGTGATTTGGTACAATGAATTTGGAGAATGAATTTGTGTATATTAAAATTAAATTTCATCAGAAGCTAACCGAAGGTTCACATATACCTGGCTAAAGAGACACATACTAGCATATCCAATACATTAGTCTTTATACCTGCATGTCCAGCAAAGGAAGAATCATTTCATAGGAGTAGTACATTCATATCATGACATTCTAGGTAGCACTTACAGAAAATAAGGACAATCAATATATACTAATATTGAAAAATACCTATTGTGAAGAGAAAAAGAAAAAAAAAGAAAGAAAGAAAAAAGATGCCTCCCTCTATTAAACCTTACTATATATTTACATATATTCATTTAAGTGCGAAAATGCATAGAAAAATTCTGGTAGGAGCATTTGGAGTGGATAATAATGATGGTGTCTGCCTCTGGGAGTGGCAGTCATAACTGAAGGCAAATTTAGAACTGCAATATTGGATTTTTATGGAATGTACTCATGTATTTTAAAAGAGAGAAAATATACTGTGCACATATTAGTACTTAGTTGTTAAGTATCCTGAAAATCAAAAGTGAATCATGGAATGTGAGAGTGACAACAGGCCTAAATGGTTTTTGTTTTTGAATAGACTTTATTTTTTAGAGCAGGTTTAGTTTCACAGCAAAAGAGTGGAAGATATAGCGATTTCCCATCTACACCCTATACTCATTTCGTCAACATCCTGCATTAGTGTGGAAATTGTTACAGTTGTGAACCTACCTTGACACATCATTGTGACTCAAAGCCCATGATTTACAGTTAAGCTGAGCTCTTGGTGTTATACATTGTGTGGATTTGGACAAATGTGTAATGATAACATATGATGTGGAATCTTTTCATTGTCTTGTTTGTCATCTGTACATCTTCCTTGGTAAGGTGTCTGTTAAGACCTTTGGCCAATTTTTTTTTTTTTTGGTACTGGGGATTGAACCCAGGGGAACTCCACCACTGAGCCACATCCCCAGCCCTATTTTGTATTTTATTTAGAGATAGGGTCTCACTGAGTTGTTTGGGGCCTTGCTAAGTTGCTGAGGCTAGCTTTGAACTCGCAATCCTCCTGCCTCAGCCTCCCAAGTGCTGGGATCTCAAGCGTGCAACACCGCACCCGGCTGGCCAATTTTTTAATTGGATTGTTTGTGTTCTTATTATGTTCTAAATGTTCTTTGTAAATTTGGGGTTACAGTCCTTTATCAGATACATTTTTTGCAAATATTCAAGTATTTCTCCCAGTCTGTTCTCTTGCTAGTGTCTTTTGCAGACCTCATTCATTTTAATTGAATTTATCAATTCTTCCTTTCATGGATTATACCTCTGATATTGCATCTAAAAAGTAATCACCACTGGGGCACCTATAATCCCAGCAACTCAAGAGGCAGAGGCAGGAGGATTGAAAGCTTGAGGCCAGTCTCAGTCACTTAGCAAGACCCTGTCTCAAAATAAAACATAAAAAGGGCTGAAGAAGTAGTCAGTGGTAAAGCATCCCTGGGTTCAGTCCCCAGTATGAAAAAAAAAAATCACCAAACCCAATCATTGAATTTACTCCTATATTATCTTCAAGGAGTTTTAAGTTTTACATTTAGGCCTGTTAGATAATTTCTGTGAAGGGTGTAAGATCTGTGCCTGGAGTCATTTTTTTTTTCTTTTGCATGTACATGCTCAGTTGTCCTGGCATTATTTGTTTAAAAAACAAAAACTGTTTTTCTCCATGTTTTGTCTGCTCTTTTATCAAAGATCAATTGATCGACTTTATGTGGGTCTACTTCTGGGTTTTTCTGTTCTGTTGGTTTACTTGTCTATTCTTTCCCCAATACCACAGCATCTTGATGATCATATCTTTACAAAATGTCTTGAAATCAGGTGAAGTAAGTTCTTCAACACTGTTCTTTTCCTTCAATATTAGGTTGATTTTTCTGAGTCTTTTACCTCTCTACATACACTTTAAATCTTTTTGTTCGTATTTAAAAAATAATTTAATGGGATTTAATTGAGATTACATTGAATTTATAGATTTGATTGGGAAGAATTGACATCTTGAAAATATTGAGTCTTCCTATCCATGAGACTGGGGCATCTCTATATTTATTTAGATTTTATTTCATTCCTCAGAATTTTGTTATTTTCCTCATATAGGTCTGGTACATATTCTGTTAGATATATACCAAAAGATTTATTTTGGGGAGGTGCTAACGTAAATGATACTGAGATTTTAATTTTAAATTGTACTTAGTTATTGTTAGTATACAGGAAAGTGATTGATTTTTGTTGATTAACTTTTTAAAAAATTACAACTTTAATTATACATAGTAGTTGAGGTTATCCCAATTATTAACTTTGTATCCTGCAATCCTGCTATAATCACTTATTCATAGCAGTTTTTTGGTTGTTGTTGACTATTTCAGAATTTCTACCTACATGAACATTACATTTATGAACAAAGATGGTTTTATTTCTTCTCTCTTGATCTATATATTTTTATTTCCTTTCCTTGTATTTGTATATTAGCTAGGACTTCCTGTATGATATTGAAAAGCATGGTGGAAGGGGACATCCTTGTCTTCTTCCTGATCTTAGTTAAAAAGGTGAGGTCAGAATGATGCAGGCAGCAGGGAACGGGAGGCAGGTGAGTGCAGGAAGAGACTGCTGGCTCTGATGTCATCCTGGTGTTGCAGGGAACACTGCCCTGCAACTCTTGCGGCCACCACAAGGGCACAGGTGACAGGTCCCTCAGCCCCCCACCTCCATGCCCAGGTGTGGGCCGAGGACAAGTTGTGCACTCCAAGTAGACTTTATGATCTGATTGTTACACCTTGCATCCACGTGCTAAGATGTCACACTGTACCCCATAAACATGTGTAATTGCTTTGTGTCAGTTAAATAAAACAGATTTAAAAAAAAAAAAAGCTTTTGACTTTCTCACCACTGCTCATGATGTTAGCTGTAGGGAGTTTGCACTTTATCAAGTTAAGGATGTTCTTCTCTATTTGTAGTTTACTAAGAATTTTATCAGGACTCAGTGTTAAATTTTGCCAAAAACTTTTTATGCATCCATGGATATGATCATGTGATTTTTTTTTTCTTAGCCTCTTCATGTGATGAATTACATTAACTGATTTTTTTTCAACATTGATAGCCTTTATTATACAGCCATCAAGCCAAAATTCAGCTATCAACATTAACTGATTTTTGAATGTTGAATCAGCCTTGCATACCTGGGATAAATCCCACTTGATCCTGGTATGTAATTCTTTTTGTACATAGCAAGATTTGATTTGCTAATATTTTCTTGAGGATTTTTGCATCTATTCATGAGAGATACTGGTCTATGGTTTTTTCATAATATTTTTCCTTAAATGTTTGAAAGAATTCATCACCTATGCGGACTTGATGCTTTCTATTTTGAAAAGTTATTAATTATTTATTCAATTTCTTTAATAGATATAGTCCTATTCAGATTTCTATACTTTCTTGATTGAGTGTTAACAAATTGTGTCATTGAAGGTGTTGGTCTGTTTCATCTTAGTTATTGTCATGGTTTGCTCTAGAATGACCTCCAAATTCTCATGTGCTCAGAGATAGGGCTTTTGTAAGGTGATTTCAAAAATTTATTTATCAGGGTTGGGGATATAGCTCAGTTGGTAAAGTGCTTGCTTTGAAAGCATAAGGCCCTGGGTTCAATTCCCAGCACCACATGCACACACAAAAAGATTATTTATCAGTACTTGGGATTGAATCCAGGGGGTTCTAACACTGTACCACATCCTCAGCTTTTGAAAAAAATTATTCTAAATAGTTATACTTGACAGTAAAATATATTTTGACACATCATACACAAATGGAGTATAATTTCTCATTCTTCTGGTTGTACATGATGTAGAATCACACCAGTTATGTAGTCATATATGTACATAGGATAATAATGTCCGATTCATTCTACTATCATTCCTACTCCCATACCACTTACCTCCCTACACTCCCCTCTACCTAATCCAAAGTAACCCTATTCTTCCCTAGCCCCCATACACCTTATATAAAGTAGCATCTGCATATCAGAGAAAACATTAGGCCTTTGGATTTTTGGGATTGACTTATTTCGCTTAGCATGATATTCTCCAGTTCCATTCATTTACAGGCAAATGCCATAATTTCATTCTTCTTCTAAGGCTGAGTAATATTCCATTGTGTATATATGCCACATTTTTTTCATCCATTCATCTATTGAAGGACACCTAGGTTGGTTCCATAATTTAGCCATTGTGAGCTGAGCTGCTGTAAACACCGATGTGACTGCATGACTGTAGAATGCCGATTTTAAGTCCTTCAGGTCTAAATTGAGGAGTTGGGATAGCTGGGTCAAATTGTGGTTCCATTCCAAGTTTCTAAGGACTCTCCATACTGCTTTCCAATTTGCAGTCCCACCAGCAATGTATGAGTGTATCTTTTCCCCTACATCCTTGCCACCATTTATTATTGCTTATATTCTTGATAATTGCCATTCTGACTGGAGTGAGATGAAATCTTAGAGTAGTTTTTATTTGCACTACTCTAATTGCTAAAGATGTTGAACATTTTTTCATATATTGGTTGATTGATTATCCCCAGCTTTTTAAAATTTTTCACTTTGAGACAGGGTCTTGCTAAATTGCCTATTCTGACCTTGATCTTGTAATTCTGTTGCAGCATCCCAAACTGCAGGGATTACAGTTGTGAGCCACCAAACCTGGTCCTGTTACAGTGCTTTTGATGTCTTGCATTTATTTTTGGTCCTTAGAATTGTAGTCACTGCTTACATTGCCCATCTGTTCTTGCATGTTGCCTATTTTCTCCACTAGATCCCTTATCATCTTAATTGTTTTTTTTTGGGGGGGGGGTACTGGGGATTGAACCCAGGGGCACTCCACCACTTAGCCACATCCCTAGCCCTATTTTGTATTTTATTTAGAGACAGGGTCTCACTGAGTTGCTTAGGGCCTCGCTAAGTTGCTGAGGCTGACTTTGAACTCTCGATCCTCCTGCCTCAGCCTCCCAAGTGCTGGGATTACAGGCATGTGCTACCGTGCCTGACTCTTAGTTGTTTTAAGTAGCAAGTATGTTATTCTGATAATTCCATAGCTGAGTTTCATTCTGATGTTTGATGTCTCCTCAAACTGGTTTTTGTTTTTTTGTTTTTGTGCTTCTTAGAATGTCTTATAATTTTTTTTTCCTTAACATATATAAGTGCTGGGCAAAGGAACTGCTATAAATGAACTCTTAGTAGTGGAAAGGTGTGTGGTGGGAAAGCATACTATGGTTAAGTGTCAGTCTTTAAATGAGCCCATACCTATAGATTATGAACTTTATACATGCTTCTCAGTTTTGGAAATTTCTCTCTTTAATTGACAGGGGGGAATTGGAGCTGAGTACTTACCTCTTCCACCACATGAAAGGCTAGAAAGGGCTGGAGCTGACTATTCCCCTTTCCCCAGGTCAGTTAGGGTCTGATCAGATTAGGTTCTGGTTAAACAGTTTCTTCTCAGTGCAAGTCTTGTAAAGAGAGAATGTGAGCTGGGAATACAGCTTAGTGCTAACTAAGGCACTTACCTAGCACTCACGAAGCCCGGGTTCCACATTCTGGCATATATTATAATGATTCCTTTTCCCCTCCTGCAGCTAGAAACAGGAGAGGACTGTGGGAACCAGGTTGAGTTCCTGGAATTAAAACTCAGCAAATTGTTGGGACCTCTGATTATTGGGTCCTGGGTTTTTATTTCTCAGACTGATGTTTAGTATCCAGCATTCATCAATTCATTAATTATGGTTTAGTTTTCTCTGTTTTGGCAGTGCTTCCATAGAAGTTTACGCTTGGGGGTTTCTACTCCAGCAAATTATGCTTATCTGCCTTTACCTGCTGACCTCTGTTTCAGAGACAGTGGTCTGCCCAGTGATCCTACTCTGTGAAGGATCTAAGAGAAACTGTTAATCTTTCAGTTTGTTCAGCTTCTTACTTGTCGGAATGCGGCGGTGACTTCCGGATTCTTGCCTGCCAGACTGGAAACTGGAAGTCTCCCAAGGTTCTAAATTCAATCTACCCCTCAATCTTAAGCATGAAGAATTTGCTCAAGGTTGCATTCCTGTCACTGCTTCATATGAACCAAAATCCTTGATCTCCTGTCCTTGGTTCTGGTATTCCTTCAATAATGTCATAGTCTTGCTTAGAATGCCAGAGCATTGTGTTAAAATTTTTTGCTCTGCATATGTAAGGGATTATTACTCGCAGTGGGGTTAGGAAGAGGGGTTAGGGTAGGAACAATTTGAGGGAAAGGTAACTTCAAGGACAGAATACTGTTAGAAGAGTCTATTTTAGATTTTTTTCTTTTTTCTTTTTCTTTTTTGGTGGTGCTAGGAATTGAACCCAGGGCCTTACATATACCAGGGAAGTGCTCTACCACTGAGCTATACCCTCATTCCTTTGGTTATTGTTTTATGAAACAAGGTCTTGTAATATTGTGAGACTGGCCTCAAATTTGTGATCCTCTACCCTTGGTCTCTCTAGTAGCTGGGATTATAGGCATGGGCCACCACGCCTAGCCTAGATCTTCTTTTTAAATTTAAAACAAGGATAGGAACTAGTAGAGGAGTGTAGGCAAGCAAGGCTAGGGAAGGACAGCTCCGAACTGTACTCTTTGTGGCTTTTATACTTTAATAATGTTAGTTGAAGCTGAGGTATCAACAGATTGAAATTGGTTTTGCACAGAAAATTTATCATTTTGTTTAAACAAATAAAGGACTTTCAATTGTACTGTAGTTGAAAATGCATTCCAGATATAATAAAGAGATCTGGGTTATACCCTAGTTTGCCCCCTAAAAGCTGTGCAAAACTCTGAATACAGTATGTAAAGAATGACATCTTTTTCCCAAGGTTGTTGGTATATATAAATATGATACAGTGTTTGACAATAACTGCCAAGTTGATAAAAGTACACAATAAATTCTTGTTGAATTGAATTCTATTATACTAATTCTTCAATACTCTTACTTCAGAACTTTTGCAAATTAAAAGCAAAGAGAAAGATACGATACAGAGGGCATAACAGAGAAAAGGTAGCATGCTTTGGAGAAAGGAGATGAAGAATCATAGAATTTTGGGACTTGTAGAAGTTTGGGTATATTTTTGATGATTACAACAGTCTCATTTAAAAAATAAGGAAATAAAAAACCTGAGAGGTTAACTTGCCTAAAGACACTCAATAGGAGAGAGATCCAGGGTCTCTGAATGTCACCTAATAGTTTTATTTTTCAATTAACTCAGTGATGACAGCATGGTGGTGCATGCCTGTAATCCCAGTGACTCAGGAGGCTGAGGCAAGAGGACTGCAGAATTGAAGCCAGCCTCAGCAACTTACTGAGGTTGTAAGCAACCTAGTGAGACCCTGTCTCAAAAAAATAAATAAATAAATAAAGAGGGCTATGGATGTGGCTCAGTGGTTGACCATCCTTGGGTTCAATCCCTGGTATAAAAAACAAAAATGAAAAAAAAAAATCAGTGATGTTTTCTTTTGAAAGTAAGAATACACCCCTTCTATTTTCCTCAAGAATGCCAGAAAATTATCAACTGTGGACACTAGATGCCCACTCAGTAAGTGAGAGGATTATATTGTCTACCCTAAGAACATTCTATGTATGGATTCTTTTTTATTCATTTATTTTATTTGCAGCACTGGGATTGAACCAGGACCTCACACATGTTAGGTAAGTATGCTACCACTGAGTACTTACCTTTTTACTTTGAGATAAGGTATCACTAAGTTGCTGAGGCTGCCCTCAGACTTGTAATCCTCCTGCCTCAGCCTTCTGAGTAGCTGGGATTACAGGTGTGCTCCACTATGCTTGGGTTATGTATGGACTCTGTAACCACTTGTTAGGTCATTGAGTTGACCTACTGTCTTGCTATCAATGGAGGCTGAGGATATACCTACCTCTTCTGGATAGGGAGAGATACAAAAATATGAGTGGAGAGGAAATCAAAAGCTTGGAAATAAGTCTCTGGGCTGGGTAAGTAATATCACTTACCCTATTATACTAAATGAAAACTGTTTTTTTAATTTTTTTTGTTTCTGTTTTGTTTTTGGTATCAGGGATTGAATCCAGCGGCACTTAACCACTGAGCTACATCCCCAGCCCTTTTTAATATTTTCTTTAGAGACAGGGTCTCCCTAAATTGCTCAGGGCCTGGCTAAGTTGCTATGACTGGCTTTGAACTTGTGATCCTATTGACTCAGCCTCCTGACCTGCTGGGATTACAGGCGTGCACCACGGCACCCAGCCAAGAAAACTGTTCTTTGCCTTTATTTTATTAAAACTGTATTTCCCCATTAGTATTTCTCAGTAGGATTGCCATATGTTCAGTATTGTAATTATACAGTCCTATGTTTTAGCTATCTGGGAAAATGAAAAAAATAAAATAATGAGAAAGCATGCAAGGATTTAAAAGACTGTTAAGACTTTTTAAATTTTGAATTTCATAAGCCTAACATATTAAAAATTCAAATTCAATATATGGTACACCAAGCAAATGTCTTATAATATGTTGCCTCAGGCCAACAAATGAGACATTCACTATGTCATTCACTACGTCACTATATATGTTGACTTTTATGTTAATATATTCATAATTACTTCAGAAATGGGTGCTATTCTTCTCTTAAATGCTGCCATAGAAAAAAATTTTAATCTTCAATTATTGAATTGTGTGGACTCATTATATAGAATGCATTAAATCTGAAATGCTCCATTTCTTTCAAACTTATATGCAATTGTTCAAATGATTATTCTAAGAAGACTACAAAAATCAATATTTTACAAAGAATAAGTATAAAATAACAGCTGAGATAGGTGATAATTAACAAAATTAAACCCGGTTCCCCACCTCCTTTGCCACATTCCCTATTTTGAGGAAGATATTTGGAAACCCTCCTCTTTTGCTTCAGCTGAAGCTCCATCTGAACCTTTCAGTCCTTTCTCAACTGTAGTAAGTGAGGAAAGGGCCTTTGTTTGCTTATCCTTTTCTGCTACTTTCTAGCTGTGGAACCAGGGTCAAATTCTCTTCAGAAATTGAAAATTAGCCAGACATGGTGGTGTATGCCTATAATTCCATCTACTCAGGAGGCAGAAAGATCACAAATTCAAGGCCAGCTTGAGCACTTTAGCAAGACTGTCTCAAAATAAAAACTAAAAAGGGCTATAGCTGTAGCTCAGTGGTAAAGCACCTGTGGGTTCGAGCACCCGTATCAAAAGAACAAAAAGAAAGAAAGAAATTGATGATTATAATTCCTACCTTGAAGGATTTGTGAAATTCAAAGAAATAATCATTCTTTTACCTCATTAGAATGTAAAATATTTATGAAAAGCAATTAGCATGATGTCTGACTTGGAAACGTGTACAGGATCTGGAATACCATCGCCTTCCTGCGGTGTTTTACTACTTGTTTTGAAAAAACGAAACCAGGGTTACTGGGTTGGATAAATTGAGGGAAGGCTACATGCACAATCTCTCTCTTCAATATAAGAAAATGCACGTTAGTGTATTAAAGGCTCTACAAAGGCTTAATCTGTGTTTTCTGGTCTTATTTGAGGATGGATTTTCTTTAATCTCTAGAGAATATAAATTAATGGTTCTGGAGAACTCAGTTTGGGGAAAACTGGGCCAGAAAATGGGGAAGTATGGGTAATGGCTTTAAAGCTCTTGAGAACAGGGGGAAAACTTAGAAAAAATTAGGGACAGCTTGTGTAGCTGTCCATTCCCATTAGAGTTTCCTTTCTTTTTCCAATTAGAGTATGGGTCCCTCAGAGGAAGCCTTTCAGACTTTCCCATCAAAGTACCCCTAAAGCAAGGGACAGTGAACACTTATTTTATCATGAAAGCCCATGAGAATCTCCCTTGTTACTCTATAAAATATGTTTGTTTAAATACAAAAATAAAAATTTTAATTATTGAAAAGTAAATAAATGATTTAAGAATTTTCTACACACACACACACACACACACACACACACACACACACACTTTTTCTGGTCAAATTTACATTCCTGGAAGATGTGTTATGTTTCACGCTTGTTGGATATGTGAAGCAGACTCCCTGATTCAATACTGAGCAGTCATGGGACAAGCATGTGTACCACACTAGGAGAAACAAGGCCTTAGAGAGCCAGTCTACAAATGTTGACTGTCTCCTCTAGTCCATGCATTATTTTAGGGACTGAGCAAGGAGGCTGAAAGAGTTATTGCCTTTAAGGAATTCTTACGATCTTGCACCTCATGAATGTGTTTGGGGATATGTCCTGAGTGTGAGGAGCAAGAAGTGAGGACGGCCAATAAATTCATGAAATGATATATAACTTTTACCACTGATTGATGCTGGGAAGAAGATGCAACAAGGACAGAGTGAATGATAAAACCTGCTTGAATCACAGGGTCAAGGAGGACTTTTAAAGGTGATGCATTCAGGTGGAAGCCCACTGTTACTGTGTGAAAGTTTGTGAACCCCTGAAATTAGAATGTTGAAGCCCTATTCCCCAAGGTGATGGCATTGGGAGATGGGGCCTTTGGGAGGGGATTATATCATGGGGGTCCCCATTAAATCAATTAGTATCCTTATATGAATGAGGCTCAAGGGAGCTCCCTCGCCCCTTCTTCCATTTGAGGACACAGCTAGAAGCTGCCATCTATAAACCAGGAAATGGGCCCTCACTAGAGACCAAATCTGGCAGCACTTTGATCTTGAACTTCCCGGCCTCTAGAACTGTGAGAAACAAACTTCTGTTATTTATAAGTTCCTAGTTTATCATATTTGTTTAGAGCAACCCAAACAGACTAAGATTGATAAACAGGATAACATGCCAAGAAGAGCTTTCTAAGTCAAAGGCGTGTCTGCAAAAGCCCAGGACCAGCAGTGGCTTGGCTTGTGCTTTCATTTGGACTGCTTCTAATGGACTCTGAGTTAAGCACTGGCATTCAGACAATTTATTTGGGCAGTTACCTCAAGCAGTACCAGGAAATGGAGAAAGTTGCTAGGGAGAGGAAAAAGTGAATAAAGGCTATATTAAAAATGGGTTACTGCTATGGATAATGGAGACTGTTTCCCCCAGGATGGGACCCTTTAAGAGACCAATTCGAATTTAGCCTAGGGTCATCCTTTAAGCACTGGGGAACTGTGCAGGGTACCTGCCCTCTCCGAACTCTGTTGCCTGAGTGTTAATGTCAGGTGTAAATCCTCTGCACTTCCAGGTTATGTCTGTGGAGGTCTAGCAAACTTCTTAGGAAACCCCTTAAGCAAATATGAAGAGAGACATGGGCACAAGAGACAGGAAACTGTCAGTAATCTGGAAATTCTTCACCTGTGAGGAGGATGCAGGCAGGGCATCGGAAGTTTCTCAGGTTTTGTCTTCTACAGAATACAACTCAAAGTTAATGTGATTGGTCGAAGGGAACAGGGAGGGAGATAAATTCAGAGAGGTAGTAGAAGCCAGAAGATATTTGACTTTACCTGTTTTGGGTGTGCGGGTGTGGGTGTGTGTGAACCTAGGGCCTCTTCATGCTAAGCACATACTCCACCACTGAGGCACACCTCCAGTCAAACTTGGCCTGTTTTAAGTCCACGTGGACTAAGTAATCATTGGAGGCTTGAAGTGGAGGAATTATCTGATATGATTAAGCTTTAGAAAAAAGTCACTGTGGTTTTTGTTTTCGTTTTTTTGTAGAAGACAGCTTGTAAAGAGGCAACATGAGAGGCGGAAAGATAGATTAGGAAGTAATCATATTACCCTGAGCAAAAGAAAATAGTCAATTGGGTACCATGGCCTACTATTAGTCATTTGACTCAGCCTATCAGAAGTATTTGGTGCAATTGATTGCTTCTTTCTTTTAAACACTCTCTTGCCTTTCCTTCCAGAGCACCATTTTCTCTTCGTTCTTTTACTCCCTCTCTGGAACCTTTTACCCAGTGCTCCAGGGCTCAATTCTGGGACATTTTCTCCATATACTCTCTAGGTATTCTCATGTAATCTTATGGCTTTAAGTACCACTGATACCCACAAGTCTTTCAAAGGATACCTCTAGCCCAGACATCCTGCTTGAATTCCAGAGTCACTTATGTTCTTATGGATTTCATTATGATTTGAATGTCTGATTGACCTTTTAAGCCTAACAGGTCAAAATCTGAATTCTGGGTTCCCCTTACCTTTTCAAACAGTGGTAGAAATAAAGGTTGTAGCAGAAGAGTGGGTAAAAGGTCGATTGACGAAACATTTTGGAGTTAGAACCAACAAGACTTAGTAATGCATTAGGTATGAGAATGAGAAAGGAATGGAAGATGGCAACTTGGTTTTATCCAAAAGAACTGGATAAACGATAGTGCCATTTACTGAAATTAAGAGGAGATTTGGCAGAGAAAAGTGAAGGTTCTCATTTGGCTATATTAAGTTTGAGATACCTGTTAGGCATCCGAAAGGGATGTGAGAGATATTCAAGTGTTCCATTTAAAGAAGAGATCCCTTCCATCGTATCTATATTCTAAAAGTCAAATGAGAATTTTACAAAGATTTAGCCTCTCTAAAATCTCTGTATTTTTCTCTCTACTTTAGGACTACAGAACTGAGGAACATTCAGTGTCTCACCGTTAAATGTTTGGAAAAGAGTAGAGAACTGTATGGGCTGAAAAACCTCCCTGCCAATGTATCCTTAAACATTCTCAGGCAGGTGACCAACTGAAAACATTATGCAAACAATGTCAAATAGATTTTTTGTATTTAAAAAATCTATTACAGCCAGGTCAATTCTTTTAAAATCCTCTGCTAAGATCCTTCAAAGACATCTCATCTTATGTAGAATAAATGTCCGTCATATGTCTGATGTGGCTGTGCCTAATCTCTTGCCCACCTGCCACCTCCTCACATAGCCCCCTTGCTCACTCACCTGTCCAGAACAGCCTCCTCATTTCACCTTAAACACTCCTGGTTGTCCACTCAGAGTGTTGCTGTTCATTCTTACCTCTGGAATTTTCTTCTTCTAAGACATGTGTGAGACATTTCCCCTAGCCTCATTCTCCCTTGCTCAGATGCTTGCTGTCCAGGAGGCCCTCAATGGACCATCCTGTGTGACACATCAGATCCTGTCATTCTTGATCCCTTTACTCTGCATAGTTTTATTTACAATTTTTGTCATTAGTTGAACTCATTTAATGTATTTACTTTTCTGTTGTTTGTTTCTCTTATTATCATGTAAACATCAATGGGCTAAGAAGCTTTACTTGGTCTTTTTTGTTTCAAGCTGTACCCCACATCCTAGAGCACTGTCTGACACCTAAGAGGGGCTTGGTAAGGATTTAGTTGAATAAATGAATGAAGGATTCTTTTTAAATTTATATCAATAAATACTTATTATGCTGTTATAGAATATCATACAATAAACATCTGATGAGTGAAAGAGACATGCCATGGTAGGAAACAGAGCCAACAATGTCAGAGCCTAGATTTAAAGATCTAACCAGGCAGGCTCTGTAATCAACATCAAGGAAATCCTTCAAAATTTAGTACATCTCACACCAGCTGTAGTGTGCGATGCAGTAGGAGTCTAAGCAGGGAGATGCTGAAACAGCAATAACTATACTGCGTAAACCGAGAGGAAATCTCTGGCCAAGTAGAATAATCAAGGACATAATTATTAGAATGGGGATATAAAAAAGAACAAATAAAAAATATTTAGGAAGTGAAATGCTAATTATCCCATTTTTATTGGTATATGTATCAGATTGTCATATTGTACCAAAAAGATGTACACATGTCAATTAAGTTATTAAAAACAACTATTAAAAAAGAACTGGGATATAGACCAATGTTCCTCAAACTCTGTTGTAGAATCAACTAGGGAGCTTTGAGTAAAACTCTCCATGATTAGGTTGCACCTCATACCGGTATCTGAGAATGGGACCTATGTACCAGTGGGTGATTACAAAGGTACAGACGTGTTTGAGAGTCAATGTACTGAACTTTGCTGTTGGAAGTGTGGTCCTCAGACTGGCAGCTCCGCCATTACATGAAAACCTGCCAGGAATGCAGAATTTCAGGCCCCATGCCTACTTACTGAAGGGTATATGCATTTTTAACAAGATTCAGGTGATTTGTATGCACATTAGAATTTGAGGAGCCCTACCACAGGCAGGAGATAAGGTCATTCATCTCCAATTCCCTGAGCTGAATGAAAGGACTATAAATCTACTATGTTTTCTGACTTAGGTCAAAATTAGATCCAGAACCTGGAGGTGGGTATAGGGAGACTGTACAAATAAACAACAAATGGCCTTAACTGTGGAGGCAAGAACAATTAATGGGACAGAGAAACAGGCAGGCTTTCCCCTCATCCCTACGCATTATAGGGATTGAGCCTAAATGTACTCTGTCTCTGAGCTACATCCCCAGCTCTTTTTAAAAAATTTGAGACAGGGTCTTGCTGAGTTGTCCAGACTGGCGTTGAACTTCTATCCTTCTGAGTAGCTGGAATTATAAGCATGGATCACCATGCCCAGCTGGCACAGTGTTTATATCCCTCATGTTACAATAGGTAGGAGACAGAATTGAAATGGTAGGTTGTTTCCAGACTGTGGACGAGCCACAGACAGTGATGGTGTTGGAGCAGATGAATGCTACATACAGTTAAATCTGTATTTTGGGCTCATATTGGCAAGGTAGCAATTCTTGATGCACTCTTGAAATTAAAACAAAACAAAACAAACCAATAATGATGTTAGGATAGCACTAGAATGAGAGTACGTGGGACTCTCCCCACTGTTCTTCAGTATTAACGAGGTCTACAAATCTCATAGCATTAGGTTGTGTAGATTATTATTTTAATGGCTGAAATATTTAAAAATTCGTCAAAAGTTAGAAGAACATGTAGAAACCAGCAGTAGATTAGAAATTGTTTTGCTTGGTTAGCTTTCTTAAGATTCTGTTAAATTCTTTTTTTTCAGAAATAAAACTTTTTATTTCCCATATCAATAGCATACCTGCCATGCCTTTTTGTTTTATTTTTTTTTTTTTTTTGCCACGTCTTACAATTAATCTTACAATTGTGAACTTTAAAGTTGTAGCACATTTTACATATTTTTGTAAAATATTGTTACATTCAAAGATTCTCATGGGCTGCTAATCACGCCCAATGTGTGTCTTCACATGCGTGTCACCTCATTTTCAATGCATATGCTGGGTTCATCGTGAGGAGTTAGGAATCTAGGAAAACTAAGATGTGTGTGAAACTTGAAGATCATACAAGAACTGTGCTTTATAACGGAAAGACCCCTTTGCCTATCATATGCACTCTATTTTTTTAAAAAAACTTAAAATTGGACTTTGTAAACTATATTATCTCTGAGGTAGGTGAGACTCTAGGGCTTAACACATGGGGCATGGGGTAGGTACTCAATAAGTATTCACTGAGTAAATGAAGAAATAATTTTCAGCCTGGAAGGAGTCTGGCTTGTCTCTGCCCACTGCTTTGAATGAGCTTGCCCTTGGCTGATAGGAGCTGCCCTTCTTGGGAAACACTGGGAGGTTAGATTTCTGAAACCACAGCTTTGCCTTTCTTTCTCACCACTGATCTGCTTTGCTCATGTCTTTCCCGTACAGAAGTCTCCTTAAAAAAGACATTCTCGCAATCTGTTACTTGCATAGAAGTCCCTGTTTCAGACTTGGCTTTTAGTAAATTTGACCTAAGATGTTTTATATGAATATATGATTATTATGTATTACACTTCATATATGTATATGTGTATGTTTGTGCATATAGGTATACAAGATTATTTCCAATTTTTATCCTGTACTACAGTAAGACATATATTTTACAATGTTCTCCCACCTAAAAAATTAATTGAAAAGTGAATATGCATATTCATGTATCTATCCATTCATTTAACAACAAATATTTATCTATTGGCTGTTATATTCCAAGAACTATTCTGTTCTATTTGAAGAGGAAACAGTAGTGAATATGGAATTGAATTCCTAACACAAAACTTAACTTTACCATGTGTTATGCAAGCTGATACATTCTATTTTATTCAAATCTTTTCTTTTTTAAAATAATCTATTCTCTTCCATTTTAGAAAAATGCTGTTCATGACCCACTAAATTGATTTAACAATGTGCTTCAGAGTTCTAATCATTAGTTGGAAAATATTGCTTCAGATAGTGTCAGATCAGATTTCATAAGTTATAAGGATGTTTTTGTTAATACCTTCAGGCATTCAATATGATATATTTAATACTAAGAGAAAAAAAATATATATAACTGGTTTATGCATGGTATTATTATCTTCCTCCTTGAAGGTGTATATGATTCAACCTTTATTTTTATTACTAATTCTTTTCAAAATACCCTTTTTATCTTCTTCAACTAGAAGTCAATAAATGAAGCTTTTGCCCTATGTCTAAACTGTCAAGGTCTCTAAGAGAAATGTGCTTTAAAGAAGTTGGAGCTAATGGTCACTCTCGCACTGTAAATCCTCCTGGCAGGTACTCCACTAGCCAGTTGACATAAGGATGACTTTCTCCTTGAACACTCTAATGAGACTTGGGAATAATATACAATCTGTGATGCAGGTACTATCCTCTAAATGTAAGAGCTTTTAAATAATCTTAAAACCTTATCTAAAATAAGTCACATTATTTCTTGTTGGTTCTTAGAGAAGTAAAGAAATGTGATATAGTTCATACATATCTGTGAAGTAAAACAGCATTAATTTTTTTTTGCCAAAAAAATGTGTTCTCTTATTTGAGACGAGATTATGACACATGTATGCCATTTGATTGACTTGAAGTGAAGACATATTGTTTTCCCTAAATATTCTGCAGTAGCGGGGCTGGAAAGGCCAAGGCTGAAGTGTCTATGAAAGTGGAGAGCAAGCAGTCTCTGAGACTCTCCTGAGCTCAAATGTCAAGTCCACTGAGGAAACAGGGCTTGCTTATGAGTCTCAGTTTCCTTATCTATAAAAGGGATAATAACCCCAACTTCTTCACTGGGTTATTGAGAAAAAATACAATAATGCATGGAGTGATTGCTCATTGTCATTCAATAGACACTCAGTAAATATTGATTTATAACCATGGAAATTCATTGAGAGGGGGCCTTTAGCTAGCCTGGGAAGAGAAGTCAACTCTGATCTATATTCCACCCCCTGGGAGGAATATATCTGAGCAAGATCTTTGAGAGGCCACACAGAGAGCCCAGTGACATACGTTGTTCCAATGTCACTCCCAGCAACTTCATGACTTCATTTTGGGAATTAGCATCTTCATACTTTATGCTCATATTTTATATCAATGTTTTTTTGTGATGCTATTTGCCCAGCAGGGTCTCCACCTTTCTCATCAAGCTTGGATCTCAGTGACTTTGAGTGGTTCCAGAAGTACTTAATGTATTAATATATATATATTTTTTAATGTGATGCAGGACCCGAATGCAACACTGAAAGAGGAACTCCAAAATTGCTGTGATTCACTGCAACTCCTGCAGTTATTGGACTATCCACTTGACTGGATGTAGAAATCCCTGATGGTGATTCTCAACTGGACCAGGATGGCTCCTAGCTGCTCAGGATCCAGCTAGGCCAGGACCAGCCTGTGGAATCTTCTGGTGAGCTAAGGCTGAGGTATCAAAACCTGGGAGCTTGTGACGATCTAGAGCTTTAAGGGATTTCACAGATTTCCATGCTCTGAATCTGTTTTAATGAGATATGGCTGAACTTACAGTTCTGATCCAATTCAGGTTCTGTCTTACTGTTTTAAATTTGCCCTTGTTTCTCAGTCTACTTCTACTCAGATGAGACAGATCTATGACCATGGGAAAAATTATTTAGCCTTTCTGGGCTTCAGTCTTTACAGGGAAAAGTGGAGATAGTACCTTCTAGAAATGTTATTATGAGAATACATAACATAATGAAATTAAAGTGCCAAATGGAACACCTGGAAAATAGTAGACTCTCAGTAAATGACAGTCATTTTTATCATTCGTACAGCTGCATACAGCCCAGCCTAACTCAGTGCCCATTTGAATGCCAAGGAAAAATCCAGCTCAAAAGAGGTCTGGTGGCCTTCTTGGATTTACTCCAGGGGTGATGCCAAGCAACTATTCTGGGGTAGGAAGCTTTTACACAGTATCTGCAGTGCAGATTATGGGAACAGAGAAAGGCATAAGGGAACCACACTGTTTGGATAAATTGGATACATACATTAAAGTATTTTTTTAATGGTCATGGGCTTTCATATTCACATGTGCTGTGGTAATGTGGTTTCAGTTTTCATGACTTCTGAACCCATTATCCATTTCTAAAATAATAATAATAATAATAATAGTAATAATAGTAATAGCTAACATTTACTGAAAATTACTAAGGGCGCTACAAAAACCCTTTGGAGTGGGATACATATCTGGCTTGGCATCACTCTAATGAATGAAAGTATCAAAGAAAAAAGAACAGAGCTGTCCCCTCCCCTTATTTTTAACTTAGCTCTTCCCACCTACCCACTCACCCCTGCCCTTCACCATTCTGGTGTTCACGAGCCTGTAAGGCATCATTAAACTGTGTAACTGCCAATTTTCTTTTCCTACCGGTAAAGTACAGGTACAAATGCTTTCATTCACACATCAGCAAATATTTATAAAGTGCCTGCTCTGAGGCTCTGGTCAGAGGACTAATGCAGAACATTTCTTCATGGATCATCTAGAGCAGAGGCCTCAGCTGTCCCACAGGTCCACTCCCCTGGCCAGTTTACAACCTACAGTGAGGAATCTTTTCAGCTACCTGTCCCATGTGTCAGTTTGTATATGTTTTAAGTAATGATAACACTTTCTCTGTCTGACAGCTTATGTGACAGGGTGGCAGTTCACTGAAGCTGTGGCTCACTGGTGCAACAGTACCGACTGGCGTGGATGTTGTTTACTGGTTTTTAGTATTTACCAGTCAAGGTCTGGAAGAGGGTGGAGTATTCTAGGGAAGTGTCCATAGAAAGCCCAATTGGAAAGCAACCCATCCCTGAGGGGGCCTGTGTCTGAATATTTAAGCCATGGTGTTTTGGGTCTCACATTCCTGCAGCCTTGACACAATTTCTAATCATTGAGGATGTGTCTGGTGGGATTGTTGTTGGGTCAGAGTGGAAAAATATGGCTGAGATTGCTGCAGGCTAGTCACTCTTCAAAGGTAAATGAAAGAATGAAAATTCCTCTCTGGTAGCTTTCTAAAATAATGATTTTTTTTTTTTTTTTTGGTCCTGGAGATTGAACCCAAGGCCTCCTCATGAATGCTAGGTAAGTGCTCTCCCACAGAGCTACATCACCAGCCCAAAATAAAGATTTTTTAAACTATATATACCTATATATTGTCCACAGTTTGAGTGGTGCACAGTATGCCATTAATTTTATTTTATTTTTTTTTATTTACTTATTGATTCATTGAACACAAATGGAGTACAGCTATTGTTTCACTGGCTGTACACAAAGTAGAGTCACACCATCTGTGCGTTCAGCCATTAATTTTAAATACGATTCGCTCTAAAGATGCCAATAAGGTCTGGTTGCTGGTAGAGTTTGTGTTTTTTTTTTGAACTGGGGATTGAACTCAGGGGCAATCGGCCACTGAACCACATCCCCAGCCCTATTTTGTATTTTTTTTTAGAGACAGGGTCTCACTGAGTTACTTAGCACCTTGAGGTTGCTGAGCCTGGCTTTGAACTCACGATCCTCCTGCCTCAGCCTCCCGAGCAGCTGGGATTACAGGACTGTGCCACCACGCCCGGCAGAGTTTGTATTTTAAGTAGACTTTTGGATGTGGGTGTTAGTTGTTTTTAACTTTCTAGGTAATAGCCCAGTGAGTAATGCAACATAACATAAAAAAGAGGTAAACTAATACTTGGTGGTAGCCCATTGGGAATGTCTTTTCTGAAGGGGTAAGACAGCTTAGGTGTGTTTTTTTTTCTGAAGAACAAAATGACACCCAACTCTGACAACAAATTTGGTGGCGCTGTAGCTTTCTCATTGAAGTAAAACACATTGATATCTGCTCACTGTCCTTAAAGACTTGTCAGAGCTACAGAAACAGTAAATAACATGATATTCCACATTGATCAAGTCTAAGAAGGAAAAGACCAGTTTTCCTGATCACCCGAGATGCCAATTATTTCCCTTTTCTCAAATGTTAAATGCTTTGTAACCCAAATCTATTTTTTACAAATAAGGACAAGGAAATTTAGAGAGGAGAGAGAGGAAGGAAGGGAGAAAGACATGGAGGAGAGGGGAAGAGAGGGAGAAAAGGAGAGTGAGAAAATGTGGTGTGCCTCCCACCAGTATTTCTATACTTTTTATATTGTCATTAGTTTTTCTCCAGATAAGCGTTCTGCCTTATTCAGGCAATATATTACACTGAAGAATCTTTTTCATTTAACTCTCCCGTGTCTTGGATTCTTTATCCTTTAAATGATGATAATGCCTGTTCTGTTTCATAGTGAAGGTGTGAGGATTAATAGTGTATTATAGATAAAAATGTTTTGAACCCCCCAGTTAGACACAATACAAAATATTCCTACTGTCACCATTATCACCAAAGACACTCTGTTCTTTGGTCTTATTGCTTCTTAGCTTCCCTGCATCTAGCCAACGTAGGAGCTTAATGATGGATGTAAAATAATGGAGTTGCAAAAGAACTCAGAAATTGTCTAATGCAGTCTTTTCTTTTGTACAGAATTGGAGAGTGGGCCTTAGAGGCATTCCGTGACTTTTGGGGGTTGCCAGATTTCTCTGCTCAGTTTTTTCAACTGTGAGTGAATTTCAAGATGACTGTCAGTTCTGGCTATATGCTTATGTTCTTAGTGACTTGAACTATTGAAATTTGAATTACAATTTCTGTTCTAAAGTTTCTAAAATTGGCATGCTAATCTCTGACCAGTGTGTTGCTGATCTCATACTTCTATTTGTTTTCACAGCTTTAACAATTAGACAACTCTATTTGTTTCCTGAAGCTACCAAAATAAACAGTACAAACCAGAGGGCTTAAAACAACAGAAATGTACTCTCTCACAATTCTGGATGCTAGGAGTCTGAAATCAAGGAATTAATAAGACCAGGTTCCCACACAAGTCTCTGGGACAGAATTCTTCCTTACCTTTTCTTAACTGCTGGTTGTTCTTTGGCTAACAGGTTGTCCCTCCAATCTCTGCTTTTGTTGTCAACTACCTTGATCCCTGAGTGAGTGTGTATCTCTGTGTCTGCAAATCTGCCCCTCCTTAGAAAGGCATTGCCCACTGGATTTATGGACCACCCTAAATTTTAACTTGATTATATCTGCAAAGACCCTGTTTTCAAATATGATCACATTTCCAGTTGTCTACGTTTAGGACTGAATATGTCTTTTTGAGGGGAACAATTTAACCCACAAACAATAATCAAATCAAAATCAACACAGTAAAAGTCAACCTCATCACCATCTTTTGAAATTAACTGTTTCTGTCAATGGTATCACTAATCTTAAAGCTTTCCAGTTTAAGAAATGGATAGTTTTTAAAAATTCTTCTACCATGCTTATGCCATATATTCACTTTGTCATGAAGTTTTCTTGGTTTGTTTTTTGAAATATCAACTTCTGTTATCTTTCATTGCTACTACATCTGCCCTTACTGAGGCCTCTAATCCCAAGTTACTGTTGTTGTTCTAGCATCTCCTTTAACACAAATAACAATAAATGTTGATGAGGATGTAGAGAAGAAGGTTCACTTATGTGTTGCTGGCGGGATTACAAATTGTTGCAACCACTCTGGAAAGCAGTATGGAGATTCCTTAGAAAACTTGGAATGAAACCAGGATTTGACCCAGGTAATCCACTCCTTGCTATATACCCAAAGGACTTAAGATCATCATTGTACAGGGATGCAGCCACATCACTCTTTATAGCAGCTCAATTCACAATAATTAAACTATGGAGCCAAACTCGATGCCCTCAACAGATGAATGGATAAAGAAAATGTGGTATGTATACACAATAGAATATTACTCAACTATAAAGAAGAATGAAATTATGGCATTTGTCAGTAAATGGATGGAACTGGAGAATATCATGCAAAGGGAAATAAGCCAGTCCCAAAAAACCAAAGGCTGAATGTTTTCTCTGATATGTGGATGCTAACCCACAGCAAGGGAGGGGAAGATCAGAAGTTCATTGGATGAGACAAAGGGGAATGAAGGGAAGAGAGGGGGGATGGGAATAGGAAAGACAGTGGAATGAATTGGACGTAACTTTCCTGTCCTTATACACGACCAATGTAACTCCGCATCATGTATGACTACAATAATGGGATCCTAATTAGAACATGTTATCCTTATTCTATGTATGTATAAAATGTCAAAATATACTCTACTGTTATGTATATCTAGAAAGGCTAAATAAATAAATAAATAAATAAATAAATAAATAAATTTCAAGGAAAATAATGACCAGGAGCATTAGAATCAGTCTCAAGCTTGGAGAAAAAAAGAACTTTGGCTCCACCTTAGACCCAGTTCTGATTCTGAATTGGAATCTTCATTTTGATAAAATCATCCGGTGATACTCCTTAAAGTAGGAAACCCTGATGTGGTTCAGAATAAAGTTAATGCCCACTTAATATTTCCCAAACACCTAACTTGCCAGAAAAAAATTTTCAGTCCTTTCAAATTCTGACTCTATCCAGATTGATTTAAATGGTTTGACTTGTATAGATAAAATGAAATATGTCAGAAATATTACAAAGCTAACAATGATGTTGTCAGTGATCATTAAATAACTTGGAAAAACAAGAATGCTATACTGTACATTAAGAATGTGGGTTCAAAAGGACACATGATGCTATACTTGGAGTACACTGATGTACACACAAGATTAGTAGACTATTGAACAATATAAAGGGGAGGCATTTCTCATGTTGTTTTGAATGCTTCCACCCCTGTCAGAAGTTCACTTCCTATAACAACAAGCACATATTAGTTCTATAATAAGGAGACAAAACTATTACTTTTAGAAATCCTTGTTTCTCTCCTATCTATCCAAATGTTTGTCCCTCTGCTTTTAAAGATGTATTTGCTGTATTAGAAAAAGGATGGGACTTCAAATGGTAACTGAGCAGGGAGAGGCTTTGATCCTATGGTGGAGCCATTCATTGTCACAAGTGACCAAGGGAAAAATGTAAATGTATCATAAACTACAACCAGGCACAGAGGAGGAAGTGAGGGAGACAAACTGTGCCTTTTATCCAGATACCAGCGTGACTCTGCCCCTTCATTTGTTTAGGCTAAAAATCAGATTATTAATTTTCTGTTGCTGCATAACAAATTATTACAAATTTAGAGGCATGAAACAGAGGCATCTACTATCCCAGAGTTCTGTAGATTCAGAATCTAGGCATAGTGGCACATGCCTGTAACCCCAGCTACTCAGCAGGCAGGAGCAGGTGGATCACAAATTCCGGGCCAGCCGGGGAGACTTTGTGAGACTACAGACTGCAGATGTAACTCACCAGTGGAGCACTCGCCAAGCACGCGTAAGGCCCTGGGTTCAACCTGCATTATTGACCACCCCAACCCCTGCCACCTAACCATCCCCTTCCCTGCAAAAGGTGTCCTCTTTTCAAGGTCTCCTGAGCCTGTGATCTGGCATCAGCCAGGCTGCATTCTCATCTGGAGGCTTGACTAAAGAAGAGTCTGCTTCCTGCCCTGTGTGGTGGCACACACCAGAAATACCAGCAACTTGAGGGCTGTGACAGGAAGATCAAAAGTTCCAGACCAGTTTCAGAAACTTAATGAGACCTCATCTCAAAATTTAAAACGGTTAAATAAATAAATAAATAAATAAATAAATAAATAAATAAGTGTGTGGGGGTGGTGGTGCTAGAGATGGGGATGTAGCTCAGTGGTTAAACTGCCCTTGGGTTCAGTAACCAAAAAAAAAAAAAAAAAAAAGGAAAAAGAAAAGAAAAGAAAAAAAAAAAAACCTGCTTCCAGGCTTATTAAGGTTTTTGGAAAATTTCAATACCTTGTAGCTATATGACTGGTTTCTTACCAGCCATCAGTCGTGAGATACCTCAGGCATATCCATGACACGTGACTCTCTCCCTAGGGAGTTGTCAGCATGGCTGTTTGCTGTTCCGAAGATAGCATACTCTTTCCAGTATGCTAAAATAGAATCTCACATGGGAATGACATACCATCACCTTTGCTGTATTCTACTGGCTAGAAGCAGGTCGGAGTCTTGCCTATGCTCCAGGACAGAGAAGGGCCAGGGAGACCAGGGGAATCATCTTGGAATTCTGTCCGTCATGCAAATCAAAGCACACTGAGTGGTCTCCAAGAAATAGAAAAAGAACAGGAAGGATGGACTTCGCCCGGAAGCCTAGTACTCTCCCTTCTCAGGCTGTTTCAGGTGGGGCTGCTTTTCTAGAACACCAAAGAGAGGAGAGTTATTCAGCCTTTAGACGGCAGGAATAATCAAGTCTCAAGAAGAATGAAATCACCCAGGCATCACTTGCCTGACCTTCTTGGAGCTTCTGATACTGAGGTTTGGAGTATACCCTTGGCATTTCCACTGTTTCAAAGCTACATGGTTGATTCTGATGAGCTGCTCAGTCACTTCCCAACACTTTGAAGGCCTTTTCCTTTCTCTTCACCTACCAGCCCTGCTCTGCAACCTTGTTCATATGGAGCTTTCTCCGACGACTAAAGCATATCAACACATGAGTATGTACTTACTAATCAGTGCACACCAACTCCCCCCAACCCTGAGCTTATGTATTTGAATACCTAAATACTACTGTTGAAGTTAGTGAGTTCTTGAATTCTCTTTCATATGTTTGGATCTTTCTTTTCTACTAAGCTATTTCTTCTTATAGGACAGAATTTTCACACATCAATATGAAGCAAAATGTTGGTTGTATCACAGATGTATTCATTAGTTTCATTAATTATTTAAACTCAGGAAACAAAGACAGAGAACATGCATTTCAATTTCATCATGATACTTAAGATTCAGAAAGCCATTATTTCAGATGAGAGTACTCTAGGGAAGCAGTATGTTACAGTAGAGCATTCCCAAACTTTAGATATTCATGTAATACTACTTATATTTTTTTGTCATAAATTACTAGTACTTTCACTTCCATGATTTTTCTTTAACTCAATCAATTCTATTATTTGAGCTCCATGTAAACAATAGAAATTCATGAAATCTTGTATTTCTTATGCTAGTTATACTTTTTACATTTTTCAATTTCATATAAAAATACATAATGCTGAAACAGAGTTTTGCTCATTTATCTCCTACAATTGTGTTCTGTACCACCAAAAAACTTATACAACTTTTGGTAAATACTTAACATAGTGTAAAACATTTCTAGTCCCAGAATCTGGCTCTACCTTTTTCAAACCTTGACCCTGTGAGCTCTAAAAGATAGGATAAGGATAATAATAGTAACAACTAATGTTTGTTGCCAAGTACTATGTATTAGGTAAAGTTCTAAGTTCTTTATATGTAACCACTTATTAAATCATCTAAACAACCACATGCTACAGCCCCCTCCCCCCTTTTTAAGATAAGGAAGGTAAGGCACAGGTCACTTGTTCAAGTTCACACAGCTGATAAGCAAAGAAGGGATTTGAACCTAGCAGTCTGATTTGAGTCTGCTCCTTAATCACTCTGTACGCTGCTTCCCTGGTTTAATGTTGTCTCTTAAGGATTAAATGCAAAACAAAATGTAACACATATGCACACAAACATGTCATCCAGCATCAAACCTAACTTGTAGAAATAATTCAATACAACTCAATGACCTTTCTAAAGATATTTTGGGGTATTTTATTTCATCCGTTTAAAAAGATCACAAAATGGTATTCTGACAGTCTTTCAAATCTCAGACTGGGTAGTCTGAGGTCTTCTCACTGAGACAAATCAGACAAAATCAGACTACTTTCCAGTGTGGCTAGAGAGCAGAAGTGCATCTCTACCTGATTTGAGAAGTTTTACATTGATTCCCGACACAACAAAGGCGGCTTAAATTGACCTTCCCAAAAGTTTGCAGGTCGTGAAGACCAATTAGCTGCTATGGTGTCAATAAGTGCAAATTGCTGTAGGTTGTTGGTGAACAGGGAAATCTCCACTGGGTCAGCGCCCAGGGCAATGAGGTAGTAAAGGCACTGTGGGTGGTTTGAAGGCAAACCCCTTAAAAAAGCCACCACTGTGCTGGGCTTTGGGGCTCCAACCAGAAAGAGTGATGTGACCCCCCACCCCCATCCCTCCCCTGCCACTTCCTCAGCCTCTGTGTGTGAATCAAGGTGCTGATCTCAGCCTGTGCTTCACACTGTGGTCTAGATTAATTTTATTTTAGAGATTATATTCTCTTTAGACATAATTTAGACAGAATTGCTTATGCTGTGAAACTTTGATTATCAGTAAAGCATCAAGATATGACTAATTAATAATTCTTCCTGCAAAATAGTCTTCATTTTAAAGGACTTCATTTTAAAGTTAACAGAGAAGCAAACAGATAAGGTCTGAGTTGAAATGTGGAAACCAAATGTTCAACCTTTTTAAAAAACCAATTCAGAACTCAACCTAGACATGCCATTATGCTATGGTAATGGTTAAAAAGAAACTTCTCCAAATTAATGATGCATGAACTGTCACAATAAACAGAGTTAACTGAGATAATTAAAAGTATTTTTATTCAGTTAATAACAGAAAGTGTCACAGTGGAGAATGATTACCGTGAACTTCTGCAGATAGCAGAGAGCAGAGCAGAGAACACCTTGTCTTTGTAAAAACATAACTATATCCAACAATTGCAACATGTTTTATTCATATGGTGTTTATGTCTGGATATGTCCAAGCTATTTGCTAGGTGAACAGTCACACTTGATAGATCCAGGAGGGAATTTCTTGGTACAATGAACAAAAAGAGCTATTTTGTTCTTGTGCTCCAACCTCAGACCAAGGGGGAAAAAAACTGTCATAAAAATATGGTCACCTTTCTGCCTTTAAAACTGTGCTAGTGCCTGGGGAAGGATTCTCAGAATATAAAAAAATTGGTGACATTACATGGGAAACTTTCTGTTCTTCCCCTTGTAATAGTCAATCTTGTTTAGACAGTACTGGGAGCAGTGCACTGAGTGACGGCAGGGGAATCAGGGAAGGCAAACTCACACACTGTTACATGATGACCGAGAACTGGTTTTTCTAGTCAAACTTTGCTGTTTAGCTTTATTTCTGGGTGCTTTGATATTGCTAAATGTCTGCTTCAAGCACCATGATCCAAACTCTCTAAGATAAAAATAAATCACTTATACCTACTTAATGATCTTTTACTTTCTCTGCCTTCCCCAGGCTTCGAAGACAAAGATATATGCCTTATAATTGAAAGGGGGAAAGGCAACATAACCTTTAACAATAAAGATTTTGTTATGTAGCTGTAAACTTTCAGCAATTGAAAATAAAAGAGGGTTACAACCAAGTGGAAGGTCTAGAGCCAACAGAGGTCATGCCCTGGGATATTGCTCCTTCCACATTTCAAGGGGAACATTAGGTCACCATCAGCAATAAGAGTGGGTGGAATTTTTTTGTTGTTCATTTTAGTTCCAATGACCCTGGGAAAGGGCTACTTACTGAAGTGTGTTTGTTTGTGGAGGTTACTCCAGGGGGAATATTTTAGATTATGCTACAGGAATGGTGCTTGCAATGGAAAAATGCCTTTTAAAGAAACATTGACACAGTATCCACATGCTTCCTGGCACAACTAAGAAACCAAGTTGGTTCTCAAAAAGGAAGAGGTTCTTTGTGTGAATGGCGGGTCCCATCTTAGTGACATAATTATAAATTCATGGTTGTTCACTTCCCAGATGGAGAGCAAGTATTCAAAAACAGAACAGGAAATGGAAACTGTTACCAAAGCCATGAAAGAAAGCTGCTCTGCTGGCTATTTGGGAAACTTGCAAAAGATAACCTAAGTAGAGGATGCACCTGAGTGGTGTTACCTGCTACCTTTCCAAGGCTCATGGAGACTGTTGTTCAGTGGATTTTCCCATGAAAGTGAGGGCCTTACACCTTTGAAAACAAGAATTGAATAATAATGAGTGGGCAGCCTCAGATAGAATGTGAAAGGGCATAAGATATCAAACACTTGGAATTAGTAGCTTTACAAAATGAAGCATTTGAAGAAAGTTGGCCTCAAGGAATGAACAACTAAAAAAGTACCATTTCCCTCAAAACTCTTTTATCCACACTGAACTAATAGGAAGGTATAGTACCTGAAAAGAAATATCAAGCCCAAATAAGTAACCAATGATCCAAACTTGCCAGACTTTTCAAAATTCTGGATTTGCCAGAGAAACTCAGAAGATTATACCTGTCTCTCATTTAAAGCAACCCAGGTATCAAGCCCAGGTCCTGGGCTTGATGCCTGGAGGGGAGAGGGATGAGCATTGTACCTTATTCCTCTTTCTGTACACCCTTAAAATTCAGATTCAAAAGTTTCTGTGTGGAAGCCTATAGGAGCCGTCAGTAATGTGGCTTCCTTTTGCTTTTAGTGATTTTGTGGACCCTTCCCTGGTTGGGAAGCCTTGGTCCCCAGCATTTCTACACATGGCTCTGTAGGAGACTATGTTGGCAGTGAATAAAAGGGGCTCCTTCAAGACCTGATATGGGACTCAAGGAGAGAAAGAGGAGATTTGGGTGTGCAGTGGAATAAGGCATGGGTAGGTGGAATATCTGTTTATGCAATCTGTAGCTGATTGCTTTAAAACTCTAACTAAAACAGGTGAACCTCTCTCTAATAAAACCATTCTCTGAGATGTTATTTTGGATATGGGAAAAAATTAAAGTTCAAGAAAACTTTTACTCTGGATTACTTCCCTCTAACCTGTCCTCTCAACTAGCTTCCTAAAGATAGAGATCACTGTTTTTCATTTTCCACTCTTGATTTTTCATGGTGTTTTTTTTTCCCCCCATAGTCCCTAGTGCAGTGTCTAAGACTTAGGTGCTATGATTTGATTGTGTTTCCCAAGTTCATATGATGGAAGCTTGATCTTTAATGCAATAGTATTGAGAGGTAGAACCTTTAAAAATGATTACTTCATGGCTTCACCCCTACAAATGGATTAATTTCTCAATTATTGGAGTAGATTTTTTTTTAATCAAGAAAGATGGTTTGTTATAAAAGCAGGTTCACATCTACTAGGCAGGCTGAGGCAGGAAGATGTCGAGTTCAGAGCCAACCTTGGCTATGAGGCCCTGTTAACAACTAAGAAAAGAAAAGAAAGCTAGTTCTGCTCTTTCTTTCTTTTTCTATCTCTCTCCCTTCTTCCACCAAGGAAGGATTCTGTACTAGGCCCTCATAAGATGCTGGCACTTTGATGTTGGACTTTCCAGAGTGTCAGATTCCAGAATGGCAAAAATTAAATCTCTATTCTTTATAAATTACCCAGCCATGGGTATTCTGTTTTTAGCAGCACGAAAGGACTAAGACAGGGCCTTAAAATTGTTTGCTGAAGAGTCAGGCACAGTGCTACTCACCCATAATCCCAGTGATTCTGGAGCCTGAGGCAGGATGATCACAAGTTAGAGGCCAGGCCCAGCAACTTAGTGAAATCCTGTCTCAAAATAAAAAATAAAAATGGTGGGGGCTCAGTGGTAAAGCACCACTGGGTTTAATCCCCAGGACCCCCCCCAAAAAAATGTTGAGATGAATGGAAAGGCAAAAATTCAAGAACTGAAACAAGAATGATCTGCAAAATTGTGTGTGTGTGTGTGTGTGTGTGTGTGTGTGCTCGTGTGCTCGTGCGTGAAGGAGGGGAGTCCCTGCTTTTTATTAAATGATGTCTGCTTTTAGAGTTGCCTGCTGCAGTGGTGATAGTCTCTCTTCTTTCTTTATTTATGACATTCCAGTATGGCCATGGGTACTGTCCTTGACTAGGTATAGAATTGGAATCTAGGGATAGAACTGGAGATGGGGAGCTGAGAGGGGAGCGAGAGAGACAGAGAGAGAGACAGAGAGAGAGAGAGACAGAGAGACAAAGAGACAGAGAAATCAGGGTGATTGGCATGCTTATAAAAATGTTTATGACTAACTAATGCATTTCCAGGTTTACATAAAAAACCTGCAAACCTCTGGATCACTGGGGAAACACTTTGTTTATGCAATAAAAAGTGAAGCTTTTGATGCAATATAGTCTGGTTTTAGAAGTCTTTCTCCCCATCTCACACACACACACACACACACACACACACACACAAACACACTTAGTCACTATACTAAACAATGAAGAGATTGATTAGGTTTATCCATTAGGAGATTTGTATCAAAGAGCGCAATAAGCAAGAAGCCATTGATTTACATGTGTCACATCAAGTAACATCTTTTTTAACTCTGTACCTATACCTTTATGAATGATTAAACTGAGAGGCACCAGGCTTACAGGACCAAGTTGGAGAGCCTGGCTCTCACCTAAGAAGACACCATTCCTTTGTCTAGTTATCTTGTTCTTGGATATGGACTAGGGTATGAGGAAGTTTCAAGGAGTTTAGAGGTGTTATGCCAATAACAATGAGCATATTGAACTAGGTGGAAGTGTTCAGGGAGGGAAGTGCCAGAGGCAGTGATGGGTCTGGTTTTATTTAGCACATTTAATAATGATCTGGAAGAGGGGAAAACACATTAAAATCACAGATTATACTAAATTGACAGGTGGTATAAACACAAATGAGGGCAAACAAAAGGATATAAAGAATTTAGAACAGAAATGAGATTCTGTCAGGAAAAAAAAATACACTCTCACATCTGTGCAAAGTATCTTAAATCAGCAATGGAAATTGTTTTAAAAGTCATTTGGCTCAGAAAATGTTCATAGGCATTGCTCACATTTATAAGTGCTAACCCCTCCCCACTCCTAGCTATTTTAATTCTGCGGGATCACACTGTTCATCCCCATCATTAAAACACACAAATCTTAATCTGTTACCCCTCTGCTTGAAGTCTGAAAGGTTTGGGGTGTCTTGGAGAACCCAGGCCCAGCTCCTGAGCCCTGGCAGAGCCCCTTCCCACTCTATTTCTGTCCACCGGCCCAGCCTCCTATGTGCCTATCTGCACTGCGCTCCTCGTTGCATCCAGGCTGAATTATTTGTAGCTCCCTGATTGCATCCCACCTTATTACTAACTGCACCATCTGCTCCACACACCATTCCTTTCTGTTTTCTGGGTTATCTCCATATGACCTTCAAGATTCTGTTCTGTCTATCCCTCCATCATGGCTTTCCTGCACAAAAACCATCCCTGTCCTTGAGTTTGTTTTGATGCCTTCTTTGGCTCTGTCATCACACCCACTGGCCTTCTTCAACCTACCAAGTGGACAATGATAAGGTCTATATTTATTGAACAATTAATGATGTTCCAGACTCTGTGCTATGTATTTAACGTGCATTAGTTTTGTAATCCTCACAACAACCTTCCAAGGCAAGTATAATGATCTCTGTTCTAGAGATAAGGTAATTTCATGTTAGGTTAAGTAACTTGTCCAATGCACAGCTGGTGAATGGGAGAGCTGGGATTCAAACTGCTTTCAGAGTCCATACTTTCAATAGTAAACTATTATAATTACTTGTCTCCTTGTCTCTCTTCCCTACTTATATAAACTTATTGAGGACAGGGACCATGCCATGGTCATCTAGCAACTACAGTACCTTGCATGGATCACCTACCTTAATAACAACCCCAAAGATAATTAATATTTAATGAGTGCTAATCACGCATCATATTAGTAGTCAACCTGACAAGTGTGAAGTGACGTTGCATTGTAGTTTTGGTTTGCATTTCTCTGAATAGTGACATTAGTTATTTTTCATACACTTGCTAGTCATTCTTATGTCTTTTTGAGAAGAGGTCTATTCAAGTCCTGAGTCCATTTGAAAATAAGATTATTATTGTGTGTGTGTGTTTTATTATTGTGGTATCCTCACTCTTTCTGATGCATCAGTTTTCATTCTCATTTGAAAGAAAACAGGCATATAAAATGTTTATGGGTTCCATAAGTAATCACCAATGAATTTCAGCTTAAATACAAGGGAGAGACCAAGTATATGTATGATGTAGACTCTCCTGTCTAATTTTTATTAGGTCTATTGATCTGTTTTGCCAGGACTATTCAGATTTGCTTTCAGATTTTGTCTCACAACTATTTACTTATTTTTGTGGTCCATGTTATTTTTGGTACCTTTTAATTTAGTTGGCACCTCTCTCTTCAAATTTTTTTGTACTGGGGATTGAACCCATGGGTGTTTTACCACTGAGCTACATTCCCAGTTCTTAAATAATTTGCAACAGGGTCTCACTAACTTGTTGAGGGTCTCAATCAAGTTGTTGAGGACGGCCTTGAACTTGCGATACTACTGCCTCAGCCTTCCATGTTGCTGAGATTACAGGTATGTGCCACCACACCTGGCCTCTTGGCATCTCTCATGTTGGCTTTTACATATTGTAACGAAGCAAGATAGAATGATTGCTGGGCGCGGTAGTGTACACCTGTAATCTCAGCAGCACAGTAGGCTGAGGCAGGAGGATTAAGAGTTCAAAGCCAGCCTCAACAAAAGTGAGGTACTAAACAACTCAGTGAGACCCTGTCTTTAGATAAAATATGAAGTAGGGCTGGGGATGTGGCTCTGTGGTTGAGCGTCCCTGAGTTCAATCCCTGGTACAAAAAAAAAAAGAGAGAAGGATCAGCAAGATCCAGGCCTTGATTGTTGCCTATGAGTTCAATGTGGTATGGTTTGAATATGGTTGATGTGTCCTCCAAGGGTTTACTTGTTGGGAATTTGGTCTCCAATGTAGCCATATTAAGATGTGACGGGACCTTTAGGAGGAGGGGCCTACTGATGGTATGCTACTGGTCCCTCCCCTCACTCCTTGGGTCCTATCTCACTATGAGATTATCTCTATCACATATAAGCTTCCATCATGATGTCATCTGCCATTGGACCCTCAACAGAGGCCAAATCTGTTGCACGAGGCTGCAACACCAGAGGCCTTAACCTGCAGCAATCTTTCAGGGATGTAGGAACTCAGACCGCACATGGAAATCTGAGGAGAAGAGCTTTATTCAAGGGAGATGGAGCACCTGTCACAAAGGAAGCTACTTCTGTCTTTATTGCATATAACACTGTCTTTTATATGTTTGCAGTTAAGCTAGCCATACATCTTAAAGGTCAAGCCTTGCATAAGCAGTTACTAGCCTATTTGGAAGGTTATAGGTCTGTAACACAAAGTAACAAGCAATTCTGTGAACCCAGGAGGTGACAGGCTCACAAGTCACAGAAGAGCTATTTTACCCCACCGCAGAAGAACACTCTGTTCACAGAGCACAGGAAAAGGGGTATGAGGCTCTAGTCCCCAAGTGACCTGAAAGGCACACACCCTATTGGTCTCCTTCGGGGGGGCAGGGCAGAGCCCTAGTCCCCCAGTGGCCTGTTCTGAGTGTCTGTTTCCCGACAGAATGCCACATAGGCCTACTTCCAGGAGACAGGTCCCACACAAATCAAGGGGGATACCCTGTCTTAGACTTTCAACTTCCAAAAATGTGAGCTAACTAAACCTCTTTCTTTGTAAGTTACCTAGTTTCAGGTATTTTGCTATAGTAACAGAAAACAGACCAATGCACAATAGAGGGCATATTGATCTTAAGTGGAAGGAAAGATTTTAATCCATTTGTGCTACAAAGTTCATCACTTTACTTCTTTTCTCAGAAGAAAAGAAGTTTCGGTTTCTCAGTTATGAACTAGCCTCTCAGGTGTCAGACTATGGGGCAACTGCATCACCAACACCAGGAATGTATTTGATAAATACTGATTTCTGGATTCCATTCACAGATTTAGGGCAAAATCTAGGAAATAGGTTTTTATTAAAGCACCCAATTGGTTTTTTTTTTTTTTTTTTTTTTTTTTTGCATGCCATTGGACCAAATGGTTTTTAGCTAAGAGATAATGTGATTTATTATTCAGGTTCACTTCATGTAAGCTCAGGAGAATATATTTTTGTTAAAACCAGTAATTTATGCATACTGAAGCCTATAAAATGAGGGATTTACATGTAATGGACTAAGTGAGTATGTTTCATATTTATTACATTGATAAATGAAACCCATGTTATTAGGAATGTTTTTTATAGTAATAAAAGTAATACCTAACATTTAGCAGTTTTACCCACTTTAAACACTTCACCTACATCACTTATTCAATGTTTATTTCAAGGATTTCCCTTTACAAACAAGAAAACTGAGACTTTCACATTTGTCCACAGACAGTGTGAATCAGGAACACAGCCAGAATTTGAACCTGTATCTTCAGAACCTAAAGACTATTCCTCAAAAGCTACCATATGGGCTACTATTGTCCTCTGGTCTTTATATGAAGAACTCTATGTCATTTTCACATAGCTGTTATATTCTAAAGATAAGCAGGGTAGAAGTTTTGATTGCAAAGCCACTGAAAGACATGGATGGCATGATGCTTCTGAAGTCTTTACTAGGCCTCTAGCAATTTCTATAAGTCCTGAAAAAAATCTGCTTGGCTTGGTAGAAGAAACTGGCTTGAACTGGTTAATGGCCTCACAGGTAGATCCTGATCATATGTTGAAGATCTCATCCTATGCTGTTGATCTCCTCCCCAGCTGCTCTCACAGCCTGTGTGCTTTCACTCCCACCCAACCCTGCTTAGCAGATCAACCAAGAGCAACGTGGTTGCAGAAGCCCCAAACTAAGGTTTTGATTCTTTTACTTTCATTCTATGTACTAATTCATTTTCATGACTCAGCCCTATTGGCTTTATGTTCAGATGTATCCCCAAATTTTCCATTTCTCTCCACCTTCAATTAGACCACCATAAGCTCTTTCAGGAACTGTCCAAGATCCATTCTCCTCACTCAGCAGGCAACTCTTTTAAAATGTAAATCCTATGTAACTCCTTACTTGAAACTCAGCAATGAATTCTCACTTCATTTGGAATAAAACCCAAACTCCTTAGCATAGCCTCCAGCAATTCAGTTTCTCAGTTTCGGTTCCTCTGACTTCATTCCCTTCCTGCTGATGTCTCACTGTGCTGGTCACCCTGGACTTGCACCGATTTCTTGCACACATCAAGCTCCACTTTAGCATTGGAACTTGGGCACTTCCAAAATGCTCTTAAGTCTTGCTGCTTGTTTTCACTCAGATATCAGGTTGACTGCCTAGAGGTACCACGGGTCCTCTTCACTGAGATCTCTTTTTTTTTCTTTATGGGATTTAGAAAGTCCACATTGTAATTTACATAAAATGGATCAGAGCAGATCTTGCAATCTAAGATGGGTTAGCTGAAGTTACACCCTGGTTCAGCCAGCATTCCAATGAGGAACTCACTCCCTTAGAGGCGGGTAGGAGGCTGTTAGTTGACACTGAAAGGCCACAATCCAGAGGAGGCTACTAAAGCAAGCACTTCAGCTATCTTTATCTCCGAAAAAGATGTTTTGTTAATTAGCATAGTGAATGTCAGACATGGATTTTGATTGGTGAAATTAACACCTTGTTAATTAGCATGATGAATGCTAGAAATGGGTTGTCATTAGAAAATTAAAGGTAGATGTGTCAACAATTTTTTTTGTCATGTCCCCCAACCTGACATGAACAAGATAGAGAAAACTAGAAAATCCTTTATTCTAGGATTGGATCTCTAAATTTTGCCTGTCCAGTCATTGGTTTTGAAGACTTTTTGATGGACAGATTCTGACTACCATGGTAGTCAGAAGTATAGACACTGCAGTTTTGAGCCAGGATGGTGTGGGAATACCTAACAGGACAGAGGTGGCACATTTTAAAGCACAGATCAGGTCTGAGAAACTCTCTAGTGCCTAATGGTTAACTGATTCCTATGTGAGAATTTGGTGTGAGTCTCACTTTCATTTATGATCTAAAGCAAGTTTTATAAGAGTAGCACCCTTTTCAAAGCTTGTGTTGTAGCCATTGCCTGCGCCAAAAGAACCCAAGAGTTATGAAACAAATCAGCGTAGGTTTAGTTTATAAGCATTAGTAGATAAAACTTACTTGTTATTTATTCATCTACTTATTTAGCACTACTCATCACTCTCCAATGAAAACCTCTCAATAAGTGAGTTAGATCACCAGGTGATCTGTTCTGGGGACTGGAGCCAGAGCCTGGGAACTGGAAGGCACTCAATAGCAATTTTGAACTTCTAGAAAAAAATAAAGTATAGCAGAGTGGGAGAAGGAAAGGTAAAAAGAATAAAAGAGAGAACTTGGAGTAGGGAATGTCAGGGAGAAGACTGAGGAACAGATGCAGAGTCGGCAAACAAGAATTCTTAGTGTTAATTAGGCAATGGGGAAAAGTGACAGCTATGTTTTGTAAAGTGTATGTCTCAGCACACTGGCCCTGAGAGATGTGATGAAGAAAAACATATTTGGTGGTTATATAAGATAGGTAAGGTCACATGAACCTTTCCCTCTTAAATATCCACAATGCACAAGATCACATTAAAGGCTCTGAGAGGTATTTAGAGAACACGTGCAAACACATACACGCCTAGCTATCTTTGTTTTATCTAGTATTTCTCAAACTTATTTGAGCATGGGACTCCTTTTCCCTGTGACATTTATTAACAAACTTTAGAATAGACTTAAGGAAAACATAACAGCTGTGGATAGGATAGTAAAGAAAATAGCAGAGCCTTCGTTGTCCTGAAAGGCTGGTTTTGGGGCAGGAGCCTAAACCTCATCTTCCTGGGGGCCTTATGCTTCTGAGACCCATTGTGAGCAGGTAGAGAAATGACTCAGTCTGTTTATACCTTCTGACCCACCCTTCACCCAGAGAAAGGAAGATGAACTTTCCTTGAAGCAGGAGCACTGGGAGATAACTAGGAGCAATCATGCACTGAAAATCAGATATGAACGTGCTACTCAGTGTAGCAGAAAAAATGAACCCACGAGAGTTGCCAGTACAGTGAAACCCACTTACTACATCCTTTTAAAGATCAGCCTAATGCTCACACATGCACAGTGCTTCTTTTCCTTGGCCCTCAGAGAAATATCATGAAGGTGTTTCACTTTAGTGAGGTTCATGAGTTTATGGCCTTGAGAATGCCCTTGAGAATAAACTCTAGGGACTCGAGTAAGGAAAAGAAAAGCTACTTTTAATGGATTTGTCTCTCCTTTCCATAATGCTGCCACTAAAACATCAGAATTAGTTGAATTTCTAAACTCAGTAAGTGCCAAAAGAAGACGACTATTTTCTTTCTTTTGTTATATTTAGTTAACTAGAAATCAAGTGATGTCAGAAAGTTAGGCAAATACATTTTTGGGAAAGATACCTAAAACATAAATATTCCAAAGGACATACAATGACATTGCTAAATATTTAAATAATGCAAGGGACATATGAATATATATAAAAGTCAAAGAATGATAACCAAGGGAAGGTATTCTTTCTTACTCCCTTGAGTTTTGGCTGTGCTGTTCTTTCAACTTGGAACTCTGGTCTCATCTTTACTTCTTTAGTTTCTCTTCATCTTTCCATCATCCATTTGGTGGATGGTTTCTTGGGTAAGACTTTCCTTACCCAAGATGTGTTTCCAAATTAGAAAACACATCCCAGTGGCCCTTTTGTAACTTCCCTTACTATGTTTGGTTGCATATTTAGTGGCCAGTTTGCTATTAGATTATAAACTCCACCATCACTGGGCACACATGTCTCATTCACTTGTGAGTCCCAGAGTCTAACACATTAGCTGGTGCAAAATAAGTTGCTTGGTTGATACAGTTTTCGTTTTACCTAGTGTGACATACATTTTTATATCCAATGTTGAATTTGGGAAAATTTACATCAGAATAATTTTTAATTCCATGTTCATACATAGAGTAATAGTCATAGTCACTCAGAGAAAGATATAATACTGGGATTGGCCCCAGGGTAATTTAACCAGAATTCAAAGAAAGCTTACCTTAAAAAGTTAGAAAATGAAATTGGATATAACTTTCCTGTGTTCATATATGGATACACAAGCAGTGTAACTCCACGTATTCAACCACAAGAATGGGATCCTAATTAGAATAAGTTATGCTCATGTAGGTATAGTATGTCAAAATACATTCTACTGTCATGTGTATCTGAAAATAAAAAATAAAAAATTAGAAAATATAAAATTGAATTAAGAAAATAAAGAGTTGAGATGAAGTTTGTGATCTTGAGTTTTTCAAGTTCATAGCAATGATTTATTTTAAGAAAGCAGTGCTTTAGGTTATAAAGTCAAAATTATAATATCAAGAGGCTTTTCATTGTTTATTTAATGTTTGATTTGTCATTATGTACAATAGTTTGCTTTGTGGTTTTCTAGTCACATGATTGTAGAGGTCAAGTTCTTATGCAAAAGCCAGAGATGAATAAACATATAAATGAAGGACTTAGATTATAGACACACACACAGAAGCTGGAGACATTTATTTGCATTTGTGTTTGCATAGCTACATATTGTGAAGAATTTAGGGTATATACATGGGTATATACTTGTGAGAGGAATGAAAAGAAACAGAAAGGATGGAAGGAAAGAAGAAAGAAAAAGAAAATAACACAAGCAGAGAGAGAAGAGGAAAAACGAAATTCACAAATTCTTGGGTAACCTGAAATAAACCAAACACACAGATTTTCGATTGATAAGAGCTAAATCCAAGCATGCACGTGTGTGCACGTGTGTGTTAACAGATCATTTCTTGATAGTCTATTATGTTAATTGGTTGATGCATAAGTTGTATTGCTTGACTGTAATTTTGTTAAAATTCCCCTCTATTCAAATAAATACTAAAGCAATTTGCTAATGACCAAAATTTGGTCGTACATTGCAGAAAGATTAAATGAAAGAGTTTAGAATTTATAGTGTAATTAGTTGCTTTGTGGCAAATAAACCTTTATAGTAGATCCAAGGAATAGAGGAGAATACTAATTTTTGAAAGTCAAGTCTCAGAATGCTCAGTTTGAGTTCAGTACAAACTATCTTCACTTTATTCTAAAAAAAGCCACATGAGCATTTGGAGAGGTACAAAGAAGGAACAGAAAGATATAGGAGCTCACGACAAGCTATAAATCTTGATGCTTAAATTGAGTGGGGGGGAGTTGAGACAGTACAGTGTTGTACTTGTTTTAAAAAAGTGACAAATGGTGCTTCCATTTGCGAAAGTCATTTACAATTGGCCATTAATAAGGGGGTTTGGTCAAGGAGCACCTCTCGTGGAAGTTTTAGAATATCAGTCATCAGATTTAGCCTATTTGATTTGATTCCATTTAACTGCTTAGAGTTGATTTTATTCAAATATGTATAAGGTCTCAAACGGAAAACATTTTGGTAATTTGCATGGCTATTTTCAACACTGTAAAATCTAATCGTTACAGACAATAGAACCAGACTGTCAGCAATGGAAATAAGGGACAAAAATGACTGATGTAAATCAGTCTTTGAGAAGTTAGGTTTCTTCCAAGATAACCCAAATCAGTGCAGTATCCTTGTTCACAAAGTTATGCTCACAGAGCAGCTCATAGCATCACCAGAGAAATTGCAAGTCCTGCTAGGGTCATAGTCTGCTGGGTCTACTGGTGGCTTACTCTCCCTGTTCTGTTTTCTTCCACAGGGAGAGAAGAAACCTTTCATCTTGATGAGGAGGAGTCTCAACGTGTTTTATTGCTTGAGGGCTTAGTTTAAACTCCTTTTCCTTTAAGTGTCTTTGGGATGACTGCTAGATTCCTTACTCTCTTGGTATCTTAGAGATCCACTGGGTACTATAATTATTATAATTGTGGGCCATAACTGTCTTGTTTTGGGGCCATCTGCTCTTCTCACTTGAATAATACAGTTTGTCATTGGGCACACATAAATCACAAGACAGGATAGTCTTCTCTCTTCCTGACTTGACAAACACCAAGCACATTTAGAATTCAGCCTTGTAATTAAGCAAGGCCCAATCTAGACAGGCAGATCTGATACAAAGGGATTTGCAGCCTAGGGGAGGGCTCTTAGTGGTGACCTTGGACAGCAGGTACTATAACTTCTGTGAGGATTGCTCCTCTTGTGTTGTTCTTATCCATGACCTTAAATCGTATCTTCAGGTTATGTGGTTAGTAGGACACTGGATGCTGAATTTGGAAAGCAAAGTCCTGCACCCCAATTTCACTGGTAAAATTCCCTGTCTTAGAAGTTGGTATGAAATTATATGCCAGTGCTATATTATCTAAGGCAGAACCAGCTGGTGATAAAAAATGAATAAGTATATTCAGGTGTTTCCATGTGTATGGGAATGCATGTGTGGGCATTTATACACCTGACTTCTGTGTTGTGATTTATAACAGGGTTCCCTTTCCATTGATTCCCCAACTCTTTCCCCTGGAGGACCCTGGAGCTCTCCAGTGCCAACACAGTGGCATAGCAGAGTCCTAATGTACCACAGCATCTGTGTGAAGATGCTGCTGCTGCTCTCTGAGCATCAGAAGACTTTTGACTTGTCACTGGGACCTTTAAAGAGGGTCCCCTCAGTAGCATGACAAACTGTCTTAATTTGTGTAGGCTGTCTCAGTTTTAGAACTGAAAGTCTTATATACCAGGAAACACCTGAATTGCAGACTTGAGAATGTCTCAGTTCTTAGGACTTGCTTATAAAATCTCAATGTGAGACCGCTGTGTTGCAGTGGGTACTGTTGTCTGCTCTCGGACATTATACTTCACTGTACCTATTTATTTACTTCTTTGTGACTGCAGCTTGCCCTTACCCTCCTGCTAGGCTGCAACCTGAGGGTTTTCAAGCTGAATTACACTGAACTCCCAGGATTCAACACATTGTCCTGCCCAGAGAGTGGTAAGCTCCAGCCCTACTCTCACCGTTGCAACTAAAGTGTTCACTGAAGACACTGGGTTCTATATAAGATTGACCAACAAAAAGATACTTCTTAATTAAACTAAGTTCAAGAACTATAGACCTAATCAAGTTAATAACTTTACCTAAACTTTAATAAGTAAGGCAGAGTGAATTTTAGGAAAGAGGAGGAGTAGGAGTTGCCTTTGATAGAACTGTTTTTGCTCTTTTTTCTACTTTGGCTGGAGGTGAAAATGATATAATATAGTATATGTTGATAATTGTAAAATACTTTCCCTAACTGTCCTTTATTCTGGAGTCTTTATCCTGGTCTCTCTGAGAGCACAAGTTACCATGTAATATCTCACATGTGAGCATTACTCAGAATGTTGGGGGTTGATTAATGTTTAGGGTTGAGGGAATGGTATTGTGAAATATAAGCAAAAAAAAAAAAAAGTACTTAAGCTTTTACTTTCAAAGTTTGTCAAAGCTTTATGGTATCCCGTGGGTCAGCCTGTCAGCCTGTGCAGTGGCATATTAGCATGTGTTATTATAGGTTGATTTAGTTATGAAAGGGATTTATTGCATAGGGATGCAGCTACATTTTCACAGTTTCTGGACACACATACACTTTTAGAAGTAACCGAACCTTGAACTGGGACCTGTAAGGGAAATACAATAACATGCTGAGGTTAAAGTAAATGATCACTTATATTGGTGAGAATTTCTTGGGTTTGGATTATGAGAGAACTGCTAAAATTTAGGTTAGGGGCTGGGGGTATAGCTCAGTTGGTAGAGTGCCTGCCTTGCAAGCACAAAGCCCTGGGTTCAATCCCCAGCACTGCGAAAACAAACAAGCAAATAAAATTTAGGTTAGGCTTGGAGAGAGGAACAGAATGTTTCAGGCTAAAAGGAAAAATATTTTAATAAAAAATGGAAACAAGTAGAAATAACATTATAAGAGGAGAACACCAGAGGAGTGCTAGGGATGGAGGTCAGTGACAGAGCAGTTGCCTAGCGGCAAGAAGACCTGGGTTTGATCTCCCCAAGCACTGCAAAACAAACAACATGAGAGAGAGAGAGATTGAGATCTATATTTAAGTCTTTGAGTCTCGTCCTCTTCCTAATCATTCATTGACCTTCTTCCATCATGTGCCAACTTATTCATCTGCATATCTACTTAACTTTTTTGTGGTACTGGGGACTAAACCCAGGGTGTCTATCACTGAGCTGCATCCCCAAACCCTTTTATTTTTGAGACAAGGTCTTGCTAAATTGCCTGAGCTGGCCTTGAACTTGTGACCCTCCCTCCTCAGCCTCCTGAGTTGCTGGGATTACAGGCCTACACCATTGTGCCCACCTGTGTCAATTTTTTTAACCCCAACCATCCTCAGTTTACCACCAATGCTGCTGCACTCTTTCATTCTGCTGGTTTCTGCTGATGTTACTGACTTCACTTTAATCTCTCAGATTAATCACTTCACTTACTTTAAAAATATTAACAAAAAGACTGGGGATATAGCTCAGTTGATAGAGTGCATGCCTTGCATGCATAAAGCCCATTCAATCCCCAGCACTGCACAAAAAAGTAAATTAATTCATTAACAAAAAAAGATATCATAAGGGAGGTTGCCTTGAAACACAGAAGGAGGGAGGTCTTCAATTCTGGGCATGACTTCTCCTCTATACTTGAAATTCAGAATGTGCCCGCAGTGCCCAGGGCTCTTGGATACCTCCACTTTGCCATTTCTTGAAGGGCTCTGTGGTCCCTTTCCTTTCATTCTGCCTTTTTCCTCCTTGTGTATGCTTTTTTGGCTCTGATACTCACTAAACTGTTACAAAGTTCTGTTCTTCCCAACTGGAAACATAGGTAGGAGAGAGAAATTATTTCTGAAATAGGAGAGGGTCATTATTGTCAAATTTCTAGAATGATGAGAAAACATCAGAGGACATTATAAACTGGGAAGAAATTGGCCACATTCCCAGGTGAATCCAGAATATTTTGAGGACTTTCCTGGAATTGCATTCTATTGGTTTTAAATTTTTCTTTTTTTCCTGCTAGTAAGTTTGAAGAGTAGTCCTGGGCAGAAATAAAATGGCTTTAGTCAGGTTATCTTTCCACAAGGACATGGGAGAAAGGGTTGTATGTGAATGTGCTAATATGATTCTAAGTGCTTTCAACCCTTCTGTTTAATTCTCTCTGTGGCATGTAATTCCTGAGGGACATGCACCAAATTGATAAGCTCAGTGCTAAAGTGAACTGTCTCATGTAGTCCCCAGGAGTCTCTGACTGAAGTGTCAAAACACAATTGTGCACCGGTGGTATTGCTGCCCTGTAGAAGAAACACTTCAGCACAGTATTGACATCACAAGCAAATTAAAAGACTCACCAAAGTTAATATTCTCACATTATAACAACATCTCCTATAAATTATTAAAGCCCACACAATTTATTACCCATGTTAGGGGAAAAAAAGCCAGTTGAATCATGAGCCATGCTACTTAATGATTTATTTTTTTGCTCTTCAATGTGCTGAGGTTTATAAATCATCCTGTTCAACTCTGCACTGCACCAAGGAAGAGCCGCGGTTCATTCTGCTCTCTCTCACCAAGATCACCTATGCACAGCGTGGAAGCTTGCTCATTATTTTAGCATCTATCAGCAGCCTCTCTGTTTCAGACTGGCTGTTCCTTTTCATTACCATAATGCTTAAGCATGGCATTGAATGAATATGATTTAAGACTTTAGATGATAGATCTAAGCCTTTTCAAAAATAAATATTAACCTCATTACTTAGGCAGGGTGGAGAGACCCACTTCTTGTATTCTGTCTCAAGGCTTCTAAGTAAATTTTGATTTACTTAGAAGTCTTGTGCTTTAAAGTCTGGTCCACCAGCTTTACCACAAGTCTATCTTGATTACATTTCATGTTTTTAAACAAACATATTTCATTCCATTCTGAGGGACGTGTTTTATCTCTGGCTCTACTATTGACTTGGGAAAGTCATTTAAGTTCTCAGAAACACATGATCTGTTCACTGAGTATGTTACATTAAATAATTTCTAAATTTTCTCCAGATCTGTATACCACTTGCCATGTTGGGGATTGAACCCATGGTTTCATGCATGCTAGACAAGCATTCTATTACTGAGCTACACCCTCAGCCATTTTTAGTTCATTCTGAGAAGTTCTCTCACTAAATTGCCCAGAATGGCCTTAAATTTGCACTCCTCCTGCTTCAGCTCTCCCAAATAGCTGGGATCACAAGCCTGTATTACAACTTCCAGTCTAAATCTAAAATTCTGATTGCCACAATACAAAACTGCAAAGCAGGCAGCAATTTGCTTTGCTGGGAGCAAATTTGCTTTGCTGGGAGAACCTTGTGAAGATTTGCTGGGGCATCTCTCTGTCTTTGCTCTAAGTTAGCACTAATGAATCTGGAGTCTATTCTGGACCTGTCTGCCTCTTCTCTGCGCTGTCCAATGAGCAGGAGCAACTTTTCCTAGATTAAATGAGATATACTTGAGAAGAATAAAGAGTCAGGGATAGATTATAACCACAGAGATTTTTCTGAAAACAGTGGGTAAATGTAAAAGCTCTAGAAGCTTCTCTGGGGTTAATTTATAATTCAAAGCCTTTCGTGACCAACTGGTCTGCAGGTCTTTCCTTGTCTGCTCATGTACCCTAAAGAAGAACCTCTGGTCTGGATGCGGACCTTTTCTCCCTAGAGTACAAACACTAATCTGTGTTCTAGGACAGTCACTCACATGTTTGGCTTTGAAAACAGTGTCACATTACATCACTGTCCTAAAGTTAGCAGAAAAATAAACATGCTAGTACAAACTAAAAAGGCATGCAAATACAAGTTGTTGTAATACAATTTCTCTTGTAAAGCAATTCGCTACACATACTTCTTAGGAATTAAAATAATATACATCAATAATGCAAGGACTACACATTTAATTTACTTTGCAGAAGTAAATAAACACATTGTACTTTTTATACGAAGTCTTTAAAAACTTGGGAAACAGTTTGACCTTTTTAAAATCTATTAGATTACATTTGACAAATTTGCATCAGTATTCTAATCTCTGAATGCCACCTGAATGGAATTCTTTTTCTATCATAATTCTTAAAAATATAACTTTGGAATATCATTTTAGCTTAATGAGCTTACTTTCCTCATCTGAAAAATGGAGATTATAATACTTAGCTGCTTATGGGGCTGATAGGTGGATAAAAAGAGGTCATGTAGTTTTGAATGAATAATGGCTAAACCCAGTGAATTCTTTTTTTTCTTTTTCTTTGCTTCTTTTCTTTTTTAGGTGTTTGGGATTGAACCCAGTGGTGTTTAAGCATTGAGTCACATCCCCAGCCCTTTTTATATTTGATTTAAAGACAGGGTCTCACTGAGTTGCTTAGGGCCTTGCTAACTTCCTGAAGTTGGCTTTGAACTTGCAATCCTTCTGCCGCAGCCTCTTGAGCCACTGGAATTATAGGCATGTGTCACTGTGCCCGGCCTCCATTTCTAATCCACATACAACAAGTGGGATTTCACTCATCCACAATGAAAACCTTTCCTACTTAACAATGACACATTTTTTTTCCAGCTGGAAGAGACTATGGGGTGGGCAAGGTGAAGGCAGTGATTACTTTTACCTTCCACTTTCTGGGAACTGTACCACATTACAGAAGTTGTGGGATACATAGCAGTCAGGGCTTCCTTTGTGGATTAAATTAAGCAAGCATTTATTGGGCTTCAACTATGTGCCCAGTGCTTGTTCACACAGTCAGATGGATAGGTGTACTAAGGATTCATTTCTTCTCCCCAGATATGAGAATTAGGGTGTGGTAAGGCAGGACTTGGCATACTTGGGAAAGTTAAGTCTAGGGATCGGTTGTCTGAGGTCTTTGTACATATAATCAGACATTCGACTTATTGTAGAAGTTGTAGGATAATGCCCCATTGCAGAACAAAAGCTTCATCACCTTTAGCTAGAATGTAAGGTCCACTCTGCTGATTAGATAGAATCATTGAACCTTACGCTACCCTATATATACAAAGGAAACCATAAGCACCCCCCTTCGAGGGGAGGCATTTAGCTGAGATCTTTAAGACTTCGGCATTGTGTACCATGAATGAACATGAAAGGCTGGTTGCATAAATAGCCATTCATTCTGTCAACAACATTAATTGAAAACTCAGGGGTGCATAAAGCCCCATTCCGGCTTATTGAGTAGGCCACAAAAATACCTTCACATCTGTATGCAAATATTTCACCACTCTGAACTGATGAACGGGTGCTGCTGATGTGAAGAGCCTGCTGTGGTGACCTATGGTTTTCCACCTTACATTTACCTGACCCTCTGTATGTCATAATATTCTGTGATATACATATCCTGTAAAGTATTAAGACACTTGTAAATACTAAATTTGTACCAGTGCCCTTGGCAAAATGCCTCCAACTGGACTGAAAACCTTGGCGATTTATATTGGCATTTTTATGTTTGCTGTGTAAAGGTCCATGTGTTATTATTTTTTTGCATTCCTGCAAAAAAGCTGCAGGTTTTGAGTAATTTTATTATCTGTATGGAGTGAACAAATCTTAATTATTGTAAGAACTTGTCAAAGAATTTTTCTTCACATTTAGTAGAGCATCTCTTCTCTACATCCTCTGGTTGTCGACACTTCAAGAACAAGGAACACCATCTATTTTACTTTGTCAGGAAATCTACCACAACCCATCAAAGACCTGGGACCCCTCCGGACTTAGCCTGTACTCCCTGTGTGACCCAGGATGGATAAATTGCCTAACCTTGCTGAGCTCCATCAAGAGTCTGTCCTGCCCTACCCTTTTCCTTAACATTTACTTCCGCACCCTAAAGGTGCTCACTGTGAACACCTGTGATTTGAGGACCACGAACCTTCTTTTGGCTCTGAGAAGATGCTGTTTACAAATAAAGTAAACTGAAATTGCCCTAAGTTGCTATCTCTCAAGGCAGACTTCAACCAAAGATGAATGGAGGTTTGGTAGGGAAATATCCCACCCTAACATCAAGTTGTATTCCTAACATCAAGTTGCCCCTAACATCAAGTTGTATTCCTACTCCATCTTTCACAATTCCTCAGCAGGGTAGGATTCCTGTTGCCAAAGCAGAAACTGTTTAAGGAAGCTCAGTGGTGGAGCGCTGGCCTAGCATGTACAAGGCCCCGGGCTCAGTCCACAAGACAAGAGAGAGAAAAGTAAACAAATAAGCACCTGTCTACAAAATTCACCTTTTATTGTCTTTCTTCTCTTCCCTGTCTCATTTCACACTCCGTGTCACTGTTTATTGGGATCAGCTCCCAAGTAAGGAATTGGCATTTTGGAGTAAGTCTCTAGGGGAATCCAATGGATATATTTAATTTTCTTACATGTAACATGAAAACAACACACCTGCTTTACCTATCCATAAGGTTATTACAAAGACCAGATGAGGTAATACGAATGTACAAGTGTTTTGAAAATGGTAAAACACTGAATGAATTTGCATACTTTAATCATTATTATTGCTATTACTATTGTGTGTTTTAAATTTTAATTCAAGCATGAAAAATATTTGAAAATGTAACTTTTTAGCTATGAACTGAAGAGAAAAAGAAATCTGAATGTAATAATGTAAGACAGGACACCATTGACCAGGGGAAGAGAATCAGTACCACAGGATGAAGAGGACCTTTCAACTACTATTATAACCCCTGCAACATCCACATAACCCTCACCCCTTCATGATAGGTGTCAACAACAAAGGTTTCGAAAAGAGAATTAGATTTTCCTGTTTGCCACATACTTTACTCAAGAAGAATATCTTTCCACCTTTTCTTTGTATGGAAGGTGACTTTTCTTTAAATTATAAATTCACAAGGCAGAAACTGTTTAAATGTTTATTTTATAAGGTTCCTTTAAAAGTGAACCATATTACTCAAATATTCAGAAAATTAGGTAAACTCATCTTTCTGACCAAAGACAGTTAAGGGACAGACAAAAGGGAAGAATGTAAGAAGCAGTGTCGAAAACAGCAGTGGTATTCATCACCCAAAGTCAACTTGATATTAAGGCAGAAAACTAAAAAGAGTCTTAATCTTGTGTGTTACCTCCCACATTAAAACAAAAAAAGTGTTGGAAATGTTTAGGAAAAAAAAATTGTTCAGCAAGAGCTTTCTGTTGCTTGGTATACTTTAATTACTTTGCTTTGAAAACTGTCTAGAAAAAAATATAAAATCTATGGATTCTGAAAGTAAAACAGGGGAAAGAGGATAACTCAACATCTTAATCTATTTTGTGCTGCTGTAACAGAATGCCATAGACTCAGCAGTTTATAATGCACTGATATTTATTTCCTCACAATTCTGGAGACTGGGAAATCCAAGATCAAGATGCCAGAATCTGGCAAGGCATTCTGACTACATCATCCCATGGCAGAAGGAGGAAGGGCAAGAGAGTGAGCTGCAAGGGCCATATTTGCCCTTCCACAAGGAACCAACTCCTGTGGTAATGAACTCTTTCTTAATGACATTATTCCTTTCATGAGAGCAGAGCCCTCTTGCCAAATCATCTCTTAAAGATCCCACTTCCCAATATGACTACATTGGGATCAATTTTCCAACACATGACCTTCAGAGGAAACATTCAAAACACAGCACTTAGCGTGACAGACTGAATGCTTGTGTCCATGCATGCCCCATTCATATGTTGAAATCCTAACCTGTAATGTGATGACATTGGTAGGTGGGATCTTTGGGAAGTGATTGGTCATGCGGGCTGAAGTTTCCTAAGCATGATTAAGGCCATTATAAAAGAAACTCCAGAGAGCTCTCTTACCCCTCTGCCATGAGAGAACACATGGCTGTCCATGAACCAGGAAGCAGATTTTCCACAAATCTGCTGGCACCTTGATTTTTGAATTCTATCCTCCAGAACTGTGAAAAATAAATTCCTTTTTTTTTGTTTTAATATTTTTAATTGTATATGGAAACAATACCTTTGTTTTTATGTGGTGCTGAGGATTGAACCCAGTGCCTCCTCACATGTGCTAGGCAAGTACTCTACCACTGAGCCACAAACCCAGCCCTGAAAAATAAATTTCTATTGTTCAGAAGCCACTCATTCTAGAGCACCCTGTTATAGCAGCCAGAGCTAACTAAGACACTCAGATTAAGAACTATGCTTGGTGATTCATATAATAGCCTAAAGAGATATGAGAGCAAATGCCAAAACCATACGTTCATATTGGAGGCTAGTGTAATTATACCTTGCCAACTAAATGAGTTTTATTAATTGAATGAAGAACTGAGCAATTCACTCTAGTTTTTTTCACACTGTAATTTTCTGAGATATTAATTGATTGTGACCACATTTACTCCAGTACTGAATACATCACAGGGAAATTTTAGTTTTAGCGGGTTGAAATGATGATCTTTTGTAATTGTTAATGATTTCATGAAATGATTTCAATGAAATCTAACACATTACAAGGATACTGTTGCACTGAATGAGGTCTGTCACTACAATTACAACTTAGGTCCAATAAACACATTTCTGACATTTAAAATAGGCACATTGTTCCTGATCTCATGACTTTCTTTTTTACTGAGAGGTTACTATTAAGAATTGTCCTCTGTGGGCTGGGCTTGTAGCTCAGTGGGAAAGTGCTTGCCTTGCATGTGTGAGGAACTGGGTTCAATCCTCAGCACCACATAAAAATAAATAAATAAAATAAAGGTAATGTGTCCATCTACAACTAAAAATAATAGTGATAAAAAGAATTGTCCTCTAAATTTGCTTCCACAAAGGCTTTTGCTGGATCTTCATGTATTTATTGATTGAGTTTCATTGTGATCCTTGGTTCTTGAAATGTATTGCATTTTTAGATTTTAAATTGGAGTCAAGCAGTCATTTTTTTTTTTCCTGCTCCTATAACACATAACCATTGCTGCCTGTATGGTACTTGTCACAGTGTATTATACATAGTTGCAGAAGTATCTGTCACCTGCACTGGACAGTAAGTTCCCTGAAGGCAGGAACCACCATTTCATTTTTGGGTTCCTAGCACCTGTCATGGTCCCAGGCATTTCATTAACACCCAATAAATTGTTGATTAAATCAAATAAATACAATGACTGTGTTAAATATGTTTGCTGGTTCACATGACAGTAGCTATTTCTTATTTTATTTAAGTTCTTATCAAAGAAGGAATTTTTAAACCAGAAAGACATAATCACCTTTGGGTTGAAAATAATTTAGTCTTTCAGTGTAATTGTTTTTCAAGCACTGTTTGTTGTCCAATGGCCTATTGATTTTAGATATTTTCTTTCTGAAAAACTGGATTTCTAAAGATTTCTAATTTTTGGAAATAGAAAATTTTATGTTGCCAAGAAAAAAATGTAACAGGTAAGACCAACTTTCACCTGATGGGTGATACTTTCTACTAACATGATTTGTTCAATTCAAGCCACTGATTTTAAATAGGAAGAGGAATTGAATAAATGTTTTCAAAAATCCCAACTGTTGAAAAGTTCTGTAATATGATCTAAAATAAATATACCAACTTAACTTTTCCTTATAAAAAGGAAACTAGTAGGTTTAAAAACCATCTGCAGAATAAATATTTATGGAGCAGAATGACAACTTGATTTATCCAAAGCATTGGCACGCATTTTCCTAGTTAATGCTTGATGAAGCACTTCTACTTAGAATTCTTCAGTGAGCTAAAAGAAGAGTTTCATTAACTATTTTCAAAAGATAATGAGGTCATGATCCCTTTCCAGATGTTTCACTCATCAAATAATTGTGATCTTTTTTCCAAATCTCCTTGGTTGCTTGATTCCTATTTCTCTATTTATTGAGCAGTGATTATTATAAAGAGAAAGAGAAGTAGAAGTCAGAGAGATGCTAGGGATCAGATATATTTTATTTGGTCCAATGTACAAAATCTTGGTCATTGAGCATCATTAGAAATGCAAAAGTATATTTATAAATCTAAAAATTGGAAACTGGAAATCTCCTGAAGCAGTACACATAAATATATGATAAATAATATTCTTTACATGTCTGTCTATATATGTAGTTGCACATCTCTGTGTAGAAGTAAATAGAGGTATCTATTTTCTTCCTTTTTGAAGGTTCTACTTTATGATCAGTCATGCCAACAATCTTCACAAAAGTAAGGGATAATTTTACCTTATCAAAAATTGGAGGATTTTGCCAGGCCACGGCTCATGCCTGTAATTCCAGCTACTCGGAAGGCTGAGGCAGGAGATTGCAAGTTTGAGGCTCAGCCTAGGCAATTTAGTAAGACCCTGTTTCACAATTTAAAAATTTAAAGAAGTATGTTCTTGGGTTCAATCCCCAGTACTGCCCCCAAAAAAAGACAGAAAAAAAAGGGAAGAGTATTTTAAAGTTTATTACTAAAGTCTGAATGGAGACATTCTTTTTAAGTGATTTTTGCTTTGAAGAATAGGTACACTTTCAACTCTATCTACAGAAAGGATTTAAGAATAAGGCCTTTTGCAGGATTTTCCTTGGGGTCTAGGAAGGAGATTTGGATTTTTGCTTGAGAGCCAACAAATTTAATTATGTTTTCTAACATTCCAAAGCACAGGACTAAGAACACATAATACCAATTAAGAGTACCCTGAAAAAACTACATTTAAATATAACTGTAGATAAGTTAATGATCACAATAAGAGTAATACCAACAACAGTAATTAGGCACACATTTGCTAAATGTGTGCTACACACCAAAGACAGTTGTGCATAAATACTCTCAGCTCATTTTTACCCAGTTTTGAGATAGATACTGGTATTAACCTAATTTTACAGATAAGAAACCAAGGAGGCACAGAAATTTAGGTAACCTGCAGAAGGTCACACAGCAAGTAGTGGATAGAATGGGACAGAAACTGAAACAACTGGGCTCTGGGTGATTATTCTTATATTATTTTATAGTGAGCACCATGATGTGAGAACTCGGAGCTATTTGTTTTTCATCTTGGTACTGCTTGTGTTTCCTAAAAGTGCTCCCCAATGCATCATTCAGTTCTATACACTTTGACTATGTTGGTTTCAGTTTTGACAAATGGATTAAGACAAGTGATAATTAACAACACTGAACAGATATATAACCCAAACTAAAGGGGATTGTTTTGCATTTTTTGGCATCATTAATTTGTGTGTACACACGTTTGATCATTCCATTGCCATTCCTTAGAAAAGAATTTTTAAAAATGCTTCCAGGCTATTGAGAAAAGCTTAGTTGGAGTAGATGCATTGCCCCACTGGAGGAATAGAGAAGCACTCATACCTCAGCTGTAAAGAGGGTTGGTTACTAACAGCTCACTGCTGTCCCCTTCTTTTGAGAAAAGAAGCTGCTTCACTTGGGACATTCCTCCAGCCAGTAAGAAAGCAGTCAATGATATCCTGAAATAAGGAATACAAAACATTCTCCTTTCCTGCATTCCACCTTCCTCCCCACAAATATATACACACTGCAGAGGTGAATTTAGGTCTGACATCTAGAGCTTCCTGTGGGACCAAGCTCCCACTGTTTTCAGTTAGACACTCATCCTTGCTTAGCTTTCTTTCTTTGCCCTCTCCTTCTCCTTACCTTCCTCTTTTCCTAAGAATACTCCCTCAATAAATCACTTTTTATAAGAATCCTTTCCTTAGGTTTTCTTTTAAAGAAAACCCAAGTCAAGATGGATGGTACTAAAGCAGTTCCTGGGAAGCAGAAACCAAGATGGGCTTCTGGAGTTGAATGGCAATAAGGTGCCATTACTGGAGGGTATAGCATTGTTAGTCCCTGACATTTTATAGCAGTGTGATTGTTAAGATCAGAGGTCAGCAAACTATGGCCCATGGGCCAAATTCAACTTACTTTTTTTGTAAATAAAGTTTTACTGGAATACAGTCAATTGTGTATTTTTCAGACAGAACTGCATATTAGAGACAGAGACCAGGTATTCTGCATAGCCTACAATACTTACCATCTGCCCTTTATAGAAAAAGTTTGCTGATCTGGGGTTGTACCTCATGATAGTGTACTTGCCTAGTATGTGTAAGGCACTGGATTTGATCCTTAGCACCACATAAAATTAAATAAATAAAATAAAGGTATTGTGTCTATCTACAACTAAAAATTAAAAAGAAAAAGAAAATGTTTGCTAACTCCAGGCTAAAATTTTCACCCATGGTTTAAAGTGGGTTGAGATATAGGCAGAAGGGGACACAGTGGCTGATCCAATGTCTCTGGCTTTGAGAGGCATGGAGAAATTAGAACTCAAAGGACTTTAGGTTTGATTGGTTCTTACCAAATATCCTTGACACATTGAAGAGATGCAGTGATAGGCTGTATTAGTTATCTACTGCTCTGTGTCAGATTACCACAAATTTAACAGCTTTAAACAGCACATGCTTATCATCTCCCCATTTCTAAGGGTTAGGATTCCAGTAGTAGTTTCACTGGGTCCTCTGCTTTAGGGTTTTTTAACAGGACTAAAATCAAGGTGTCATCCAAGACTGGGGTCTCATCCTAAGACTCAACTGGGAAAGGATTCTCTTTTAAGCTCATGTGATTGTTGACAGGATACAGTTCCTTCTGAGTTGTTGGCTGAAGGCCATCCTTAATCTTTTGCCACATGGAAGATTAATGAATCATGGCCAGCAAGAAAGGGATTCTGCTAGCAAGAAGGAAGTGACAGTTTAATGTAGACTAATCTAAAAATGACATCCTATCCTTTTTTCCAAATTCTGTTGGTGAAAAACAAGTCAGAAGACAATGCCCAGTCTCAAGGGAGTGGATCATACAATGTTACAAACATTAGGAGACAGGGTTCATCAGGAACCTTGCCAGAGTCTGCCTGCCACACAGACTCAGATCTATTATTCAGAATGTAAAGCAAAATGTGACTGTCAGAAATACTCATTAGCAGCATTTGAAGAGACTCATTTTAGCAAGGTCCAGGGGTGCACACCTGTAATCCCAGCCAGGCAGGGGACTGAGGCAGGATGATCACAAATGTGAGGCCAGCCTGGTCAGTTGAGAGACCCTGTCACAAAATGAAAACTAAAAAGAGTGAGTGTGGGGGTGTAGCTCATTGGGTGTAATGCCCAGTACCATAATTAATTGCTTAATTAAAAGAGAGACTCATTTCTTTTAGTGAGAAGGCAGATTTGAAGATCAGGCTAAGGTCTTTTTTGTAGGAGTGGGAAAACTTTAAAGAAAGTGAAATTCTAAGCCTGTGTCTTCTATGCCAAATTCAGGACCCAAAAGAAAAAGAGTAAGGAGGAAAAAGAAGAAGAAAGAAAAGAAAAGGAGCAGGATACTGAGGTCTGGGATAGAGATACCTGGGTAGATAAGAACCTTAAATCTGCATATTCCCCTGGACACTTGTGGTTCACAGAAATGGCTAATAAGCCCCTTTGCTCTCCCCTGAAGCTCCTCTTTCATGAAGATTATGTTGAAACTGGGTGCAGTGGTTAAGCCTATAATCCCAGAGATTTAGGATTATCACTGACACAAAAAGTTATTATATTGGCAGAGTAACCGACCAGCTTCTCATGAGGAGGCAGAAATGCAGCAGCACAGTAGAGACAGGGAGCAATGTGTTGGGCACTCAGGTGACCAGTTGGCCCATATCTTGCTATTCCCATGCCTTGTTTAACTAATGAGTAAGTGTAATAAAACAGCCTCACTGGGACATGTAACCAGGTGCTCAGACTCCTAACATGAGAATTTGGTTTACCCCCTCTAGACAATCCACCAAGACCTGCAGAAGTACTAGACATTTAAGGAGGAACATCTGGAAGGGGAGGAGAGGTACATGATGAATATGATGTGGCCATAGGAGAAACCTGTATCAGGGAAGCTGCAGTTAGTTCTACTCACCCTTACCTTATGCATTGCACACCTACCCCCCAACTAATCAAATTTCCAAAGCAGTTGTGGCTAGATGGAGTAAACGCAACGTAAGAAGCAACTACATCTGAGCTGTGCAAGGGATGGATGGCAGCACTGCCTATCATACCCCACATTTCCCAGCTGCTGCCAGGGTTTGACTGCTAACAGCTCAAGACTGCTCCCTTTCCAAAGATTTGGCCCCAGCTGAACACAGTCAATACACCCTGAGAATTATCCTCTCTGGGAATAAGGGGAGCTAACCCTAGGGTATCGTCGTCTTTGTCACCTGCAACAAAGACGCGATCGATCCCGGGAATGTGTATGCAGCTCTTTATCTTGCGCGCCCATTTCTTTCTCTTTTTCTCTCCCGTTTCCTCCCTCTCCCTCTTCCCTTTCCCCCCCCCTCAGTGTCTCAGTGTCTCCGTCCGTCCGTGTCTCTGTCTGTCTGTCTCTGTCTCTGTCTCTCTCTTATACCCTCAGTTGACCAATCACAGAACTTTCACATGAAGGATGCACGGGCAAGCATAGACAAAGCCTTAAAGCACGAACCGGACACACGTGTGGCCAGTTTACAACCAACCGATAGGAATAACTTTCGCAAAGATACACTTGTTTGCTCCGTGGCAACAGCAAAACTGGCATACCGCCAGGCGCCATCTTAAGAGACCATAGGGAGTGTCCGGACCACCCCAACACTAGGGTACGTGTTCCATAAGGGACCCAGCAAGTCTAAATTCAGTTTTCAGCACTGACCACATCCTCCTTAAGCTATCTTCTTCTGCTCCTCTTGCTCCTTCTCTCCTCAAAGAATTCCCTTAATAAATTATTTTTAGAAGAATTTTACTTTCTGGCCCTGCTGCTAGCAATTCTGACTAAAGCATCATCTTCTTGCTATTAACTAAATTTTTTCTAACCATGTCACTCTGATCCAAACCTGATAGAATACATACAAAATACCGGTTGCATAAATTGAGGTTGCAGTTTTGTTTTTCATTTTGTCTCCTTAATCTTGCCTTAGTTTATTACCACAGCAAAGGCACTCACTGATTTTCAATCCTCAACCTCACTATAATTGATGAAAATTATTTTATTCTTGTCACCCTCCAAGCCATATTCTTTACTGATGCCAGCTATATATGTGTGTGTGTGTGTGTGTGTGTGTGTGTACACATATATATATTTTTAAACACGATTCTTATCATGTAACTCCCCTGCTTCAACATCTTTTCCATTGCTTCCTGGATGAAGACTCTGCTCTTTAGCATAACATACAAGGCTTTGTTTATTGGACTATGATTTGGAGCGGAATCATGGTAGACTCTTCCTCCTACCACACAGCCTGTGCACCATGTGCTACCATTGTACTTGACAATTGCTCATTCCCTGGATAAGACACACTCTTGCTTGAATCCATACTATTTCTTCTGCCTGTAATGGCTTCTCCTTCCATTTCTGCTTCTTCCCAACCTCTTATACTAGAAGACATGGCTTATTTATCAACTTTTCTGTGACACTGTTATTTACCAACCCAGCACTGCTTTCCAAACTCCAGGAAAAATTAATAACTCCTTTCTCTGTGTTCCTACAGTGCTAAGCACATATCTGTGTTATGATCTTGTCATATTTTTTGGTATTATTTATCAATGTGTCTTTCCCACGAGTTTGAAATTTTCAAGAGCCATGTGATTTATCTTCATAGCTCCAATACCTATTGCATGGCTTCATATAGTATTTTCATAACAATGTATATTAATTGAATGAAGAACTTGTTCTTAGGTGGTATCAGAGCGTGACAAGTTGGTTGGTTCTGTCTTGTGGCTGACTTCAGTCATTTCCCTCTTATTGGAGATTTTGAAACTGAAGAGCCTTTGGACAGCCTTCTATCCATCTGCATATTATGACTGGGCACACTTGCAGCCCACCATCATATAGGTTTGTGTACTTTTCCTCCTATACCTTCACATGCTTTCACACTCCCTGTGATTTGCAACAAAGAGGCTGAGATAAAAACCTTCAAGTGACAGTAACAGGCCTGATGTTGAGCTCAGTAACATAAACACCACCCTTCATTTCCCCCTTTGTAAAGATAGGAGGAAGTAAGGAGAAAGAGAAAACTGCTTTACAAACATGTAAACACCTCACCTACCCCATAGCTTCTCCCATTATAGTCACTCCATATGAGAGTTTCATTGGTCAAGGTTTCTGATTCATGTATAAGTAGACTCTTCAGTTTTTCTAATTTTTTTTTTTACATTTTTGAGGGTCTGGATTGTGTGTCTGGCTTTAGGAAGTTCAAATAAACATACCAAAGAACAATCCCCAGTATATTATTAGAAATTATATTAGTGATCCTAGATTAAACCAGGAGGTAAAAATGATAATAAAAGGTTCTGTACTAAAGGAAAGCCGATGGTTAATGTGGCATAAAACCTGGTTATGAGAATCTGACCTGATAATATTCATTTTTTTTCTGTCAGTCACATTCTCAGTTTCTACTCCTCCATCTCCCTCTGACTTCAAAGGAATCACTGTGTGAAGAGGTAAGGCACAAAAGAATTGGGCTGATTAACCCCTCTGTTTGGAAATGGGTAAAGATTACAGATAGGTTTTCTTCTTTCTGTGCGTTGGACTATATAATCTCAATTACCTCAAGCAATCTCCCACCCCAGGCTATTTGTAGACTTGGATTATGCAAAAATTGCATAAAGTTGGAAACAAGGTATTAATAATAATCCATAATGGTGTGACATAATGGAAAACATGCTTATTTTCATTGGCTTTAGCCAGTACAATAAAAAAACTAAATTAGTTTACAGACTTAAATTTTATATTTATTATATATTGACCTTTTTGTTCTTCCCTCACCACTTTATGTTACGAATGAGGTAATTAAAAAGAGTATACTTGTTTCCTGTTCTGATACAGCACATTTTTTCCCTTTAAATGTGTTTGTGTGTTTGTGAATGTGTGTGTGCACACAAGCATTGATTATCTTAACCAAAGTTTGAAAATGAAATTGTAATGCTAAAGGCCAAATAAATGAATTAGTCTGACCTGGTAATTAAAAGGCCATATATGAGGTATTAACCAGGAACCACTGTTGGACTTTTCATTCTCAACCTGAAATGAAAAGGCAAGCTCAGTAATCCTACATCACCTCTGGAAATGATGTCAGGAAATGTTTTCTCAGAGTCAGCTACTGGTCAAGACTAACATCAAGTTAAACAAAATAATGAAGGATCAGGGATTCTAGAAGGGCAAAAAGTTCGAACAGGAGACCTTTAGCCCCTCCGTCTGCCATGCATAAGAACACTTCTTGTTTATTGGATAAGTGCTTATCATCTTCTGGAAGAAAAAGCATTTATAACTTCCATATTAGGAACGAAGTCCTCTGTTACCACCCTTCCTGTTGGGGATTCTTTTCCACAGAAGTGAATCAATACAGGGAACTACTGAAAGCAAATAAATAACAATGACTAAAACACCACATGGGCCAATCTATCTAACATGTCTTATTAAACTTTCAAAATATTTGAGATTGTCCCATACTGCCAAAGAATTATATGTAACTCCATATGAATTTACCAAAGTTTGGCTTATTATTTAAAATGTCTGTAGTAAAGACTCCATTTCCCTTATGAAAGACAAAATAACCCATTTGGTAAGCTTAGTGCTTACCAACCAAAGTTTGTAGCAACAATAATAGCCAGAGGCTGGACCTCCAAAAATAGCTTTACTTGGAGGTATTTCTGCTCACAAATATAGAAGATTGTGAGTAATATACAGGTATTTCCATCATTACTAAAATAGTTGGGAAGTATACAAAACATGAAGGAGTTTTTAAATTAATTGTATGATGTAGTAAGCCCCCAGCTATAATGGTTTGTCATTATTTTTTAGCCAACTCTTAAACTTGACTTTCCAATGCCCCAAGAAAATAGAATGAGAAACTTGAACACAAACCTTTCAGTCAGGTAACCCTAGCGTCTGTAAGTGGCAATGAATGACATTTCCTCAGGAAAATCTTGGAAATTACCCATGTCGTACTTTTTATTAATCTACGTTTAACCTGAAGCCCAGAAACTAACTCCCCTTTCTTTCCCTCTTCAAATTCTCTATTACCAACTGTGCTATGTTGAAGTTTATATGACAGGCCATTTCAACACTTTTGTTTAGTTAAATGGAAGTGCATCACTTTTAAAGAAAAGCCCGATTGCCAAAAAATATAAACAGCCCCAACTTTGATTAATATAAATATTTTAAAACCAGAACATTCTGTTACATCTTACAAAAACAATTCTGATGTAGCTGATGGGAAAGAAAAAGCACTTTCATACATTAGATGAATTCAACAAAATACAGCTGCAGAACCAAATTTTAAGTAAATATGAATTGTTAGTCTTTTCAGTGAGCTCTGGTATTTACTTAAATGGAGATATTTTAGAACACTTTGTGTTTCCTTAGTAAAAATAAGGGTTTTTTGATAGTTTTACTTCTGAAGTAGCCAATTTAAATTTCAAAATCTTCTCATTAAAAAAAAGTCATTCAAATTATTCCTCCTGCCCAGTTTAGGGTTATTTGTTATTTGCTAATAAGTCACTGGACAAGAGATGTGTGAAATGAATAGATGAAGAAAAACGTTGACAGCAAAAGCAAGGTCTGGAAGGTGAAGTTAGTTTATTAGGCCCGGTTTGTCATGAATGGCCCTGCACACATATAAAAGCAAATCCCTCTACCTTAGAAGATTAATTCTGAAGGAGGCACTCTTAGGTCAAAGTATACATAAGCGTGTGCCTAATCTCAGAGAAATCAGGCTATTTTCTCACAGCAATTAAGCAGAGGTCTGGGGTTTCACCCACAGTGTATTTAAACACAGGATACAATTAAACCCCAAAGTATTAATATCTTTGCTTTGCAAAATTGCCCAGGAAATAGATTTTGCCCTCTCTCAAATGAAAAGCAAGTCAAATTAAGAGAATAACTTGATTCTTAGCTAAGTTGCTTGAAATAAGAGTGTCATATTCTCTTCTAATTGCAAATGTCTTCTGAATGTAAATATAATTCTTATTTTATGATAAGGTAAGAGTTGTAAGCTTTGAAATTCCTTTCACCTAAATAGGGAATCTTAGAAGTTTGCTTGAAAATACATTGTTTTAATCCTGTGATTAAATTTATAACTCAGTATATGTTAAAAATCAGCTCATTATAAAATCTGGGAACTCATTATTTACCACCAACGAAATATCGTAACTGGGGAGCTTAGCAACCAGTGTGTGGTGTAAAAAAGTAAAAGTAAATCTTAAGCAATCAAGTGTTCAGAGAGATTGCTTTCCACAGAGGTTTTTCTTAGAGTTATTTTATTTGTCTACTCATCTCAAGCAAAAAGCTAACCTTCTAGAGAAAATTATTGCCAGTTTAAAACCCTGCTTCACAAAGAAAAAGTAAAAGGCTAAATATAAAAGCAACAAAGCAACTTTTATTTGTTGCACATCAGCTCTCTAAAGGCAAAAAAAAAATCTTAATAGTATAAAAATTATATTAAATAGACTCCCACTTTTGTTCAGTTCTTAAAAAAATAACCCTTCTGGTACTACAAGATTTTGCCCATATTGCAATTATTGTTACTTCTCTCTTGACTACATACCAGATTAACTTTCCAAACCAAATTCACATTTTTGCCAAACCAAATTCACTTTGGCTTTTTCAGGGGAGAGGGAAGTTGGTCTTGGAATACAAAAAGATAAATCAATAGTTTTTTGTTTAGATAGCTGAATCAATAGTTTTTTTCTTTTATGTAGGAGTTTCTAGCAAGACGATTCTTGTTATACTGTACAACAGGACATCCAGTGAGAAATTCTGTCACCCGTGACACATGGGCATGTTCTTATAAATTAATAAAGCTGAAAGAATGAGGCAAAATAGGATGTATTAGATATGGGAGTACACGTAGTGCTTCTGCGCACCTGTGGGCAGGGCTCAGGCTGCCTGGTGTGTTCTCCCTCCTAGCACTCCACTGCTGCTTTCAAGAGAAGCTGAGTACTTAGGGTAAAGAGCATAAGGCCATGCATCTTTGCAACCATGCTGTAAATAGTCAAGGTACTTTCTTGATGTGTTGCAGGCTATGTGGGAAAGCATGCAACCTGAATTTTACAAAGAATTGTTTTAACAGGACCAGTGACTTTAATAGTACTTCTTGCTGACATCACCGGCAAATTGGTCTATTCTGTAACCTTTAAAAGTGCAGCATATCCCAAAATGAGTTACTTATTAAACAAATGTTCTTTTTTTTTTTCAGTGCAACTGACCTTTAAATGATTATTTCTCAGCACTTGCAACAAAGAGAATCTCACCTATCACCTTTACACTTTTGATGCGCTACAGTGAGTGGATCCATAACCTTTTCACAACATGTAGGGAACCTGCTACATACACAACATGGAATTACAAACTCTAATGAGCACTTTCTCTTTTAAAGGGAAGTCTTATTATTTTATTAAATTGTTGCAATACACAAAAGGTTTGCAAAAGTTTAAAAGTAAATCTCCATTTTGATCAATATGCAACCATTTTAGAAAATATAACCCCAAAGTACCAGAGTAATTCACCGCTAATGATAGTTTCCACTGAAGCTTTCTTCCCTTAACTTCAGAGGTGTGTATGTGTGTGTTCTTATGGGTGTGGGTGTGATTAGGTACTGTATTTGATTGAAAAATCATTGTCTTTAGGTTTAGGAGCTTATGTGTAATTTGCAGGCAATTTGACCTAAACTTCCATGCACCTAGTCGGGTACCCCTTTCTGTTAACTTGAAGGAAAAACTTTTAAAACTGCAGAAGTATTGGTGAAATTCATATCTTTTAAGGTTAGAGATATTAAGATTGTGCTTTCCTCAGAAACAGACACCTTTGAAAAGATGTGATGAATATAATCAAGTCGTGGTTATTCTTAATTAAGTAGAGATGCTAATTATAAACTTTGTTCTCCAGGAATCAAATCAAATCTGGCACCTATTTAGAAAAGTAATGCTTTCTTTTTACTAATATAAAGAGATCCACATTACTTCAAGTCCCAATGGTCTTTTTGTGAGCAGATAACCTAGTTTACACTTTCGTAAAGCTTTGGAATCTGATAGAAATTTCATTAGCCTAAATATTTCCCCTCTTAAGGAAAAGCAATATTGAAAAATTCCAAGAAATACTTTTTTCATCTGAAGGATTCAGATACTCTTAAGGAGCTAGTAGTCCAAACTTTAGAGATTTTGTAATCTTAAAGCACAAATACCTGCTAAAGATTAAACTTCTTTGTTGCAAAACTGACCTTATTTATAAAATACTGTTTTAGAGTCTTAAATTCTTAAAATATCAACCCTCTATAGAATAAAAAGGTAACTTTCACTATTGTTTCTTGTTTCCCTCTTTTCCCGTATCTCTCACAAAGTGAACATGCTGGAGTGAATTACAGAGAAATTGGAGACATTTTTTATTAAACAATGAAAATGAGGTAATTTCAAATAATATTCACTTACGGTTTTCCTTTCAGCTCTGAGTTGGTAATAGTTTGTAAAGCATGAGGGGCAACCACGAAGCTTCATCAGAGAAATCAAAATTAATGTCCCTTGGGAAAATTGGGCTCTAGAGAAAAAAAATGTAATAGCAGAGATATAACTTATCTGGCCCCCTTTAGTTTAATTTACAAAAGAACAAATCAGTTATTTTATTGGCGTGTAATCACAATGAAAAATACACAGACTTAAGACTAAAATGGTTCATTGTTAAGACTTGCAGGGTCTTATTCATTAATTATGGTGGCTGCTGACAAACAACAGAGGAAAGTCAACAATACTGAATAAAATAATCATCAAGGTCTTTTATGTCTGTGAACTATTTGAATTCTTGACATTGAATATTTATAGTGAGTGATGCTCCCTTAACACACACCATATTTTAGCCATCTCTCAGCACTGAAGGCATTCAGAAACCCAGATGCTCCTGACCTTCCTTCATACCCACATTTCACTTGGTTCCATCAAGACCTCTCCCTTTAGCATCATGCCCATTAGAAAACTGACACCAGTGTCACTGGCGGCTTTTCAAGTGCCCACTTGCTGTGGGGGTAACTCCCCCCTCTTAACGATAGTTCCGTCTTAGTCCCCCCACCCCATGCTTTCACAGGCAGCCCCTGTGAACCACTTGTGTTTATTTTGCACTTATCAATACAATGTAGAATCAGCGTGGCTTACCTCCTTGGGGTTAGTGACCCCACCCTGTCTGTGAGCACAGACAGCGCTTTGGCCACAGATGTGACTGGTTAACTGTACAAGCAAGGAGGATAAATCCACATAACAATACTTCATTCACCAAGGAAATCTGTAGTGGATTACAGCTTCTCTATGGTTAAGTCTGGTCTTAATTTACTGCTTTTATTCAGTTTTCAACCACAAACGAGCCCCTTATGAGGCATTCACTATGCAGAATTGACAACTCTTTTTATCTACTTGAAAAATATTTTTGGATAATAATTTATGGTTACAAAATATTTTAAGCCGTTTGAATAGTTATATTATATTCTTTCAGTGCTTAACGATGCAGTATCCCCTGTAAAAATGGAATGCCAGGCAATCTGGTAATTTTACATACAGTATTTATAACAACAGAGCAATTTGGCCATATAGAAACACAAATTTTTTTTAAAAACTGCATGTTTCATAGAAAGTCTTTTAAAGGCTTTTTTTTTTTAAGACCTTAAATTGCATCTCAGGAGAAAATCAGAGTTCAGTAGTGTCTGTAGGCACTATGTATGGGTGAAAAAATAATTCTGGCAAGCATTGTATTTTATTTATGGGTTAATGTTTAAAATAACATATTTTAAACACCCTTCAGAAGGAAAAAAAGCTGCAGCTCTCTCTGAGGACACAAGGGAAAATTCATATGCTGTTTATATTTTATACATGAAACCAAAATGTGCAGGCAGGTTTGTGCTTTTTCACCCTCAAACATATTCTCTTAATTTATATTCTGAATTAATGCTCTCTTTTTAAAAATCCATGTGAAGGTGCTCATTATTATTGGGCATGGAGTCGTTTTCAAGGACTGATTGCCAATAACTAAAACTATTCGGGAAAGCCCCAATAGACTTATAAACATCATATACTTGTAATAAATGGCAAGTGCCACTATCAGAGTTGTCAGGTTTAGATGCACATCTTCTAGTATTGCTAACCAGTGACCCTGGATCTGGAAATGTAACGCATGTAAATTAGGTGAAATGTATTTTATAAGCAGAGACAATGGAAGCAGTGTGGTTGATGTTCTTTGAAATGATAGAGTTCTTTTGCACTGCTTTAGATTAGTTTAAACTGTGGGTACACAAAGCTTCATAACTTTCCTCTTGGCAGAATGCAAGCATTTTCAACTCATTGATACTAAGGGATTCTTCCCATTGCAGAAAAAAAAGCCCTCCATAGATAAACAAAGGAAAACATTCAACTTAGGCTTCTTTCCTGTTTTCCTCAGTAGATGCTACATTCTTTTGAGCAGGGAATGAGTGTTTGGGGAAAGGCATCCTTGGCATTAACAAGAAAGGGCATTGCTTTTACAAGAACAGCACTGTATGATTTTCTAAAACATCTCTTTTCAGGTGCCATATGTAAATCATTCTTTTAAAAACCCAAATTATGTGTGTGCTTCAGGGGGGGAAACTACATAAATGTGCAATAGAAAAATAATGAACTGTATCACTTTGGTTAGTTAAGCAATTATTGCTTCTTTATAGACTCAAATTCTGTTTGATTTTCATCATAAAGAGCAGGTGGGGTTCATTGGCTGTTGCTGTTGGTTTGAAATTTTGCTGAAAAGAATTCTTTATGTTATCATTCTTGTTTTAGAACTTGTCACATTCTGCCTTTATTCTGGCAGCTAGGTTTCCTTGCCTTAATAGATGTTGTAATGAAGATATAAAAGAAAAGGTTAGAAAGGAGATAAATTAGGCAACAGCAGCATCAGATTCAAATGCCTCTTAACAGACTTCCTAAATCATTCATATTAGAATTGTTTCATGAACAATCTTACAACTACCTTCTGCTCTTTACCTCAAACATATTAAAATATAGATAAAAGTCCCTTTAGTAATAGATGAGGGAGGTTTGGAGTTATGACAACAGCCAGGGTTAGCCTTGTCAATCCAGGCAGAAATAGTTTCTAATCAGCAGCTATGGGTCAATGAGCACAAGATTTCAGAGGAAGATTTGGTAGTTTCTCTCTGATCCACTTGGAAAAAAAACCAAAACGTTTCAATGCCATTTACATTAGACCCTGTGTACCCGGATCCTATACTCATTTTTCCTTCCTCTTCCTGCCAAGCATTACATGTGAAGTAGGAGTGGGAGGGTCATTTAACAATGAATTTCCCCATTGTATAGCCATTACAAAGCTATCCAGGCTAAATAACTTGTTGTTTTCTAAGTCACTGTGCAATTTCAAGGTTTTAATGGTCCTTAAAATATAATACCCTATGTCATTTATTTCCTGAAGTGAAATCTAGTGCCAGCCTTTGGAATTCATGTAAAGCAAGTGGTTCAATATGGTTTGAAGAGAGAATAAGAACTTGATAAGCAATTAATCTACCTTGAATGCCTTCCTAATGGTTTGCACCTTTTCTTACTGATCTTTTTTAAAAATTTAGATTTATTCAAAGGAAAATTAAAAAAAAAACATACATCCAAATCTTACTATAGCACATTTGTTAGAGTGAAACCCACACACAGTGAGGCAGGAAAGATTGAACATTTAAATAATAGAAAAATAAAAGGGTTTCTGGTTGAATAGTAGTTAACTTGATTTTTCTTTTCTTGGTGACTTGAAGGTAAGGGAGCAAGGAAAAATTTGAAATGGAAACCAGATAAATGAGCATAGAGAAGGGTCTCATTTCCTAGCAGGATAATCCTCTGCATGACACTTGATTTGGGAAAAGAAGCAGTCCTCCCCCTAGTGCTGGTTTCCAGAGGCCAAGACTTAAGAATAAAAGTTAAGCCAAGGGCATCATTGAGTCTGAACTGCTCAGCTACCAACAGAGCTGATTGTGGCTGGTGAGTCTGCCAATCAGTGTATCACGAATGAGCCCAGAAAAATTATAGAGAAGACTTACTAGCAAAGTTTTATTGTCTGAGAGACACTACAAACAGAGGAGACTCTTGTTAGAAGATGGTGGTAGCATACAGATTTAAGACCTCAAAGTAGAAGGACCCAAGGAGCCCAAGAGTAGAAGGGAATGGAAGAAGAGCGCATCTCAGTGGTTAGTTTGGTCAGGCACATACTCATACAGGGTGTCCAGTGAAAGCATCATGACTTTTCCAACTCAATAGAGATACACGTCTCTCCCTTAGCAGTGTGGGGCAGGGTGCAAATGGCAATTTCAAAGAGAGAGAAATCAATGAAAAGTCCAAGAGTCATCAGAGTAGAATTAACAGGGTCTGTGACCGAATCAGAGAGCATGCTCTTGAGTAAATGCAGGATGTGCAGGAGTCTTGGCAAGCGAAGACACTTCAAGGAATATTCCTTATAGAAAAATGATAACCATGCCTGAAAGGGCAAGCATGAGATCTAATAAGATAATGTCTATGTTCAAGACTGGGACTGAGACTGACATCATGGCTATCTATTTCTTAGGAAGTACTGAAGATTAAAGAGAAGTTTTATAATATCATATCTGTTGCATAAGTATGATAATCGCATACATACATATACACATATGCATATTCCTAAATTAATTGCTTGGTAAACACATACAGCCTTCACCCAAATTATTGGGTTAATCATGAACAAGAACACTGGTTACCAGATCCCAAGCTGCTGAAGCTGCAGAACATTTACACAGGTGCCAAGTAGAAACACCTGAAATGTGGGTGAGCAGAAGTAAACATTCCATCAACATTTTTGGCACCTAGCAAGGACTGGACTTGATTGGATCTGCTGCACATCCGGTAACCCGGATAAGGACTACATGCCTATCATCTGAATGGAGGTTGTCTCTGATTTGAGTACTGCCAAGTAACCCAATTTTAGAATAGCACAAATTTTAATTATATGTTTCATTTAACTGGCACCTGTCCTTGGAGGCTGTCATTAAATTCTAACAAGCTATGATGTGGGAACTATTATTATCTATGATTTATAGAGAGGCAAAAATAAATAAGGAGAGAAATAAAGGCAGAAAGATAGGCTGGGAGGTTTAGAGGAGTGGTAGAAGAGGAAAACTAGAGATTCCAACTGGTACAAAAAAGCACCATGTCAGTTACCTAGAAAGTTGGTAGAAGATGAAAAAAATCCGGATTCTTGAATTTCTGGTGTGTGAGGTTCAGTTTTAGAAAATTCCCACCTTGTCCAGCACTTCATGTTGTGGGTAGAACACACCACTCTTTTCCGGGGTAAACCGGAGGAAAACCCCTCTCCAATAAAATGCTTTACCCTGAGATTGAGCCAGTTTTAAAACAGGTTCCACTAATTAAAATCCCACTCTTTGGTTTCTACAGACAGAACATGGAAGAGGAAAAGTCTGAGGAGAGAAGGAGTTAGGGTATAGAAGAAATGAGATAGATAAAATATACTAGCAGCCATTAATGTGGAGTACTGGGTACATGGGGGTTCACCTTATTTGTTTAGTGTAAATTTGGATCTTTCTATAACAAAATGTTAAAACAAATTCAATTTAGATAAGCATTTAAAAATTTGTGCAAACTTACCTTGGCAAAGTTATTTTATACTGCAAAATTTGGCCATAAACATAAGAACAGAACATCTCATATTAATTATTTTATATTACTATTCTTATATTAATGATCCCACTGTAACTATACCAATTTCTCCCCAAAAAATGTTAAACGAAAAAATCTGTTTTTCCTAGTTGACATTCACATGCAGGTTTTTCCCCTATAACAGCTCTAGTTTTCTAGATTAAATGCCAAATATGCTTCCCGTTTAGATCAAATTTAGCTTTAACTAAAATAATTAGCCCTTGTTCCTAATTCTAATGGAAATGTAAGACTCTTAACTATTCAGTGACAGTAGTTCTATTCAGTACTGCTGCTAACGGTGATTTATATGAAATAATTAGCAGACTTTCTGCTGTAGATACATGCAAAATTTGTCCTAAACCAAAGGCAAAACAATAATAAAAACTACCACCTTTTAACCTCTCTACATATTTAAATAAAAAATGTGTACTGGAGCCCACATTAATAAAGCCTGGGAAGCACAGAAGAGTATTTTACATTCATCTGTACTTCATCAGACAGGTTCATGACCTCAGTAGAATTACTGTAGCTCCTGCAGTTTTTAAACCGGCATGGGGGAGGACACAAAATATTATTTTATAATTAGAAAATTTTACTAGAATTGGCAGAAACAAGAAAACACACTCCGGTACTGAGCATATGCTCTAAAATTAGCACATATAAAACGAAAGATATTGAATGGATTGGCTTTGATTCTTACAGGTGCCAGAAAAAGAAGTGACTAAAAGAGACTGTTTCATAAAGAGAGCTAAATATATGCTTAATGCAGAAAATTTAAGGGTTAGTGTCTACTTTGTAACTGGAGGTGCACACCAAGGGGAGTCACAAGCCGTTTCACAACGTGCTAAGTTACGTGGTAATTGCAAATACATAAAATGTTTCTCATTAAATTTTTTCCCCTCACTAAATGGCATGTGTTTTGGAAATGTCTTAATGTTCGTTTTATCCTGCCTTCCCCCAAATTGCCTGCTGAAGGACACTGTGTGAAAGCCATCGCTAATCAGGGCGTCACTGCTCGCAAAGGTCCCACTAATGCAGAGAAGAAAGTCCAGTCGCATCTCCATCACTCAGCCTGAGAAAATTTCATCCACTGAGCTGATTCATGCTACTTCTTTGGATCTGCTACTGGCCGCACAATAAGGGATGAATGAAATAAGCGCTCAGCAGCTGAATGCCCTTAAAGACCACTTGGGAACTTTATTTGGTGCCAAATAAAGTGACCTGCCAGTGTCAGCTGCGGGAAGCACATTGTACTGGGCTCTGCAGTCTGTCCCAGTTGCCTATTCATTTCTGAGGAAATTTTCAGGTATTGAATTTTAATCCATGATGCCCAATTATAATTTGGGACCCTTTTACATTTGAGGTTGGGCTTCACCCCCATTTGGCAATTAAGTCAGAGCTGCCTAATACATGATTTTAATTTCCTGAAAGCAGGTGCTTCCTTTGGTCAGTCACCAATCTCTGATTTTCCTTCCTTCTGTAGCTTAAACCGTTTTCATTTTCATGCCCCCAGCCCAACCGCTTCATAAGTGTTCACTCCACATCAGATGGTTTTTCTGCTTAATCCTATAGGGATTCCAGTAGGCTTCTTCTAAAAGTGCTTATAACTTAAAAAAAAAAAAAAAAAGCCATTTTGTAAGGTGTCTGTTTGATCTCCATTTTGCAATAACTTACTACTTACTATACTGCTTTTTAAAGTAATCTGAATGAAAGCATGTTTACAACATTATCTAACACTTGCAGAGATGAAGCAGGTTCCTTAGAAAGAATGTCTTTTTGCCAATTCAATTAGAGAATTCTCTAACAATTGAAAACTGTTGTTTGAGTTTCATTAAGGCTTTGTGTCTTCTCCAACTAGTACTTTATTGTTCAAAACAAGTATTTGAGAAAACCTCTTATGAGAGACCCAAGTATGAGGACTCAAACATAAGGTGGTTTATTTGGAGGCAAATATTGGCATAAGTTAAATCCTGTCTAAAAGGAGTCCCCTCCACACACATGCACTAAGAGGGTGTGGTCTCATCTTCCAAAAATACTTTGTGCAAAATGGAGCCAGTACCGCTAGAATAGTAGAGGGGAAATTAGGAAAAGAGGTCTCTTTGTTATGATGGGGACAGCTTCTTTATGCCTTCAATTGCTATGAACTGATTGCCAAGTCACTATTTCTATTCCCATATCTGAATTATAGAATATTATTGTTGTTATGATGGCTATTATGATTCATTTAAATCTTTGGTAGTCACAGACCCATCTCATTTCTAAGGGGGTGAATAAGAGAGGAAGCAAAGAAACACAGCAGGAATTTTTTCTTAAGGTTATGAATAAACAAAGAAAAAGTTGGAGGGAGGGGAAAAAGGGGGTTGCTCAAATTGGGGACAACTTGAATACTGCCATTAGTTTTCTTTATCTACTCATCTTTTCACTGTCCCCTGTAGACTGAAACCTCATATTACTCTGTTACCTCTCTGGGCTCTGGAATGCTATCACATAATTAGCTGAGGATTAGCAAAACCTGATAGCTTTTAATGGGACCACAGGCAAATATTTCCTTTAAAAGAACACATCAACCAAAGGCTGAATTTGAAAGATACAAAATTGGAAAGCTGTGTGAAAACACTCTGTTGCCTAAGAAAAAGATACCTTAATATCTCACTTAAAGAATATCTCTCAGCTGTGATTTGCATGTGATTTGTGTGTGTTCTCCAAAGCTTCACATTCTGGAAGCTTAGTCTCAAGTGTGGTAGTATTGGGAAGTGATGGAACTTTTAAGAGGAGGAGTCTAGAAGAAGGTGGTTAGGTCACCTGAGGTACCACCCCAGGAGGGTAATAATGTAATTATTGCAAGGCTCCAGTTAGACTGAGTTGTTATAAAAAGAGTAAGCCTGGCTACCCAAATCCCTCTGGTTTCCTATTTTGCCATATAATCACTTTTTCTTTTTTTCTTTTTTGGTACTGGGGATTGAACCCAGGGGCACTCCACCACTGAGCCACATCCCCAGCCCTATTTTGTATTTTTATTTAGAGACAGGGTCTCACTGAGTTGCTTAGCGCCTCCCTAAGTTGCTGAGGCTGGCTTTGAACTTGCGATCCTCCTGCCTCAGCCTCCCAAGTGCTGGGATTACAGGCGTGTGCCACTGCGCCTGGCATATAATCACTCTTGCAAGCACTCCTACACCTGCTCCTTACCATTGTGATACCATCCACCATGAGATCCTCGCCAGAGCTGAGCTGATGCTCCATGCTCTTGAATCTCCTGAACAAAGAGCTAAATAAATCTTCAATTTTTTTTTATGCAATCGAAAATGGACTGCTAAGAGTGTATATGGTAATGTATATGCTTGTTGTCCTTGGTATGCTCCAAGTCCTGGGTTTGATTGCCAGCAAACACACACACATATACACACACACATGGAAATGCACTAAAACACACTTTTAAAATGTAATAAATGTGATTTGATTAAAATGTATGAAATTGTATTTTGATAGTGTTTCTCAAACTATACTCCAAGAAGCATCCATGTCCTGCTAAATATTAACTGCTTCTTTAAAACAGTATGACCTTATCAAGTATATTTCAAGACACTGAAGACCATATTTGCCATCTAAGTTGCAATGTTTATCATATAAGTACTGAAAAATCCTGCAGTGAGAGAAAACAGATGTTTAATTTTGTTGAACTCAGAATTTTATAAAAAATTTGGATGAGAAACCCCCTCTCCCACTTCAAACACTGTTAATGACGGGTTTTTCTGGACAGCAATAATAAAACAATATATTCCAATGATATGAATTATAATTTTTCTGGTGTTTTGCTTTGTTTTAAATTAATGGTACCCAGGATTGAACCCAAGGCCTCATGCATGTTAGACAAGCACTCTATTGCTGAGCTATACCACAATCCTTTTTAAAATTTTATATGAAATAGGGTCTCACTGAATTGCCCAGACTGACCTTGAACCTGCTTGCCTCAGCCTCCCAAGTAATGGGGATTATAGGCAGGCAACCTCTGTACCCTGCTTACCTTTGTTTTTAAAAGCAGAAATAGCTGAAAAGCATGGGACTTGTGATATTAAAGTTTAATGTGGAGTTAAGTAAGCTGGTTATGATCTTTAAGCCTTATGACACTGTTCTCTTTTTGCCATGCTTATTTACTTCCCTGTCTCCATCAGCCTCTAGGCACCTTAAGGACAAGATCTATATTTTTATTTCCATCATATCTCTGAGAAATTCCCTTGTGCCTGACACATTGTAAACATTTCGTAAATAAGTAAATATTTGTTTGAATGAGTGAATGAACTCTGCAGTAGACATCTTTTAAGTTATAGTTATAACCACATTAGAATAAGTGTTTAAAAAAATACTGCTTGGCCTCAATGTAAAAATAACAGAAATAAAAGTGAGAGGGACTAAATTGAACTGGTCTTTAATAGCTTTGTCAGAGCCCAATAAATTCCTCACCAATTACTCTATTGTCTGATGCTTCATTGCTCCTGTTAGCCAGTCTATTTGAAGTCAATGTTCATTCTATTCTATAATTTTTCAATTTGTTTTTAAGTCTTTATATCTTCAATTACCTTCCAGTAGCTGTTTCTTACCTGCCACTTACTTTTTGTTGGATGACTTTTAACAGTGAACTTCATACATCATAAGATGTCCTAAAAAGCTTACTGAAAAAGTGGAGAAGGCAGTGAAGGCCTGGGGGCGAAGGCCATGTGGTGTAGAAGAGTTAAAAGAGGTGAGATTTTGAATTCCTTGTAAAAATTCTTACTGAATTACTATCCTGCACTGGGCTCAGAGTATAAAGTCAAGAAAATACAAGGTCAGCCAAAAAATACAAAATTTTCATAGTACAGATAGAATTAAGATTCATCAAAATTTCATCCCTTCAAATCAGTTTATAGAATGACTTGATAATTCTAGAGTAATGATTTGATATGTAAATTATTTATCTCTTACACATGGTGCTCTATTTTTATACAGGTTCATCTTTTTTGTCTTGATAATGCTTCAAATTTTCCTAAAATTATACAATAATTTATAGACCAAAACAACATGATTTTGTCACATAAAATTAATTTTAGTTATCTGAAATAAAAGTAATAATTGTTCAAAAGTCTACTCAAAGAATGATTTTGATGAAAGGTTGATGAAACTTTGCCCTGTGGACAAATCTAGTCTACTACATATATTTTGTGTGTGTGTGTGTGTGTGTTTTCTTTTTCTTCCTTTTTTTTTTTTTTTTTTGGTGTTGGGTTTTAAACCCAGGGCTTACATGTACTAAGTATGCACTCTACCACTGAGCTACACCCTCAGCTCCAATGTCACATGTTTTTGTGAATAAAGTTTTATTGGAACACAGCCACACCTATTCACTTTCATATTGTCAAGGCTGCCTTCATGCTCCAACAGAGAGTTGAGTAGTTGCAGCAGGGGCTGTTCCTTCTGCAAAGCTGCAAATATTTATTATCTAGCCATTTATAGAATTAATATGCTGACTTCTTGTCTAGATAACCCCTGGTAATTTGAGCCAAATAAAATGATAATTTGGGATAGAACAAAATGATTGATAACTGAAAAAAATTTAATATGGATATGATTTTGTTCCTATATTTGAATATGATGTGAATATTATTCTGGAAATTTTTATCTAATAAAAGTAATATTCTCTCCTCTGAAGGATATTAAAGATCTGAATCAGTATCAGTTGAGAGTTCCATGTAACTTATCCGTGCTGTTCCTTTGTTCAGTGTCTATAAGTACAGATGTGAAAGACTGGGACGTCTAACTTTTCTAGCAACATATTTTATGCTGGAAACAGCTTGTCTGTGAACATTGTAGTGGAATCTGTAGCCAGATTCCAAGATGGCCCAAAAGATCTTTAATTCCTGATATTCACTTTGTGTCATCTCATCCTACACAGAACAGGACTAACTTGTATAACCAATAGCATATTCCAGAAATTATGGAGTGTAGCATAGGTAATAAAAATAATATGACTTTTAACTTCCTTTAAAACAATCAGCTACTATGTAGTGAGGACACTTGAGCAGCTCTTTGGAAAGGTACAAATGATGAGGAACTGAGTTTTCTGCCAGGAGCCAAGGAGCAACTAAGGCATCCTGCCAACACCCATTTTGGAAGCAAACTTTCAAGCCCCATTCAATCTTTGGATGACTGAGGCTTTTGCTGACATCTTGATGACAAACCTCTAAAAGACCTTGAGCCAGACTACCCAGCTACCGTGCAGAGTATATGAAATCGTAAACATCACTTTTTTAAGCCACTTAATCTTAGAATAATTTGTACACAGCAATTGACAACTAATATGGTGTATAAAAGTGTGGACTCTGATTTTTTTTGGGGGGAACAGGGTTCTGGAGATCACATCCAGGGTCTCATACTTGCTAAGCACCTGTTCAACCACTGAGTTATGGCCCCAACCCTAAGACTTGGGTATGTTTGAACCATGGATCTATCATTTGCTATATATGTGTGACCTTAAGATTTCTTAATTATGTTAGTTTTCTCATCCGCAAGATGGGGATATAATTGTCCTTATAAAATTGTGAGGAATTCAATGAGACAACAAATGAAAAAACTTCTTGACATATAGTAATTGCTTAAAAAATGTTAACAATTATTTACTTGTAATTGCTATTAGAACTGACTATTCACCTAAGAATTCATTCATTTTTGTTGTTGTTGTTGGCAACTTATGTGAATATATAGTACAATTTTAAAGAACTTTGTAATACATCCTGAAGTGTATACAATATAGAAGATGGAAAGTAAACCTAATAGATCAATAAAGCAAGTAATTGAAAGAAGCTATTATCTGTATATCTAAAAAATGAGATATATTACTACATAATACTGAATATTAACAACAGAGGGTGAAGAGCAGGCCACTACCCAAGAACATAGGTAAAAACTACACAGTCTAACCTTAGCCACAAATTTTATAAAATGAAATGACAAATATAATTTTTGATCTAATTTGCTAAAGCCTAAACCATACATATCATTTTTTGGTAAAAATAAAAGATAAATAGCAAAATAATAAGATTCTTTGCAGATTGTTTGAGTTATCTAAACCTTCTTTAATCCAAGGGATTATTGAACAAAACCAACATTCATTCAAAAACACTTAGGAAATCTGTTGTGGATTACCAACATCATCAGTTAAACCTGTTTCAAATTTATTGCTTTCATTCAGGTTAAATAATAAAAAGGTCCATTTGTCCCACCACATGTATATACATGAATTTAGCTTTCATCATTCTCTACAAATTTAATCCAGTGATTTATGTTTTTTAACGCATATTCAAAGAATCTGTTGAAGAAGTTCACCCGGACAGACAGAAGCATGAAGTGGAATTAAAATGGAATGCATGCAGGCTTTAAAACTGGTGGATTCCTTTTGTAATAAGTTAAAAAGACACAAAGAAGGTAACATTGGAACCCTCCTTGAGGTTCTAACCATTGTAATGACTTCTGCAAAAGAGAACAGGCAAAGGTGGAGAAAGTTCAAAGAGGATCCCTCTTTTCCCAAAGCCATTGCACGGAAGAGAAGCTGTTACTTCAGCTTTTTTTTTTTTTTTTTCTCCGTGCTGGGGATTGAATCCACAGCCTTATGCTTACAAGGCAGGCACTCTACCAACTAAGCTATATCCCCAGCCCAGCTTTTTTTTTTTTTTTAGTAGTGGAAAACACCACTCTATTTTTCATAGAGAAAATCTGCCTTCTATTTAAGTGGTCATATTAATGGTTAAATGTGAGGTTTCAGAATCTTTGATTTTCTTTGTAAAACCATTGTATTTCACGTAACACTAAAACCAGCAGCAAAAACTGAGAAAAAAATTAGGCAAGGTGTCTTCTAAAAAAATTCTTACAGCAATGTACTCCATTATTTTGAGATCTTCAGATAGCAAATTCTCAGCAAAAAAATATTCTGACTTACCTTGTTATTAATGACTTTAAACATTTAAACACCCTCAGTTCAAGTCTTGCAGTAATGTACTATTGAAAGAAAGATATGAAAAATCTTTTTCCCAGTAGGATGAAACCTATTCTACACTATCAGGTATTTTGTTTCCATGACATTCTAATCTTCATGCATATTAAGAACTTCTTTTCATAATAGTATTGTTTGGTCTAGTATTTTAACAAATGTGCTTTTCCATTTCTTTCCAAATAGAGAAGACAAGTGGAGACTTGCTAAGTACATTTTAGTGCTTCATTGAACTCAATATGTAATTCTAAGCATTTTCAACCCTCATTTTATTATAACTTTCATGGTTTAATAGAACACCTTGGGCCATGAAGTATTTTGCGTTCATTAACTTTTAAAAAGGAGGAGATATTCTGTCTAATTATCTGCATTTAGGGCAGAGTAAGAAGTGTTCTACATACTTTCTGGATTCTATCCTCAAAACATAGGGCCATGCAAATAGGAGGTAGAATTCAATATTATCTATCAGAACCGTCCACGATATTGAAGTGTTTTAGACTTGTACTGTCTAATATCATAGCCACCAGCTACATGTGGCTATTGAGCATTTGAAATATGTTTAGTGCAACTAAAATTCTCATTTTACCTATTTTAATTAATTTAAATTTAAATAGATAACAGATAACCAAAAGGACAATTTGTTTCAGATTGATTATCTGAATTTATAGTTCCTATGGTTTTTGTCCCTACATTGTTGATAATATCTAAAAAAAAAAAAATCAAACTGTCACTGTACCACTGAGCTACACCCCCAGTCCTCTGGGTTATTTTTTATATGCTATAGACTTAATCATATTATGGCATGCCTTCCGCTTGGTGTATTTTTGCATATGTAGACACTACCAAGTTTATTTGGCTAGTGTGTAAAAAGCTTAGTTATTCAGATGAAATTAAATTTTGTTGTTTCAAATTCATCACTTAATAATATAACAGAATTCCTGTGTCACACTATAATTAGCTTGAAATTTCCTCAAACATGTCAAGAATTATTTTAAGCATAAATAAAATAATATCAGATACTTATTTTCTATTTACATAAAAAAAGCAAAAATGCTTTTAGGATAATATTTATAGAGTAACCAATTAGGATTTTTAAAAAGTCACCCTTTTCTGTTTTATGTATCTTAGGTTCTCCCGCAGGAAGATCTGTGCTTGTTTGGAGCAGAGGGAAACTTTGTTCCAGGCGAAATGTACCTAAAGATACTTATTATCATATTATTTAATTTAATTAGCTAATTTATTTATTTTTTGTTTTGCTGGGGATTGAATTCAGGGCTTTGCGCATGCTAGGTAAGGATGGTAGCAGTGAGCTACAACCACAACCCTAATATTATTTTAAGTGTTGTGTACATGATGATTCTAGTTCCAAGTAATTTGTGGAATGGAATTCAAGTAAAATAAGGAGGAAGTTAGAGTATACCAAATACAAAGTTTTCAATGGACTAGTGTTTTCATAATGACCTGATATTTAATTTGTATTTTATCCTTATTATTCAAGTTCTAAAATTCCTAAGTCATTTTATTATTTCCTAGTCTCTATTATGATGTATTATTGCAAGATTATAGACTGGCTATTTGGATTCATGTTTTTGTTTTGTTTGTTTAATTCCAGTTCGATGGGTAATGCCACCATTATCTGCTGTTATTTTAAAACCATGAAATAGATCAAACTATTTAAAAAAAATAACCTAATGGCAACCAGTACGTATTTGTGGAAATAGATGATTTTCAAAGTTCATAGAACACCCAGTATCTCTTCCTCCTATTAGTCCCTTGAACACAAAATCTTTGCGTTTGTTTTTTTGAGTTTATGTATGCTTCCAAAATGATAGGGTCGGTGATCTTTCAGCACTCCAAGTTCCACATTTTTCTTTCTTCAAAACTGCACTCTCATGTGCCTCTAAGCAGGGCTGTGATATCTTGCCTACTCCAGCCCCAAATCTGTTCTGCACTGCCTGTCAATCACATCACCTTCCAAGGAACTTCACTGCACACAAATCAAGATTGAGTCAAGTCTACTTCTAATCAATAGATCCTTATAGATTGTTTTAGTGTACCTAAATCACTTCCCAGAAAATATCTTGCCATCTCATTTCTAATGGGAAAACATCAGATGAGATTTCAATCTGGGCCACTAAAGAAGAAAGGCTAATGTACTCTTCTGGTCCATCAGGGGCTAAACTCTATGTAGTTCTTACATGATATGGGAAAATGTTTTCTCTCAAGTCAAAGACACAAACAACGGGAACATTTTCACTGGGTGCAGTGTACAAGGAAGGAGAACAGCTGAAGTAAATGTGTGCTGCCAAATTGTTTCGACACTGCAGAAAGCTTGAGCATTCCCTCAAAACCTCTGCAGTGTTGTCAAGAAAGAGACAAAAATACAAGTGCCTCTTTGAAAAAAAAAACTGCTTTGAAAATTTTTTTTCTCTTTAGCACATCAACAGCTAGTGAGACTGCTAATGGTTCTTTGACTAACCACACAGTCCATTTATCATCCATAGTCCAAAGATATTTATTGCTGCAATAAGATAATTAAATAATATGCTAAGCAGCTGTTCTTAACAATCTGTCCTGTTCTGTAGCTAAGGGGACTATTGGCAAAATTTGTATTTATATGTTGGACTTTGTAATTAACAAAATCCTCTCATCTACATCATTTTGTTTAATCTTAAGGGGAACATTATGAATTAGGATGTCCCTGAATTACAGTCAGGAAACTGAGGCTCAGAGCCCCAGTTCAAACAGGTGGAATCTTTGAAATAAATCTTTAAATATGGTCAGAAGATTATAGAACCCATCTTCTTTCTACTGTATTATACAAAAAATTGGCCTCTTATATCCACCAATTTATTTTTCTAATGTTTGAAGTTTACTTCTGAAAGAAATGAATTAGTCCAGGTGACTCCTAGAAAGACTTAAAGCATTTCTAAGTCCACCCTGCAGGATGGGCTGCTGCATTTTGCATAATGTAAAGCTCTGTCTGAATAGGATAGTGGCTACTGAAGGGCAGTCATGTCAGGAATTCTGCTAGAGCCAGACATGTAGGCCAGAGTCAACTGAGACTTTAGTCTCCAGCATCCTCTGAGAATATTTTTATTTTGGCAGTGCTGGGGATGGAACCCAGGCCCCACACATGCTAGGCAAATGCTCTACCACTGAGCTGCACCGCCAGCCTGGGGAATGCTTTCTTGACTGTGGAGTGCAGCTTCTGAGGCAGCTCCCTGGTATTGATGGACAATTCCCTCTTCTTGAGATAGACTGGACCTAGTGACTTGTTTCTAATTCTGAATTTAGACAACAAAGGACTCTGGCTCTCTCAGCCCATCTCTTTGCATCTGCCTTGTGAGGAATAACTGTGTGGCAGGGAACTGAGGGGGGCTCCAACCAAAAGATGATGAGGACCTAAGGGCTTTTGCCCAGCAACTCGCAAGGAAATGAATGCTATCAGCAATCTCTGAGTGCACTTGGGAACAGGTCCTCCTCCAGTCTGACCTTGAGAGGACTTAGATATGGTTGTAGCCTTAATGGCAGCCTTGAAAGACCTGATCCAGAAGATCCAATCTGTGCCCCAAATTCCTGACCCACAGAAACTGAGATCATGTTTGTTTCCTTAAGGCATTCAATTCTGGGGTAATTTGTTATATAGCTTTAAGCAGTTAAATTTGGGGGAAATTTGCCACATGGCAATATATAACATTGACTTTGACAATATAATAATGCATGCATTGAATTTAATTGAATTGTTTTTTCCTAACCCTTTATGGAAACAATGACTTTCTATTATTTGCATTTGATTTTGAAAAGGATTTGTGAAAACTGTGAAGTGGCTAGGATCATTGCTTCTGGGCTGTTTGGATTTGTTCCAAGAGACTGGGGAAGCTGTTGAATCTATCTGATCCTCCATGTCCTCATCTGTAAAGGAATCTACCTACAGGAACCTACCTCATAGGTGTTTGCTTGTTTTTTTAATGAGAGGGTGAAAATGAAACAAAATGTTTAGCACCTAGGAAGTATTTAGAAAGTATTATGTATTATGATTTAATTACATATTTTGCATATGCAAATGCAGGTTTGTACAGGGAGAGAAAATTCAGGACTTTTATTTATGTGCAATTCTGTTTTGAGATGTTAAGCTTCTAATAGACAGAGTGGAGATTTATTAGGAGAAATAAAGAGAACGTTAGCATGAGAATTAGGAGACTGGAATTTTATTTTCCCTTTAGTTCTTAGTTTCTTAACTGAACAAATAGTGAGGCTTTAGCTGTAAAATTATATTTCAACTGCTTTGTAAGTTACCAGAATCTGTAAAAACAATGTCATCTACATCATGCATTTATAATAGTAAGGCCCCCCAAAAAGTGCAAATTTCATATTTGCCATTCCTTGGGCTTCTTTTTTATCTCTTTCTTTCTCTTTCAGGTAATCCTTTCTAACAAAGGAGACTGATAATGAACCCCAAATGATATTGTCCTATATCCTTAATAACCAAAGAACTCCCATTAAAAATAGAAATAATGATGCCCTGAATACCAGGAGTAGGTCTAGGGGCAGCAGTAAAAAACATTCTAAAATCTTTTGCAAGATGCAAAAATCATCTGAGTACATGATAATAATGGATGTGTTATGTCTTAAGATAGAAACCAAGTTACAATGATTTATACTATATGTTTCTTAAATCCTGTGGGTGACATGAGCCCATTTCCTGTCACATTTCTGAAGAGATAATTGCAGGAAACACTGTAAACAGTTTAACATTCACAGGTCATATTGAGAAATGTTTATAGATATTGACAGCTAAATACAACATATCACAGCATCAGACACAAAACGTTTCCCACCTTGCTATGAGCTTTAACAAATCACAATTAAAAAGCCAAGTTTTGCTTTAATAATAAATGAATTAGAAATACTTGTTCAGTGGGAAAATGAATGAAGAATGCTATCCAGATTATAAGAAATATTAGAGATAATATTAATAACCATTTTAATTTTTCTTTAGTGAACTTTAAGGTTCTATGTGTTAACAGTTTAATCACAACAGGGAAAGCAATTCTGTAAGCTATTTACTAGATAGAAAATAAATATGAAAAACTTCCTAATAGTCATGCAATGTTGTTATCAAAAAATTTTAAGCTGAAAAACACAATTTTTTTTAAAAGTTAATTTATTAAAATCTTAATAGAAATATCTACTGGGAAGTAGCTGCAAACAAGCAAAAGCTCTCTATAAAGGATATTTTCTAGCTGAGACCAGATAATATAATACTTTAGCAAAGAGGAAAGAAGTAAACTTTATTTACTTTTATTGAACCCAAGAAATATTTACATGTACATGAAGAGAAAGGTTTTTCACTAAGAAAAAACTTCTCAGTCGTTGCTTGTTAGTACCTTAAACATACGTAGTCTTGGTGTAATTGTTAAGTTTTCTTTTAAATGAAAATATGTGTGTGGTTAGTGTGTGTATATAGATACAAACTTATCAGACTATAGGTAGAACAAAATTGCTGGTATTTTTAATTGAATTACCTTACTTTGCTACCCAAGAGTCTTGGAAAATTTATTTCTCTCTCTTTTTTTTTTTAAATTAACATGTATTTTAGGTATATACTTCCCTTCTAATGGGACTCTTTTTGCACAGTTTGGTTTCCCCTCTATTCATATAATTCATACCTTCCATTTATTATTTATAGAATTGTCCTTTACTTTGCAACCAAAAATGTATATTGATCTTTGTGAATGTTGATTTATTATTTGGAAAGTCATTTGTGCCCTTGTTCTTATACTTAAGGATTATAATTTTAAAAATATTTTGGCATCTTCCAGAAAGATTTGAATCAGAATTGTCTTTATATAAATGATGCAAACTTGCAGGGCAGGGAGGGAGGTGCACATCTGTAATTCCAGCTGCTTGAGAGACTGAGGCAGGAAGATAAAAGTCTGAGGGTAAATAAAACATACAAAGGGCTGGCTACCACCCAGTAGCATACCCTGGCTCCACCACACACACACAGGATTAAAAATACGTGTGTGTGTGTGTGTGTGTGTGTGTGTAAATAATTGCCTAAAAATTTAGAATCTTATTGTTCAAAATAAGTGTTCAATAAATGCCCTGTCAATGAAAGTGATAATGATGAAGAGGGAAGAAGAGAAGGAAAGGGAGACAGATGGACAAAATATTGGCTGTTCAGGAGTCAGAATCAAGATTAAAGGCTTCCCAATGGCCTACAATGACTTACACCACCCAAATGACTTACACCACCACCCCATCCCCAGGTGTAGTCAGTCTCCTCTGATTCATCCCCTTCCCTCCCCCTATATGACCTCTTCTAGCACCAGGTGCCTTCTTGCTACTCCTTGGATGTACTGGGTACACTCCTGCCTTAGGGATCTCACTGAAGCTCTTCACCTCAACACATATTTTTAGATTGATGATAATAAGAAAAATGTAGAAATATTCCTCTAAACTGGGGTTTGTGGTGCATGCCTGTAATCTCAACTACTCAAGAGGCTGAGGCAGGAGGATCTGAAATTCTGGCTAGCCTGGGTGACTTAGCCATACTGTGACTCAAAATAAAAATAAAAAGGGCTGGGGATGGTATTCACTGGTAGGGCACCTCTGGGTTTAATCTCTATTACAAAAAAAAAAAAAAAAAAAAAAAAAAGAACCAAAAAAATGAGCTGAATTCCCATGTGTGCAAAACTGGATTAACCACTATTTTAGAAATATAGCTGGGTGTGGCATTTTGGCTCATGCCGATAATCCTGGCAACTCCGGCGGGTGAGGCAGGAGGATTGCTAATTCAGAGTCACCCTCAGCAATTTAGCAAGGTTCTAAGCAATTTAACAAGACCCTCTGTCCCAAACTAAAAACATAACAAGGGGTGGGAAGTGGCTCAGTGAACCCAGCATTCCTGGGTTCAATCCCTAGTACAAAAACATAAAAGAAAAAAAAAAAGGAAATAGAGGTGTAGTCAACTGGGTACTGACTGTAGAACATTATGCTCTAGATCACTATTGAATAGGCCACAATACCAAGCATTTTATATGTATTAGCTCAATCTTCACAGCAATCCTATAAAATGGATGCTATTATTTTTCCATTTTACAGATGAGGATGATGAAGCAAGCAAGACACACAGTCGGCAAGCTAAACGACTGGAACTTTAACTTGGGCGTCTGACTCCAGTCTGTGTTCTTGACCATCCTCAGTACTGCTGTCCATTGGAGCAACCTGTAACAATACCCGTACTCTGAAATGCTTTGCTCACCCGCTTGTTCATTCATTCACCAAGCTTTCACTCACATCCTACTGTCTTCCTAGCACTGTTGGGCATTGTGTGGACAGGGCCAAGGCCAGCCTCTAAGGTGTCTTTGTTTGCATTAGAAAAGGTTGTCTCTACTTCAAGGCCCTTTACTTTCTTGTCATAAAATTACTGTGATTCTCTGATCTTTTAAGAGCAAGACGCGGTTGGGGATGTAGCTCAGTGGTAGGACCTGGCACATGCGAGGCCCTTACTTCAATTCCCAGCACTGAAAATAGAAAAGCAAGACATTGTCATTACTGGGAAATTGTCATAATAGGTACACAAATCTATTTGTAAATCCAAACACAGAATAAATTAAAGGGTAAAATATTAAGCATGCTTATAATATAAATAATGATCCTTAGATGTAGTGCCCTTGTGAAGGACAGGACCTGGAGAGTTGCACATTCTGCTTCTGGGTGTGACAAATAAAAGGTAATCCGGGCTGAGGATATAGCTCAGTTGGTAGAGAGTGCTTGCCTTGCATGCATAGGGCCCTGGGTTCAATCTCTAGCACTGCATTAAAAAAAAAAAAAAAAAAGAAAAAAAAAGAAAAAAAGATAATCAAGCATTGTTGCCTAGAGAAAAAAAGTAAAATACCCATAGCAGGTCAGAAAATGCATTTCTTTTCTACAGAACTTACTGCAATGTTATTGATATTCTCAAAATCGGGGCATATTCCGCCATTGTTTAGAGATCACCTCTTATTTTTATCAATTCTATTTAGTTCAAAAATGCATTTCAGATTCTGAATAAGTGCAGAACTAGGTACTGGGAAATATTAAAGGATTATGAACCATAGCCTATTGAGCACAGACCATATACTGAGATGCACTAGAGCACTGTTGAAATATACATGATACCAATTCTTCATAGTATTTATATCCAGCACAACTGACATTAATCAGTTACCTATTTAGAAGAGGTTTTTTCCCTCTCACAAAGATTAGAGTATACCTATGTCATTAATTTTATATTAATTAGCACTTACTGTCAAGAGACTTTAAAGTATCACTGGTTATTAATTCCACCTTTACAAACTAAAAAAAGAAAGTTCAGAGCAGGTATTGATAGGGCCAAGTTCAAACTCAGCAATTTCTGACCCCAAAGCATACCATGTTAGGCTGACTCTCAGCACACAGTGGGATCATGACCAACTCCAACCCCTTTTGCAGACTGGCAGACAAATTGGGGGTGAAGAGCACTCAAGTGAGAAAAAGCACAGAACCAGAACTTTGAAGGAGCCAGGATCCTTCCTGTGCCAGATTTCAACTTGCTAATACCTGCCCCGAACAAGGCACAATTCCTTATTGTTTGGTAGCCAATTCAAATGCCTGAACTCTGAACTGCAATTTCAAATGCATGACACAGTCCAAGAATTTGTTTCAGAGTTCATTATATTGTTTTTCTTTTCCATTTGTACTTGTTTTTAGTCTTAGATACAGTGCTTTTGAAAGGGTAATTTGAAGATAACAAGGGATCGGAAGAGTTAACTGGGTGCCAGGTCCTATGATAAGCATTTTATTATAATAATGAACTCATTTAAGAAGTGAGAATCAGGTCAGGCATGGTGGCACATGTCTGTATTCTAAATGGCTTGGGCTGCTGGGACAGGAGAATGGCAAGTTCGAGGACACCCTCAGCAACTCAGAGAGGCCCTCAGCAATTTGGTGAGACTGTCTCAAAATAAAAAAAAAAAACAAAAAGGGCTGGGAATAGGCTCAGTGGTAGAGTCCCTGGGTTAAAGTTAAATCTCCAGTTCTCTAGTACCAAAAAAACAAAAACAAAAACAAAAACAAAGTGAAAATCAGGCTTTTTTTTTTTTTTTCTTTTCTAGGCCAGAACAAATTTTAAGGACTTAGGCACAATATCTTGAACTGAAAGACTGGGTGAAGGAATGAATACAAAGGAACCTTTGCAAACTCTCCCAGGTTGCAACATGGCCTTGAAGGCATTGTCAACAAACCAGTGGGTGAGACAATTCAGCAAAGTAATAAGTGCACACATTCCTATAAAAAGGTGTTATAACTTATAAAAGGTGTTATAACTTTATATAGTTCCGACATTCAAATGCCCATAATATTTTACTTATTCATGTTGTCTATAAATGACTAATTTGAAAAATAACTTGCTTTGGTTATTATCACAAGAAACTATTACTTCCTTTTAGGTGGCTAATATAGTTTTTAAATGTTTGTTCTTAGTTCCTTTTCTTCTTTTAAAAACCTGTGTGCAGTGACCCACACCTGTAATCTCAGCCACTGGGGTGCCTGAGGCAAGAGGATCACACGCTCAAGGCCAGCATGGACAACTTACTGAGACCTGGTCTCAAAACAAAAAAATTAAAGGGCTGGGGATGTAGCTTTGTAGTAAAGCACTTCTGAGTTCAATCTCATTATCAAAAACAAAATAAAACAACTGTGCAATGTTCTGATTTCCCTATGCTATTGTAAACTGGGTTGGGTCAGGGGGTGCAATGGCAAATAAGTGAGTGTTTATTAAAAGTGTCATTATTATAAATAACCCAGATCATAGACAAGCTGTTTCATTACATGATAAGCACAATGTAAGGCAGCACAGGGTGCTCACAGGTGAAGAATAGAGGAACACCAAATTCAGTCTAAGGTGATCAGGGAGGACTTCTCAAAGAAGGTGACAATATTCTGAGATGATAAATAAAATAATACTAATGAGGGGAAAAGGCAGGACAGGTGAAGGAAACTACATAACCCAGACCTTGAATCCAGCAGCAAGAGCTGTCTGTTCTGGGAACTTCAAATATTTCATCATGGGTAGACGAATCGTGAGATCTTGACTGGTGAGACTAGAGAGGCAAGCTGGAGGCTCACAAACAGCACTCCCCCGATATTTGTTTTGGATGCTGACAAAGTCATTTGTGACATGATCACAGCCAGAATCCCTAAAGGTGTGGCTGAAAAGAAAGTGTCTACATGGACCAGTCATTATGACAAACGCCAAGTGCCTCTCACAGAGGACAAAAACAGAGGGGATGTTCTCATTACTAGTTAATCCAGGGAGAAGCATAGCATGGGTGAAGAATCCCAGTGTCATCTGTTTCTGAACCTGTCTGCTGTCATCATCAGATAATTAGAAGGGAGGTGGAATCTGGTCAGTAGAAGAATATCTTCCATATTCTCCAAACTCGTTTGGATATTTGCTAAGTGACCTATAGATGAATATAACCCATCTCTTATAAACTACTTGACCAAAATTGCTTCTGTTATTTGCATTTTGCAAATTAAGCATTGTCTGAAAGTATATATCCCCTTGCAAGCAGCTTTTGCCTCTCTCCACCTTTCCTGGCTCTAAAAATATTTCCCCAATACGAGCTAGGTACTAAACTTTGAAGAAGAGTCCACAGTAATAACAGTAAAGTTTAATGATGCATAACTTTGAAAGACTGACAAATTCCCAGCCAAGGTATTGATTCTTGAGAATTTATGAAGCACATGCTGTATTCTGTGTCATTATGGTCCATTTTTGGCTGAAAGAATCATGTAAAATAGATTTTTAAATGAGTGGTAATAGCCAGACATAAAGAAGGTATTGATGTGTGTCATGAAGGGTGAAATAGCATGCCAGATTAAGGCATATAACAAATCAAAAACAACAGTACCCTCTACCACTACAAATGTAAATTTGCATTTCCTTTTAATCACCCCTTCAACTTACCATTTCGCACATTTACAATTTGCTTGCTATAGACCTCTTCTGAAGAGCATTAAAGCTGTGTAAAATTTTTGCATAGTTTCAAATACTGCTTTGGAAGATGCTAGCAATTCAGAAACTGCTTAAATTTGGCAAAGTAATTTGCTTTTTTTTTTTGTAACTCACTTTTATATTTAAATGATGACCCTTGAAAATAATGCTAAACATTTATAATCTAATCTTTATCACATGCATATAAATGGCATATGTAGTGAATCAAGATTTGGTATTTAATAGTTAATATCAAACTAGTTATCAATTTAACAATTTTTTAAAAAATGAAGTTTTATTTCTTTTTCAAAGCATTAAAAATTTCTTTTTCTTTCCAATTTTAAACTAAATTCTTTTCTGTCCCCAAATGGTCTCATGGAAGCTGTATCTATATTCACCTTGTTTTGAAAAAAAGTATGGAATTTATTTCTCTGATTCTCTGTCGCCTTGCTTTTTTGCTTTTGCCTTGTTCATCTTAATGTCTGTTATGAATTAGTTTCTCAAGAAACAATTGAAATGTAAGTCTCCCCCCCCCCCCCCCCCTTGACATTTGTTTTGACACACTGGGGAAAATGAGTGGCTTTCAAAAATAGTAATTTAAACTTTGATTTTATGCTTCACTTTGGAATACATGTTTATTAAATGCATATCTCACTGACAGAGTGATCAATACAGATTGTGTAGTACATTATGAGGAAACCATGTCTGAGATTATTAGAAAAATTAAATGCCTTTGGTTTTGCTTACTTGAGCAATATGTGAAAATTAACAGTTTAAATCCTTTCATGCATCTGAGCAGACCTGGCTTTAGTCAGAACACGTGCTGGTGTTACTGGGGGTCTTTTTTTGTTGTTGTTGCTCAAAGAAAAGGTGCATTTAGCTTATCTGACTAGGATGCAGGGAGGAAACATCAAATTACCTGAAAGCCTAATTTTAAAGACAAACACTTATAGAAAGAGAGCCACACTGAGATGGGAGGTGGAGGGAAAAGGAAATTGATTGAGTGGCTGTGGCTTTCTTTGAAAAGGAGTGCTGTGTTCCCATCACATTCCAGAAACCTTTTTAGAGCTGGGAAGAGAGGTCACTCAGGTCTAACTGTGCTGAGGACCTATGGATGCCAGACACAAATACATCTTCCACATACCCAGAAACCCCATGAGAATCAGCTGAATCCTTCTTGGAACAGCTGCTTTTCCACCATTCAAGAGTTTATCAGACTAATAAAAAAAGTAACTTGGCAGGAAGAAAAAGGCTGAGACTCTCAACAGACTCCTCTCCGGCCTAGTGGGGCCTGAAGAACTCTTCAAGGTCTTAGTCAACAGTGAACAGAGGAGTCTAAACTAGCACACTAGTCTATTCCACAAACAAGCTGCTGGGAGACTGGAGAGAGGTCAGTCTTCACACGGACATTTTTCCCAGGCCAAATGCAGGCAAATTCAAATAAGAGGCCAATTCCAAGACAGATTAAATCTCAGGTACCAGGAAAGTGAGTCCTTACCCCTACCTCCAGTATAGTATTGACAAGCAGCACACACAAGCACCGAAATCTGAACACATTTCAGCTCGGTATTTATTTTTTGTTTGTTTTTCCAAAGGACTTTTGTTTTTGAAGAACACCTTTTAGTTCGATTGATATGCTAGAAGAACTGATATTTAATTTTTTTAAAGAAAGCACCTTTATTAAATCATATTCATATCTTGATTTTTTTTTTTTTTTTTTTTTGCACTGCTGGGGATTGAACTCAGAGCCTTGTGAATGCTGGGCAAGCACTCTACCTCTGAGTCATATCCCTAATATCCCTAGCCCAAGAATCAATATTTTACAAATCTTTGTATCTCAGAAGTTGTTTGGTTTTTTTTTCTTTTTTTCTTCTTTCTTTCTTTTTTTTTTTTTTTTTGTACCAGAGATTGGACCCAAGGGTGCTTAACCACTGAGCCACATCCCCAACACTTTTTCCATTTTATTTTATTACATTTTATTTATTTATTTATTTGGGCACCAGGAATTGAACTCAGGGGCACTTGACCACTGAGCCACATCCCCAGACCTATTTTGTATTTTATTTAGAGACAGGGTCTCACTGAGTTGCTTAGCACCTTGCTGTTGCTGAGGCTGGCTTTGAACTCATGATACTCTTGTCTCAACCTCCTATGCCACTGGGATGACAGGAGTGCACCACCCCTCCTGGATTCAGAAATATTTTTTAAAGTAGTCATATTCAAAGATATTTGAAATTATGAACTATGAATTTATATGTCAAACCTGGTTTGGTTTTTTTTTTTTTTTTTAGTCCAAATCAGACCCAGCATTTGTTAGACAGTATAGGCAGACTATACACATAAGATGTGTACATAAGTGCACATAACTGTAGCATTTGGTTCTGACAAACAAGTTTTACTAAAATGAAAGATTTAATAGATAAAATGAAGAAACATGTCAATGTAATAGCATATTAGATTTTGCAAATGAGCTATTCCTAAAGCAACATGAACTACTTTGCTTTTATATTTCTACAATCGTTCTCTCATTTGACAACTAGCATTCAGAATCTATCTTTGATCTTGGAGGACTCCTACAAATCAAAGTATAATAAATCCTTACAGTTAGTGACTCAAAGTGACACTCAGACGAAAGATGTCTTCCGACAGAGTCCTTGGCCTGTTGGATAGGCCGACCTTCCACAAAACTTGATGTCAGAGCTAGCTATGGGCAGGCTTGGGAAAAAGCAAACTTGTGTCCAGGGTTTTCAACGCAGCTCTATGCCCCATTTCCCACCAAGTGTCAGGGATTCCCAAATTTTAGTTGTCATTTATTGAGAATTTATTATGTGCTGCATGTAGTTACATGTGTTATTTCTGATCTTTACATCAACTTGCAGGATCATTATTTTATCCCTACTGCACAGAAAATGAGGCTCAATGGAGTCCAAATATGTCTTCTAAGGGGCAAAGCTGGGTTTCAACCTTGGGTCTGACTTCAAAGCACCCTCTCCCACGCCCATGACATCACTATGTCTCACAAAGCCTGAGGCTTCCCTGTGGAGTTCACACCCAAACTTGTTCTTCCTGTTTTGACTCTTTCCAGATCCCCCTCCTGGATCTTTGACTTAGGACACTAATCTGAATATAGGCCATATTGAATGAATGGTTTATTTGTTTGTGTGTCAGTTTCGGTGTATGTGTGTGTGTGTGTGTGGGGGGGGCAGATAGAAAGCAAACATGGTCCCACTTCTATTAACTTTTATTATTGGAATTCTATTTACTTTTTGGAAATGATACTTTCACCCTGAGGAGTTGTAACAGGATAAATCTCAAGCAGCCTGGCATATTGTTGATCAGGCAGACAACATGACTGCCAATTTGGCCTGCTGTTAAGATTAGCCATTTGTGTTGTGAAAACTCCTGTTAGCTTCTTGGAGATACAAAGCATGTGAGGAAGAAATTGTCTTTATTTTGCTTTATAAATATCTGCCATTTGATTTTTCACTTTACAACATAAACTGACATCTCTTGGGCTTGTAACCGAATTTTTCCATTATGAGTAAGTCCCCCAAAACACACTTGGTTGGGAGACTAGCCCACTGATGTGTCGAAAATCACTAGAAATCAATTTCCATTAAAGACTCAGTTCTAAAATTTACTATGTGACTTAGGGCAAGCCACTTAACCTCTCTAAACCTTCCAATATAAAATGGTCATCATAAGGATCAAATGAGATCTAATCCTTACAAACAAGCTTTACAAATTGTTAAGAATTACCCAAATATAAGGTCTTTTCTGGGCATCACTTTTAATTCAATTCATTCCTTCCCACGATGCAACCTCTAAATCTATAGCATCGACATGCATATTCCATATGTAATCTATCCTTTTGACCCTGCCCTTAAATGGGAGAACTAATATTTCTTGGATTCTCCTTGTAATTTACCTCTGCTCTGCCAATAATCAATAGATCATGAGATTCAAACATTTTCTCCTTGGGTTTCCAAATCTTGACTCAATGGCAGGTCTTCAAGTTATTAGGTAGTGAGGGTTCATCTATCAAATCCTTACCAAAAAAAAAGCTGCTCTTTTTGAAATTTTTTTCCCACTTCAATCAGTTAGTAGTTTATCCTTTATAATCACTGATTACTACTGTCTAGGCTGTCTACTTGAGGCGAAGGCAGCGAGTAACAACCAAAGAGGAATGATAAATGAAGATATCTCTCTATTCCATTCTTCCCATCTGCTACTTAGGTGGGTAATAGGTACCTCTCAAGCTCGTTAATGTGATTTTTTTTTCTTTCTCTAAAAAGTACCTTAGTGCCCCCTGCAGGTTACATGAGTTTCTCCTCCCACAATCTTATTTACATATTTTTTCTTAATCCTCTCCTTAAGCTGTTGGTGCCTGAGTGTTTCTCAATGGAACTGGATTCCAGGAAGATTACTCATTTGTGGTATTCTCTGAAGTGTTCTTATCTAATGAGGATGTTTGAAGAAAATCACTCTAATGTGGTGATTTGAATCTTGTTTGCAATTTGAGGGTAAGAATTGATCCCACACATCTAGCTTAACTGTAACTATGAGACCATTGGCAGATGATAAGCTATGGAAGACATTAACAGGTGAGGAATCTAAAGCCTAAAAAGGCCAACTAATTTTGTAAAGATTCTAAAACCATCTTGTGGTAAGTGCAGGACCAGAATTCAGGTTTCCCAAAACCTACTTGAACATTCTTTTCTTTACCTTGTTTTGAATACTTTCTTTTCCATATTTTCAAAAGTGTTCTTCTCCAGTTATATATCTTAAAAACCGACCCCTAATAAAAGCTACTAATGTCATCCATTTGGCTTCAGTAGGTAACTGATGAATTAGGTCTTCCAGTGTGTCAAAAGATCTGCCTAGTGATACTGATCTCATTTGTAACTACATCCTGGTGCCTTTGCAAATGTTTCAGAGGTCAAAGGTATAATTCAGTGAGAACTGGAAAGTGCCATAAACATGAGAGAGGGCTCATTTCTTGATTGACTTGAAAGTTGCCTAAAGCAAAGCACACAACCTCGTAATGAGCCTTGGGTTGGAAAGGCAGAAATTGTGGGGGTTTTCTAGGTTTTATGATCTGGAAATTCCTTAACACTTTTTGAACCTTCCATATCCTGAAATGTCATTCATTCATCCCCCAAATTATTAATTGACTTTATCAACTGTGACTTTATCTTGCTTATTCCAAAACGCAGAAGGTCCACTGACTCAAATCCTTTCTTCATCCAAGCATTTGGAGTTCATGAAAATCTCTTTTGAAACTACTTAGAGATTTGAAGCATGATTTTGAAGGAACCAATATGGCATTTTTATCTAAATCCTTGGGGAAAAAATTAAAATCCTGAGATCCAACTATGTCCCACAGATCAAAATTAAGGTTAAAATATATCTAACTATAATTTCTGAGAGGCCGAATATAAGATGTTTTGAACTACTAACAAGTGGCAGGTCCTTGCGCCACAAATCTGTTTGTTCTGTTTAGAATTTCCTCCTGCTATGTGATTTTAAAGCTACTTAACAGTCTTTAATTGACATTTTACTCACTATTTTACTTGTTGCAAGTCTTTCATACCCAAGCTCTCCCAATTATAATTTGTGCATGAAAAATTACCTTAGCCTTAGCCAAATGACCAAATAGTTTGATGTAATTTCTACTTGAATTTGTGATATTGATGCTGGGGCAGCCTTTTTCAACTCTCAGTTATGGTCTTTCTGTAGATCATGAAATCAATTTAGCTGATTGTGACCAGCATTAAAGAGAAAAAGAAAAGAGAAAAAAGGAAAGAAATTGAGTGCAAATTTTGTTATGTGAAACTCCTCAGTTATGTGTGTATTTAGAATGTGACATATCTTGAATTTCTCAAATGAGTTGTAGTCAAACTGAAAAACACTATTTAGACTGTAGTGGATAAGACAAAGAACCCCCTTACTGCTGTGTAAATCATTCTGCGCCTTGGTTTTCTTTGTGTGTGATAACTTTCAAAATAGGGTTGTTGTAAGAATTAAGTAAAAAATAAAATAAGTTGCTGCATGCTATCTGATATAGTTCTAACTAACCTAATATTGTTATTTTAGTGGGAGTTAGAAATGAGAATTATTTGAAATCATTTGAAATAATAGATCAAAGTACTGACACTTATCCCTTAAATCAAGTTCCCTTTTTGCAAACTTCCACCTCTTAAGCATATAGCCCCTGGGAAGGAGAAGCTGGCCATTCCCAAGATTAGAACAAAGATGCCATTGATCAGTTTTGAATCTCAAAAGCTAGCTCCTTTGACTTCTTTTCCAAGACAATAGTCATGAAATTTGGGTTATAAGAAAGAAAAGGATTTTCTAAATTCCTTTATTTCTTCTTTAACTATTGAGAAGCTGGCAAGACAAACAATACTAGAGAGGCATAAAAGAGAAGCAAGTGCAGGGAAAGTTGGGAAATTCCTCTCAGTTCCCACTGGCGTCTGAGTGGAAGACAGAGGTAGGCAAGCTCCCATTTGCCTTCTCTTCACCAACTCCTGGTGGAGAGGGGGGTTGAGTGGGAGAGAAGTGAAGAGATGTTCTGGAGAAGAGGAGGGGAGTGTTGAAAGGAAAGGTTCTTCTGCCCCTCCAAGGCAACTTTATAAGTTGTCTCCCTAAAAATCTTCTGTTTAAACAGGGGAACCATTGCACCAATTTAATTTAGTTGCTTTTCTTTTTTTTTTTTTTTTTTTTTTTGAGAAGGGTCTGAATTGATACCCCTTCAAGTCTTGCTTGAGCTCTTGTATGGGGTGTTAGCTATCCAGAAGTCTTCAGTGATCTTGGAATGAAGGGTCTGGCTGGAAGTAGTTGAAGGATATGCCTGGCATCTTTGCCATTGGAGGTTGTCTAAAGGGAATAAAGACATTCTCTGTAGACAAAGTCTAGTTGGGAATTTCAGTCACGTGTCAGGGAAAAATACATTATTGTCAACAAAAGGAAGATCAGGGCCACGGAGCAAGGGAGATGACCAGAGCACCGTCAAAGCTCAGTGAACAAAGTGAATGAATCTCACTTAAAAGCAGACTCTAGAAGGCCTAGGGATGGGCAAGTCACTCCTGAGATTTATCAGCTCTGGGTATAGGCCAACCAGACCAGGAGAGCTAGGAGGTCATCTCATGGCCTCCAGGACTCTGCCTCCCCTAAGATCTGTAATAAGAATTTAACCTCTTCACCTTTGTCTATAAATGCCCATTAGGTGGCTAAAAGCAGAATTAAGGACTTGGCATCTGCCTCCATTTTGCATACATATTCTTTGCTCTCAATCACCTTGGATTCCAGGAACAAGGCCTGATCTGATAAACATCTTGTGATGAGTTGCAGTTACCTTCCAGGCAACAGCAACTTTCTTATCAGGGACAAGGCAGCCTGGCCAATCCTGAGATAATGATGGACAGACCACACCAGATCAAGATCACCAGCTTTGGAAGCTATGCAATCCCTCTGGCCAGGCTGACACTCCCCACCACTACCATTGCTCCCATTTCCCTTTCTATAAAACCTCAAAGATATTGTTAGCCCCTGAAAGACAGAGCTAAGGACACAGGTCTCCTTGTCTTCCTGGTGCAGCTATACTGATTCAAGTTTCTTTCACATTTTTCATGATTTCCTTTTTGGTTTGGTTTTTGGGGCAAGTAGCCAGACCTGATTTTTTGGATTCCCAGAGTCACAGAGTCAGGCCTCTGGCCTAGGACTCTGGTAAGAATTACATATGCCTCGCTCATCCACACAAGTACAGGTGGTGGGGGGTAGGTAGAGGGGGGTGGGATGGGGGACAGAAACCTGATAAGCTTTTTTCTGACTCATCAAAGCAGAAAATAAGTTGCATAAAATAAGAATGAATCAATAATTTAACCGAAATAACTTCTGTGCTACTTGGTGGATGCAGGATTGTGAAGAAAATTTCCATCAGTTAAAGAGAAATAAACTCCATGTCTTTGTACTCCTGAGCATGGATGCCTACATTTATGATATTTATAATTTATTATTATGCCATGTCTACGGGAATGAAACCTTCCTAAGTCTTTATTTGCCTCAGTCTTCATTCATATCATGGAGTATTTTGAGTAATAACGTTTTGTTTTATTTTTGTACTGGGGATTGAACCCCGGGGCACTTTACTACTGAGCTATATCCCTAGTCTGTTTTTTATTTTTAATTCTGAGAGGGGGTCTTGCCAAATTGTTGAGGTTGACCTCAAATTTGAAATCCTTTTGCCTCAGCCTCTGGAGTCACTGGGATTATAAAAGTGTGCCACCTGCCCAACTTGAGTAACAACTCATTAGACACAAATTAGCAACAAAGTAATTTAAAAGTTTCTACCTAAGATCCTTAGGTATTGAGACAATCCTGATGAATATTCAAAAAGGAAAAAAGTGGAAAAAGCTAGCCTCTGGGTTTGCCAGATTCATAGTGCTGGGCAGGAAAAGAATGGTGAAATTTTAAAGTTCACAGAGAATTTTTCTGCTGTGCTAGTCATGAATCAAGTTCAACTATAGTTTTTGCATCTTAAGCTTCAGAGGTTTTTCCTTTCCCCACAACTATAGGGCAGGTGATAGTGGTGGATGAAATATAAATGGTTAAAATGAAACAAGAAAAGGTGTAGGAAGAAGAATCTTCTATTTGTATGGGTACTGATCTGTGCAGAGCTATTCTCCCCTGCAAACAGTGGTAAGAGAAAAAGGCTGTCATAGGCATGCCCAAAGCAAGGAGGCCAGAGGGTTCACTCATTGCCTGAGTTGACTCACCATCATGCAGGGATGGCGAGAGTCAGGTCAGTGTCCTGATGGCTCTTCCCACAGCACAAAGGACGAGATGGCATAGTGAAGAGAATTTTTTTGTTGTTGTTTGTTTGTTTTAGTGCCAGGGATTGAACCCAGGGCCTTAACCACTGAGCCACATCCCCAGATCTTTTTGTTCTTTTTGTTTTGAGACAGGATCTCGCTAAGTTGCTTAGGTCCTCACTAAGTTGCTGAGTCTGGCTTTGAACTTGCAATCCTGCTTCAGCCTCTGGAGCTGATGGGATTATAGGTGTGTGTCACCATACCTGGTGAGAATTGGTTTTTGTTGTTTTACCTTTTTTTATTCTTTTTCGTTTTTTTTCCAGGGCTGAGGACCGAACCCAGGGCTTTGCGCATGCTAGGCAAGCGCTCTGCCACTGAGCTAAATCCCCAACCCCGAGAATTGGTTTTTATTGATAGTGGGGTTTGGGACTTTTTACTCCAATTAGTTAAAACAGGCCTCTTTCCAGGCCCAGCATCACATTTTATTAGCTACATGAATTTGGGCAAATTACTTAATCTTCCTAACCTTAGTCTCCTGTTATGTGAAATGGGTTAACAACTTCAGCTTGTCATAAGACAGACTTGAAATTTAAACAATTCCTGTAAAGTGTAAATCTCAGTATCTGCAACTTAGAAGTTCATTAGAAGGCAGTTATATTATTTGATCTTCATGGGCAGTTAGAGTTCTGCTACTGATAAGATTTTGGGTAAAATATTTGCTTTTTGAAACTCAATTTCTTCATGTAGAAAGTGGGACTATGCCTAGGGATGTAGCTGAATAGTGTAGCATTTGCCTATCTTGTGCAAGACGTGGGGTTAGATCCCTACCCACAGGAAAAATAAGTGGTCCTAACTTGTGTTATATCAGATTCTTTAGAGATTATAAGGAATACATGTCAAGCTCTTCTTTTTCTCCTCTTCCTCCCTCTTATCTTCTGGCTAATATGACCAAGAAGGCCAGAAAGGTGTTAGAGGAGAGGGAACCAGAGATACATTTTGTTGTGTGCTTTTGTAGCATATCCAGCCTCTTGGAGAATAGCAAGACTGAGCCCAGAGTAGGTGACCAAAGAAAAAGCAGATGAGAATCTAATAGAGCCAGGCATGGTGGCACACCTGTGATCCTAGATACTCAGGAGGCTGAGGCAGAGGAGTCGGAAGTTCAAGTGCAGGCTGACAATTTAGTGAGCCCCTGTCTTAAAAAAAAAAAAAAAAAAAAAAAAAAGACAGAATTCAACTTAGTGGGAGAGAATTTGCCTAGCATGCCTGAGGCCCTGGGTTTGATTCCCAGCACTGTAAAAAAAGAAAGAAAGAAAGAAAGAAACAGAGCATCAGAGCATCATATGAAGTGAAATAAAGAGTGAGTGCAGAATTAGAAATGAGAATCCTGCTGACCTCCAGGCCATTTGATACATCACTGTCAGAGTTATCTTACTAAGAATTGTGATCTTGCTTTAAAAAATGCAGTGGCTTACCATTGCTTCCCACAGAAAGTCTAATTGCATCAAAGGCCACCTATGATAGGGTTTTGGCCCCCTCTCCAGGATTATTGGCAGTTGTCCCCCATATGTGCCCTTCCTAGTGGGGAAGGAGGGAAAGAAATTAATAAGGAAGTTATTATTGAAATGGAGTTGGCAGGGCTTAGGCAACTTGGCAAAAAATTAATTTCAGGTGGAGGAAGGAGAGTGATGAAATTAGAGAAAGAGAAGTCACAGATGACAGTGAGCTCTTTCTTTTTACCAGATAGTAAATTAATTCTGGCGGCAGTGAGTTCATAAAAATGCAAGCATCCCCTGATCTGTCTGCTGTCAATTCTAACAATTGATGAAAATATGCATCATAAATATTATAGCAGGAAAAAGGAAACATTGTTCATATGATACACTTTTATTTTAAAAACATGTATGGAAAGCTTTCACTTTTTTCTTCATTCAATAAATGATGTTTGAGACCCTAATGCCTGCTTGGCACTGTTCTGAAACTGGAGGTATATCAGAATAAAATAAAATCCCTGCCTTCCTGTGGCTTACTTTCTAGCTGAAGGGGTCAGAAAACAAACATATTAAATTGTTTAAGCCGAGCGTGGTGGCACACGCCTGTAATCCAAGCGACTTGGGAGGCTGAGGCAGGAGAATCGTGAGTTCAAAGCCAGGCTCAGCAACTTAGCGAGGCCCTAAGCAACTCAGTGAGACCCTGTCTCTAAATAAAATACAAAATAGGGCTGGGGATTTTACTCAGTGGCCGAGTGTCCTTGAGTTCAATCCCTGGTTCCAAAAAAATAAAAAATAAAAAATAAATAAATAAATTGTTTAACTCTTCAGCATGCTGGCAGATGATACATGCAATAACTATAAGGTATAGAGGGAAAAGGGGAATCAGGTTTGCCAACTGAGTAAGGTAAAGACTGGCATTTGAACCAGGTTGGTTGGAGAGCCAGATGTGGTGGTACGTGCCTGTAATCCTAGTGCCTCAGGAGGTTGAGGCAGGAGGATCTGCAAGTTTGAGGCCAGTCTCAGCAATTTAGCAAGACCCTCAGCAACTCAGCGAGACCCTGTATCAAAATAAAAAATAAAAAAGGGCTGGGGATATAAGCTCAGGGGTAAAGCATCCCAGGACAATTAAAAAAAAGAGAGAGAGAGAGAGAGAGAGAGAGAGAGAGAGAGAGAAAGGAAGGAAGGAAGGAAGGAAGGAAGGAAGGAAGAAAAGAAGGAAGGAAGAAAAGAAGGAAGGAAGAAAAGAAGGAAGGAAGGGAGGGATGAAACAGGTTGGTTGGTGAGAGTAGTTCACTGAGAAGGCAACATTTAAGCGAATGACTTGAAGGAAGGGGAGGAAGGAGCCCTATGACTCTCTGAGGAAGACTGTCCCAAACAGGGAGAAGAGCTGGAGTAAATATTCTCTGATGGAAGCATTCCTGATGTTTCCAGAACTCTCAACAGGCCTGTGAAGTTGAAACCTAGCAAGCAAAAGGGGATGAGTTCAGAAAGCCTTGGGAGAGAGGTGGCAGAAGGGAGGCTCCCAGGACACTGTATGGAGTTCTGAGGGGAATGGAGGCCATCATTGGGTTCCTTGTAGATTTTTAAAGGATACTGTTGATTGCATCTTGAAACTATATGGGGTTGAGGCCAGAAGCAGGGAGATGAATTGAATTGAGCAGGCAATTGCACGAAACCAGTGAAAAATGATGCTGATTCCAGGTAGGGTGGCAACAGAGGAACGGGTGAGAAGTCGTCAGAAATAAATGTGCATTTTCAATAGGAAAACAGAAAAAAATAAGGTAATATATTGTCAGTCCATTCAGGCTGCTATGGAAAAATACCACAAACTGGTGGCTTCTAAATGAAGCACAGCTACTTCTCACCCTCCTGGAGGCTGGGTGGTCCAAATCGAGGACTGGCATAGTCACTGTCTGGTGAGGACTGCTTTTCTCCTTGTATCTGCGCAGGGGTAGGAGGTGAGCAAGCATTCCTGGGCCTCTTTTATAGGGACACTAATTCCATTTGTGAGGATTTCAACATAAGAATCTTTTTTTTATTTTTGGCACCAGGGAATGAACCCAGGGATACTTAACCACGGAACCACATCCCTAGCCCTCTTTTATATTTTATTTAAAGACAGGGTCTCACTGAGTTGCTTAGGGCTTCACTAAGTTGCTGAGACTGGCTTTGAACTCAGGATCCTCCTGGAATTACAGGTGTGTACCGCTGTGCCTGGCTCAACATAAGAAAAATGAGGGGACACAAATATTCAGATGATAGCACATTTGCTCCCTTACTCTACAGGCACAAGAAATCGGGAAATAAGGCCCTTCTCACAATATCCCCTTTCTTTCCTGTGTGTGTGTGTGTGTGTGTGCATGTGTGTGTGTGTGCGTGTGTGTGTGCGTGTGATTTAACCCAGAGCCTCACTGTGCACCACTCTACCACTGAACCACACCCCTGGCTCTTACATCCTTTTTCTTAAAGGGCAAAATAAACATTAGCATAGTATTGAGGCTTTGTGACAACCACAAATCCAAAAACAAAATGAGAAGTCTTCAATGGTTTTCAATCCAGCATATTCAAAACCTGTTAGATAACATAAATTGCTGTTGCTAGGCATCTATTCAGATCTCAAACCAACAAAGGCTGTGGCACTACTCAAGAGGCTGAATTAGGAGGGTTGCAAGATCAAGGCCAGGATAGGCAATTTAGTGAGAACCTGTCTCAAAATAAAAAGTAATAAGGGCTGGGGATGCAGCTCAGTGGTAGAGCATGTGCCAAGCATGTGCAAGTCCCTGGGTTCAATCCCTAGTACCAGAAAAAAACTCAATCTCTCCAACTCCTTCTCTACCCCTCTGCAAAGAAAAGATTTCCAAGTATACCAGTTTTCCATGTAACAGTGTAAGAGTTGTTGAATTAGAGAAATATGATTTTTATAGCCAATGTTATTTGCTGAGAAATAACTATTATAAAATCTGAATAATTCTTTGCTGAGTTATGAATATTCTTTATGCATTTCTATTGAGCTTTGGGGTATTATTATGTGGCTATTAACGAGGCATTCAATTGCAATAATGTCACGATTCTACTTATTGAATTGATAATCAAAATATTAGGCCACTGTATTCTTGGATTTTATGCTTCTTCCAAGGGTGGAAATGTTATCCAAGTGCTATTGACCCTACTACTCTGAAAATGTCTTGCAAATTAAGGCCTAAATGCTTAAATTATATCCTTACCCTTGCACGGGTTTGAAAAGCTGGTTCTAGATGAGAACACCCTTTTATCCTCTGCTGCAGCAGGGCAAGCCGGCTGTCACCATGCCTCACCTAAGAGCGAAAGAATGTTCAGAAGCATGCCCGGTTAATTGAAACTACAGGGGGCATTTAAGTAGGCAATGTGTTATTACTCAGTTTAAAATGTGTCCAGGATATCAGAATTACCATTCCCCACTTCTGCAAAAGGCACTCTGGGAATGGTAGTGGTCGCAAAATGCTAGGCCCCTGGCTTATTTGACTTGCACTCTGGGGACTCAGATGGCTATACACATTACCAGCCTGGAGAACTGGGGCTGCCTTTAAGAATGCAAACGTCTGATGGTTTCCAAACCTGTGGAATGAGGTGAGAATCCTCGGCCACGGCATGAGGCTGTTACAAGGTATTCTTCACCAAAGTCAATCATTAAAAAAATGATTTAAGTTACAAAAGTATAGTTCCTTTCATTTAGGACCTTTGAGTGTGAGGTAAGTTATTCATGGTTTATTCTAAGATATCATTTTGAAAAGTTATTACTGAGTGTACCAATTAATTATTCAATGAGATCATTTGCCACATTTGATCTTTTCTTATTTGAACTTAAATCAGTTTCTTACAATTTCTGGAAAGCAAATAGTCTATATTTGCCATCTGTGAGTTTGTCTCTACTTAGAATGAAGTGTTTGCAAAAGTGGGTGTGTGATGAAGAGGCCAGAGTTCAAGATTTCTGTAGGAAGGTGCGAGCGAAATCTTGGAATATCCTGGTGAAGTCTAAATTGAGTGTTCTTTTAATCTTCCCACTACCAGCTGCAATCTGGTACCGAGCCCACATCCAAGACCTGACCTAAATAAGGAAAAGTATGACATGTGGAAAAGAAACAAATACCTATTTGGACATTGGTCGCTTTGTGGTTATTGGGACAGAAAAATCAGGCTATAAATATGATATAATAAGAATTAGCCATAATGCAACACAAAAATAGTATCATCAGATTTCTATACGTTCTCTTACTAACCCAAAGAAATACATGACCTTTTATACGGTGCCAAAAAGGCCCTATGAGATTATCCTTGTGGGTTCCTTTATGTTGTTCCTCCTTCCAAATTTTAAGTTTCCATAGGGCAGGGACAACATGTCACTCTTCTCTACGCTTCCATGGTGGGTGATACCTGATGGTGTGATTGTTCATTGATTGTATATAACTTTAAGTATATGTCTCAACTTTTTTTTTTTGAACTGGGGATTGAACTCAGGGGCGTTTAACCACTGAGCCACATCCCCAGCCCTATTTTGTATTTTATTTAGAGACAGGGTCTCACTGAGTTGCTTAGGGCCTCGCTAAGTTGCTGAGGCTGGCTTTGAACTCGGGATCCTCCTGCCTCAGCCTCCGGAGTCGCTGGGATTACAGGTGTGCGCCACCTTGCCCGGCTTATGTCTCAACTTTTAAAATTGCACTTTATACAGGTACAAATATTCCTGGAGCTATAATGGGGTCACTTGTGTTCCTAATAAACCCATCATAAAGTTAAAAAAAAATCCGAAGTTGAACTATCATAAGTTGGGGACTGTCATCTGTACTTTTTTTTCCTTTATTGCCACTCCTTTCCTTCAGCTGCCACCACCACTCTTCTCTTCATTACTCATCATTGTCTGTTTGTTTTCTTCCGACAAAAGCCAAAGTGATGTTAGACTAAAAATTTTTTTTTTTTTTTAGACTAAAAATTGATTCCCATAATTCCTTCTCTTTGAAACCCTTCAGTGTCTCCTCCTTTTCCTGAGAACAAAATCTGAGTACATCCAAATTTCTTACCAGGGTACTGGTAACTGTTTGATTTGGGGTTTGTTTAGTTTTTCACCTTCTTCTTGGTTTCTTAGCACCTTTAAATAGGCTATTCCTTGAGCCTGGAATATCCTGGAATATTCTCAGTATCCTCTTGGTTTGTGTGAACAGTTTATTTTTCTTCTGAAAGTCTCCTTTGCCATTTGATCATCCTGTCTACAGCTGGTCACCTCTCTTAGTCTCTTGTTAAGACATGCATGTGTTTTTTTCACAGCACTTGCTGTAAACTGTAATTATTTTCTCTGTATTTTTCTTTATTCCCAATGAGAGAAGAGACTATGACAATCTTGCTTGAGATCAGGTCTCTAGTGACTAATCAAATGGTGTCATGCAGTAAGTATTCAATATGTATTTCTTTAAAAGAATTATGGCAGCTGGGCCTGGTGGCTCACTCCTGCAAATCCAGCAACTGGGGAGATTGAGGCAGGAGGATGGTAATTTCAAGGTAGTCTCAGCAACTTAGTGAGATCCTGTCTCAAAATGAAAAATAAAAAGGACTGGGGATGTAACTCAGTGGTAGGGACCCCACCCCCTGGGTTCAATCCCTGGTTCTGCAGGGAAAAAAAATTATGGCAAAGACCTTAAGAAATATTTTTTAGATAGGTTTTAAGATTTGGTGTAGTCAAAAGACATCCTGGGCATTATGGTATACTCTGGAAATGGGAAATTTGAAGTAATGCCTTTAACTTCAGTTCCACTTTTCTTATTTTACAGATGGAGAAACAGAATTATAGAAACTAAATGACCCTCTGTGGATATTGAAACTAGTTAGTGGTGCAGCCAGAATTAGAATTTCTTCTCTGGAGTTCATTTCACTATGCCACTTGTTTGGTTAAACAGTGCCTGCTAGATTAGAATCACCTGCATTCTGCAGTTTTAAAATCCAAAAATAAAGCACTAAGTTCTGAGGAAAGGCATGTAACAGAAATTGTACAGTTTGGGAGATTTGCCTTTGAAAGGAAGCACTAGGCCTTTTTCCCTTTTCACAGATGGCTAAAACTAGAGCAGTCCTATTGGTTCCATGAAATGAAATTATATATATTGAAAATGCAGGGCAAAAAGAAAGAAGTGAGCCAGGCGCAAAGGCACACACCTGTAATCCCAGCTCCTGGAAGGTTGAGGCACGAAGATTCCAAGTTCAAGGCCAACTTGAACAATGTAGCCTGACCCAGTCTAAGATAATATTAATGAAAAGACCTGTGGATGCAGCTCAGTGGTAGAGTGCTAGCCTAACTTGTGTCAAACCCTGGAATCTAAAAGAAAAAAAAAACACCCAAAAACCCATACATTTTCTGTACAACTAATTCAAACAGATAAATAAAATGTAAAACAACAACAACAACAATAACATCAGGAATAGAAAAAATAGGTTCACACCGCACCAAGTATGCACCTGGTAAGGATAAAAAACTTTTTTGTTTTGGTACTCAGGGATACTTTCCTACTGAGCTATATCTCCCTAGCCCTTTATACTTTTTATTCTGAAACAGTGTCTTGTTAAGTTGCTGAGGGTCTTGCTGAGATGTTGAGGCTGGCCTCAAACTTGTGATCCTCCAACCTCATCCTACTTCTTTTTTTTTTTTTTTTTAAACTTGGGGTTTAACTCAGGGGTACTCGGCCACTGAGCCACATCCCCCAGCCCTATTTTTTGTATTTTATTTAGAGACAGGGTCTCACTGAGTTGCTTAGAGCCTCCCTAAGTTGCTGAGGCTGGCTTTGAACTCGCGATCCTCCTGCCTCAGCCTCCCAGGTCACTGGGATTACAGGCCTGTGCCCCTGCGCCTGGCTCATCCTACTTCTTAACTGGGTTTCCAGGTTTGTGCCACTGTGCCTGGTGATAAAATGCTTTTCATTAAAAATGGTGATTCTGTAAATTCTAATTCACAATTTTAAAAAGCACAGATGTATGTGTTTCTGGCATAAGCATGATGCTTTTTTCTAATTATATACACATATAAACATATATATACACACACACACAGTCATGCCAACTTTCCAAATATATGCAATATATATACAATGGATATATGTATTCCATAAATTTAAAAATGGTAATTTGAAAACAGAATAAAAACTCATCTTAGGATTTGAAATGTTTCATGTGTTTAACAAATATTTCTCAAAAATAAAGGATTTTTTTTTATATTTAAAATGCACAGTGATTCTGTGGGTGTGTATGTGCACAATTACCCTAAGCTTATACAGCAGCAGCCAACAGGAAAGCCTATTACTTTCATGTAATGACAGTTAAAAAATTGTACTGTGATTTAAAGTCAAAATATATTTATGCAATGCCCATCTCAGTGCCTTGCACACAGTAGGCTCTCATTAAATATTTGGCTACACAAATGTTAAGGGATTGTATTCCTGAATGGTGCACAATTGCTTGGGCTCCCATTTTTATCAATATACTGTTTTTATGTAATAGACCAATTAAAATATCTCAACAAAAGAGCTTAAAGTATTCTGTCTGTAAGTGTGATCATGTGAATTGAAAAAATGAAACCAAAGGAAAACAAACAAATGAAGAAACAACAAGAAGAAAAATCTGGGATCATGGAAACCTGCTCTAAGAGTCAGAGCAGAGTCTGTGGTGAGAACAGAAGTTGTGACTGCTGATTCCCCATTTCAGGGCTTTGTTTTAGCTGACCACACTTCCTCTCTCTGTAGAGAAAATCAATGCAAAATGAAATTATCTGTACTCATCTCTGGTAAATAAATAGCAGAAGTCTTTCTTGTTTCAAGACGTCAATGTGAAACGATTGTTCATATGAAGAATTTGGTTTGTTTTTCTGGACGGCTCTTCAATTTTCCATTTTGCCAAATGTTAAAAAAAAAAAAAAGCAAGACAGTTTCATAAAGTGCAAACAAAAAGTGGAGTGGTCGAAGGCAAAATTACAAAATTATTTAGAGGAAATTTCACTCAAATATATATTGGCCATATTATTCAGAAACAACAAATGTTTGCATGTTTATTCAAATCTATAATTTAAAAAGGAAATTGAAAGTAATTAAAAATGTAAGGGAGATGAGCAGCAAATATAGCAATTTTCAGGTGGATGCCTATATTTAGCAGCTAAACATATCACCCTTAAATTGCACATCTGAGATTTATGTGCTTACATCTGTGCACATATTCAGTCTGTGTAAATATGACTCTATTTACAATGTTTGCCTATGCAGTTAGGAAATTTTTCAAATTATGTCTGAAAGTACAGTTCGAATGTCCATGATGACATTGTTGCTTATTGAAATGTTAGGTTTTTTCTGGGTATTATATACCCTACCTCTCTAATTTATCTTTAGATTTCAAACCTACTCTGGAGGAACTGTATCTAATTCAGTGTTCTTGGCACCATCAGGCATACTGCTTGTACCAAATAATGGTTTATCACATGGAGTGCCTTCAAGTAAACAGTACACAATTTCATTTGCCAAAATCCTGCCATCCATTTATGTACTGCTTTCAAAAATACACAAACCCAAGTAAATCACGTAAGCATGGTACACTGTACACTTTTAGTCTGCTGGGCACTCTTCTCCATTTTTATTCTTCTAGAGTTACTTTTCTTTGCACTTCCCCTCTTTCCTTATTTTTAGATGAAATCACTTTTTCTACATTTTCAATTTTTTGAAAAGATAAGTTTTCAATCTTAGAGAAAAGGCTGGAAAAAAAAAAAAGAAGAAGAAAAAGAACACATACACACATGCACACACTCAAAGGGTCACATCACTGCAGAGCAATACCCGAATCTGGAGGCATTCAACTATGGAATGGTTAACAACAGATCTTTAATTTTAAAGAAAGCTGGAAAACCAAAGAGATATTTTAAAAAAATTTAAATCATTCTCACATCTTCCTTTGTTGCTTCTTTTCAGGTCTTTCAAAGAAACTTGACAGCTCTGGGAAAACAAAACCCTTCAACATTTCTTGAAGCTTAGAGTCTCAGTCCTCAGAAAAGAACCCTTTCTGCATTGTACACACTTAAAGAAGACTTGGACGAAAGTACTAAACAACAGCTCAGTAGCAGTTATTTCAAGTCATATAAAATTCATCCAGAGATGCCAAAAAACTTAGAACCAGCAAGCTCTGATTGTGGGTTAAGAAAAGAGGGGGGAAAGAGGGAGAAGGTACTTAAGTCTATGCTCTTGTCATTGAAAGGAAAAATCACAATATTCACCCAGTATTTGAATTAATAAAGAATCTTTAAAAATAACTTGCATTTGATTCTGTAACCTTTGAAAACACTTTAAAGAACAGTGGCATTATTCTGCTCTTACCAACTGCTGAATATTCTCAGGCATAAACCATGCAAAGCATCTCTAAGATGGGATGTGATTCCCAGAATCACAGATTTATAGAAGTGGAAAGGTCAGTGAGAGGAAGAAACCGACTAGTGGGAAGAGTCAGAAGCCTCGAGGCATTTGCCTCCAGCTCTAATTAAGTCTATTTGGATAAACTATTTCATCTCCAAGACAGGATTCTCTTATGTGAAAAATGGGAACAGTATTATTTGTTCTGTCTTTGCTTAAAGTTGTGTAGATCCAATGAGAAATGTGAAAGCACTTTGATTCTGGTAAAGCATGCTGCAGATAAAAGGTATTGTCTTCTAATATAGCTCGTAATAAGCAGACAAGAAAAATGAAGTCCATTGTGATTAGGTGATGCACATATTTTAATAGACAGGGGGACTAGAATTCTGGGTTAGGAGGTTCTGTAACCAGAGGGATGTGGCTCAGTGGCTGAGTGCCTCTGAGTTCAATCCCCGGTTCAAAAAAAAAAAGTAAAGGAAAAGTTGTAGTAATTTAGTATATTGAGCTTCTGATGAGTTGTAACAAAATATCAATTATGTACATTTTTTAAATGTGAAAAATGAGTATAAGAATTATTGGATTAGTTAGTAAGAATAACAGAAGTGCTATTTATTGAAGTCTTATTCACATTTAAGCTTATAATAACTCTGAAGTCTAGTTATTAATATTTCCATTTTATAGATGAGGAAACTAGAGGTCAGAGAAATTAAACAGTAGGCCAAAGTCACGGGGATAGGAAATTACATAAAGTGAATTCAAACTCAGTTTTAACTCAAAGTCTAAAATACAAACTTCAATTGCTTGCGATAAGCAAGAGGCGAATTCAAATAATGTTCTTGTACCAGGTGAAGTTAATGTACACAACCAGAGGTTCAATGCTAGGTCCAGATTTTGTGGGTGTGAAGCTTATAAAAATTTGAGAAATTTTTAAGAAAATAGATTTAGGAACCCAGAGAAGTGAGAGATCCATTTACCTTCCTGAGAAATTCATCTTGGAGTTGCTTTCAAAGAAAATAGCTGACAACTCAGGCCCTCCATTCTGAACATGATCTAGCCCTAGCCTAAAACCAAGGTGGCCTCAGGCAATTGTGACAGACATCAAGTCGGTACTGCACACACTGCTTACCCCACTTAGTTCTGTATTTGGTGCTTTGTTTTGAAAGAATAAAGCAAAGCTCCCCCTGTAACAGGGATTCATTTAGACATGAGTTCCCAGCAGTAAATGTCACTGCTCTGACTTGGGACTCAACAAGCTTCAGGATGTGATAGCTTGGTTTTCCTCTTAAAATGAATACATCATTTATTCAACACCCTAATTTATTGCCTACCTACTATGTACTAAGCATGTGGCTAGTTTCTATATTATAACAGGGAAAATGAGATAATTCTTATTCTAATGAAATTTCTAATTCTTGGAATTTCAGTTAGAGCATCTCTTCTCAAAGAAACAGGCAAAAAAATTTGGTATGGTCCATGGCTTTTCTTTCCACCAGCACATATTCAATGAGGATGTTGTTTTTCCTGTGAAATGTCTTTTGGTGAATTCCTAATTCTCCTTTTGTACTAAGAGTTCAATAAATAGCACTTCTATTATTCTTACTAACTAATCTGATAATTCCTATACTCATTTTTCACATTTAAAATATTGTATACAATTGATATTTTGTTATAACTCATCAGAAGCCCAATATATTAAATTACTTCAACCTTTCCTTTACTTCTCCTTTTCTCCTCAAATCTGAGTTATTAGAATACCTTCTTTAAAATTTCTTCTTTCAACAAATATTGCACACTAGGTAATAGATAAGTGTGCTAGCTGCACATCTCTGTCTCTCTCTCTCTCTCTCTTTTTTTTTTTTTTTCCCAGTACTGCAGCTTGAACCCAGGAACGCTCTACCACTGAACTACATCCCCAGCCCTTATTTGTTATTTTTGAGACAGGGTCTCCCTAAATAGCCCAGGCTGGCCTCAATCTTGCAATCTTTCTGACTCAGCCTCCCAAGTTGATGGAATTACAGACACAGGCCTCCGTGCTTGAATACATGTCTTTCTAAACTCTATTTTCTCTCCCTTGGATCTATCCTTGATACTAAAAATCATATCCTTTCCACATCTCTTGGATCCTTTAGAGAATTTTTTTTTCCCTCCAAAGTAATGACACCGAACACAATGAAGCCGAGTATGCTGAAGACCTCAGGAATGTTTTTGAGTCATGCCATTCTGAGAAAGAGCAGCTTGAATTGATCTGAAATATGACTCATGTCTGGATGGAAGGCATCGTGAGCCTGTGCTGGTTTGAGAATAAAGCTGAAGACTTGAAAATGTGGGAAGAGGATGCATTCATTCTGAACTCCTGGACCTGCTACTAGGAAGGCTGACTCATGTTTAACACTGATTGATCCCAGTGCATATTGAATGACAGACAACCCTGTCCTTGGTGTTCATCCCTGTTGCTGTTGTCTGGCTTGGATTTACACCTTTGGCTTCTTCCTTCCATCACTTACCCCTGATTGCCTTAATGCTCTTGAGCATGTTATATTCATTCCTACCGGTGCAGTTGCTTATGCTATTTCTCTTGTAAGCCACATGTCTCTCCTCCTCTAAAGCAAAATTTATGATACCACATGTTTTGTCCCTCAATAATATTTAGTTCTATAGTCTCTATTAACTACTGCCATGCATTAGTCGTGTATGATGTAGTGGTGAAAATGTGAGCTTGGGGTGAGAGTGCTGGGATTTTATTCCTGAGTCTACTATTTACTGGCTTTATTACACTGCACAAGTTAATTTACCACTGTAAGACTCAGTGTCTGTGTAAGTAAATTGAGGATAAATTGTAGTACTTGCCTCATAAAGTTGTGAGGATTAAATAAAATAGTCTGTTTAATGACTCTGGTAATTCTATGTGCTCTTAATACACATTGCCTTTAATAGTCTTAATATCCATCTTAATCAGCATCTTGCGGATATCATGTCGTTGACACTTCCTCTATACAGATGGTCTCTGACTTACAATGGTTCAGCTAAAAACTTTTCAACTTCACACTGGTCAGAATCATACCCATGAAGCCATTCTGGTTTTCTACTTTGATACAATATTAAAAAAAATTACATGAGATATTCAACACTTTATTATAAAATAGTCTTGATGTTAGATGCTTTTGCCCAACCATGGAATAAAAGCATTCTGAGCACATTTGAGGTAGGCTAGGCTAAATCAAGATGTTCAGCATGTTGGGTGTTCTGTATTTTCCATAGCACCTAGTATAGAGTGGACTGAAAATAACCATTCAATAATACCTAATTGCACCCAATGTATAGTGAATGATTCATTGCAACAAATAGCACAATTATTCTCAGAAGAGTGCGATGAGGCTTATCTGGAATATATTCTTGCCACTGTGCATTTCTAGTACAAACTCCATTCTAAAAGTCACCAAATGCTCTGGATTCTCATTTAGGAGTTCTCCCAGTCTGGTCCTGTTTCCACTGCCCTTCACCTCGCCACTGCAGGGACAGCTGCTTTGCTGCAGTGACCTCCCCTTGTGGTGGGTAGCTCACACTGACTTCTCAGATTCTACCCTTCCACCACTGCCAGGTTGACTCCCTAAAACAACATTTTTCATCCTGTCTTCCCTCCACTACTCATTTACTTACCTAATAAAGTCGGCACTCCTCAGCTTAGATTTTAAGGCTCTTCATAAATCTCTTTTCACCTTTCCTCACAACATTCAGATTTTACTTTTGGCTCCATGTGCTCTTACTTCTAGTCTGGAGATCTTATTCATTATCCTCTCAAAACACTCTCCTCATTTCCTCTCCAGAGTTTGGCTGCAGCTATTTTTCCTACTTATCATATCATTTCCTGTTCCCAGCATTACTACAAATCCTGCCTATCCTTCAAGATACAGTTAGAATTCTATTTTATGCATAAGGTTTTCCTTCTATGTCAGCCAACAACGAACCATTCGTTCACCTAAGTCCTACAACAGAGGTTTATTGGGTGCTTACTGTATACCAGGTGATATGTGAGGTGTTCAAATTACCAATATGCAAAAGGGTCAGTTTCTGAAGAACCTCAGTTACCCCCTTTCTAATTTCTATAGCATTCATTGGATCACTCATTTTGGCACCAATTGCATGTTGCTGATCTTCCCCTCCCCCCACATTTTTAATTGGTGCATTACAGTTGTATATAGTGATGGGATTTGTTGTTATATATTCATATATGCACACAAAGTAGCAATACAATTTGGCCAATATTAAATCCCAACTCTACCCTGCTCCCTCTTTACCTCCCACCCCCTGGTCGCTTACCTCTACTGATCTCCCTTTGATTTTCATGAGATCTGCCCCCATTTTTCTTTTCCTTTTTCCTTCTAGCTTTTGCACATGAGAAAGAATGTAAGACCCTTGACCTTTTGAGTTTGGCTTATTTTGCTTAATGTAATGATTTCTAGTTCCATCTATTTTCCTGCAAATTACATAATTTCATTTTTCTTTATGGCTGCATAAAGCTCCAGTGTGTATATCCCATATTTCCTTCTTATCTGTTTATCCATTGATGGACACCTAGGCTGGTTCCCTAGTTTGGCGATTGTGAATTGTGCTGCTGTAAATAGGAGTATGCGTGTATCCTTATAGTATCATGACTTTAATTCTTTAGGATAAATACCGAGAAGGGGTAGCTGGGTCATACGATGGTTTCATGCCAAATCTTTTGAGGAACTTCCATACTGATTTCCACAGTAGTTGCACAAATTTACGATCCCACCAATAATGTAAGTGTTCCTTTTTCTTGTCGTCCTCTCCAGCATTGATCACTATTTATATTCTTGATGACTGTCATTCTAACAGGGGTGAGATATAATCTCAGTGTAGTTTTAATTTGCTTTTTCCTAAGTGCTAATGATGTTGAACATTTTCTCATGTATTTGTTGGCCATTTATTTATTTTTTTTTAATTAAAAAACATTTTTGGTAACAGGGATTGAATTCAGGGGCATTCAACCACTGAGTACATCCCCAGTCCTATTTTGTGTTTTCTTTAGAGACACGGTCTCACTGAGTTGCTGAGCACCTCACTTTTTGCTGAGGTTGGCTTTGAACTCTAGATCCTGATGCCTCAGCCTCCTGAGTCTCTGGGATTATAGGTGTGCAGACACCGCACTCACCTGTTGACCATTTATATTTTTTCTTTTTAGGAGTATCTGTTTAAATCATTTGTTCATTTATTGTGTTATTTGATTGATAATATTTAGTTAATTTGGTTATGTAATTTTTTGTTGTAATGTTCTTTTAAATTTTTTTTAGATGTTGATAGACTTTTATTTTATTCATTTATTTATATGTGGTGCTGAGAATCGAACCCAGTGCCTCACACATACTAGGCAAGTTCTCTACCATTGAGCCACAAACCCAGTCCCTGGGTGTAATGTTTTTTGAGTTCTTTATGTATTCTAGATATTAATCTTCTGCCAGTAGAGTAGCTAGCAACGCTTTTCTCCCATTATGTAGGTTCTCTCTTCACATTCCTGTTTCCTTATCAGTGCAGAAGCTTTTTAATTTGATGCCATCCCATTTTTTAACTATTGGCATTATTTCCTGAGCTTTAGGAATCTTATTCAGAAAATTCTTGCCTATGCCTATAATGCTGGAGACTTGATCCTACATTTTCTTCCAGGAGTTGCAACATTTCAGGTCTAATTCCAATATGTTCAAGCCATTTTGAGTTGATTTTTGCGCAGGGTGAGAAATAAGGGTCTAGTCTCATTCTTCTACATGTGGACAACCACTTTTCCTATCATCACTTGTTAAAAAGGCTTCAATGGATATTTTCTCCAATGTATGTTATTGCCACTTTTGTCAAGGATCAGATGACTGTAGATATGTGTGTTTGTATCTTCTACTCCATACCATTGGTCTATGTGTTTGTTTTTATGCCAGTACCATGCAGTTTTTGTTACTATAGCTCTGTAGTATAATTTGAAGTCATATATTGTGATACCTCCAGCATTGCTATTTTGATTTAGAATTGCTTTGGCTATTATGGGTCTCTGATTCTTCCAAGTGAATTTTAGGACTGTGAAGAATGTCATTGGGTATTTTGATGGGGACCACTGATCTTTTCTAACTCTTTTACTCTATTTGGGCTCTTATAAAAAATACCTCATACAACTGGGAGTGTAGCTCAGTGATGGAGCACTTGCCTAGCATGCTTGAGACCCTGAGTTCAATTGCTAGCATTGAAGTGAAGGGGGAAAAAAACAAAACAAAGCAAAACAAACAAACAAACAAACAAACAAACAAACAAAAAACCCAAAACAAAAAGCAAAAACAAAACAAAAAACAAGGAATAATAATCTGTTTTGCACACCAGGTAATTTATAAATAATAGACGCTTACTTCTCACAGTCCTGGAGACTGGGAATTCCAAAGTCAAGGTGCCAACAGATTCCATGTTTGGTAAAGTTCACTCTGCTTCCAGGAAGGTGTCTTCTTGCTTTGTTCCCATGTGGCAGAAGTGCAACACAGCTTCCTTCAGCCTCTTATAGGACTCTAATCTCTATGAGTGCCTATAAGTAGCTAAATCTCTTAAAGGCCTTTGTGGCCATTACTATCATATTGGGGATCCAGTTTCCACATACAAACTTTGGGAGGACAAATATTCTGACCACAGCACCAACTGACAACATTCTGAGATAAGGAAACTGGCTGAGGGGGTTTGGTGACTTGCTCAAGTTCACACAGCAGATAATGATCTGCATTGTTTTTGTGGTTCTAAAGGACAGAACCAAGTTGATATTTTATTGGTGGTCATTATAGTACCCAATAGATTAAACACTCAATTTGAATTTATTAAATGAAAACATTCTGAGATTTATATATTGGTTTTATATTTTGCTTTTGCAACAATAGCAGCCAGATGTAATTTAAAGGTAATTGGATTTTGATTTTAATACCACCAAAACGAATTCATTAACCTGATAGCCAGAGAAATGCCATGGCCAGAGTCTCAAAATGGTCAATGCCTTATTCAAAAGTAAATAGGTGCATCAGAGCAGTATAAGTAAGTGTGCTTGTGTTAGCTTGGCCCTTGGGCAAACTTATACTAGAATTTTAATAACAGAAAAAAATATCCGATTTAATTTTCAATTTTCAAATATAGAAAATTTGTATATTTGAAATAAACTTTCCTTTGGGTATTACTGATATAGTAATGTCAATGTAGGAATATTTACATAAGTAGAAACTGTTTTTAAAGCAGAAAAGATACATGCACTCCTCTAAACCACATTCTTTTCTTTGAACATAGAGAAAACCTTTAAAAGAAGGAAACCCTAATTGCAGCTTATAAAAGTTTAACACAAAGTGATTTCAAACATTGCATGTCTTTTTTCTTTACCTTCAAAGTAATTTTTCTTTTAAGATCATAGTGACAATTTTCTTTATCTTTCTTCATATATTTTAAAAGGTTAACTTTATTTCATGGCCTTGTATCTATTTATAAGCGGGATGCTACTTATCAGGCTATAATATTTAGATGAATTGGTATACAAATTTCATATGAAGTTGGGTAATCATGTAAGGAAAATGTCTACAGTACATAGCAAAAGTGTAAAATAGCTGATCAGGGTTTATATTATCATAATTTGTATTATTTTGGGGTCATTCTCACTAGACATTAATTCCCCTAGGTTCAAAACTTCTCATGTCGAATGTTGCAAACTTGCTTTCAGTTAATAATAAAACAAGCAAATACTAAATGAGAAACATTGCATGATACAAAGAGACAACATAAGCTTACAGATTTGCTTGATTTTGTTTCTCCAGGTATTTATATTTGTAATTGCCTAAAAATAAAACAGAAAATTCTCTGTCCATTTAAACTGGTGATATACAGTGAGTCCACATTCTTACTCTTGTCAGGGGTGTCACTGACGGCACATTGGAGATGAGACTTTATTTTTTAATATCAGCACCCCATTCACATTTTACTTATCTTCCCTTACTGCATATTTCTCATGAGTCTCGTTGTCAAATAAATATGAACATATGTTTTTGCATAGCAATGTCAAGATGAAATGAAAGTTTCAAAGAAAGTCATGACAAGTGTTAGAACATTTGAGCCAGTAGTGTGCTGGTGAAGGTCTAACCACTGACTCCACCTTTGCTCCCACTGTGCCAATAAAGCCATGAATTACAGTGCTCCCTGATTAACTTGGGGTAAATACTCCCACCAGAGGAGACTTCAAGTACAATGTCACTGAACATACAGATAGGAAGCCATTTAACAGATTTTCAGAAAGTACACTTAGAATGACCATCCTTGACATTTTTGCATGTGCAGAATGTTTCTGGGTATTTTTTTAAAAATTCCCTAATTTATATTTAGATTTCAAATCTATTTGTTTGAAGGGAGCTGGCTCTAACCTACCACTGAGCCATTCCCTTGAATTAGAAAATATGTGCTTGGAGTTTGGGGGGTAGGTATCTCAGTGGTAAAACACAGGCTTGGCATGAAGGAGGTTCTGGGTTTAATCCCCAGTACCTTCTGCCTGCACACAAAAAACATTTGTGACTAAAGTTAGTCACTCTACAGGCTATGACTGTTAGTAACAAGATAAGGTGTTCAAGTTTCTTATGTTCTATTTTTTGAATAGTAATACACTCAAAAGTTTCTGATTGAAAAAGGAATGAAAGTTTTGAGCAGTCTATCATCCCTGGCTGCTAGCCTCTTAATTGTCTTCTCTGGAGATGAATAACTTCATCAGTTTCTTGTGTATCTGCACAAAGGTGTTCTACACAAATGTACATATCTTATTTATTTTTAAAACATAAGTGGTAGCATAGTATGCATACTGTTTTGCTTCTTGTTTTTAAGTGCTTGTAAATAGATTGACTTTTGGGGGTGGAGGGTTACTGGGGTTTGAACTCGGGATTCCCAATCACTGAGCTGCATCTTCAGCCCTTTTAATTTTTTCTTTTGAGAGAGGGTCTCCCTAAGTTACTGACGCTGACCTCGAGCCTGTGATCCTCCTGCCTCATTCTCTAAGTCAGTGAGATCACAGGAATGTACCACTATGTCCAGGACAAAAGCTTTATCTTATTGTTTTTTACACCTGCACAAATATTACCTCACATGACCGTTTCATTGTGCTTAAACTGTCTCCTATTGGTGTGCACCTGTTAAGGTTGTTTCCTGCTTTTTGCTTTTACATGCACATGGAGTTCTTAATATGACATTCAATATATGTGTGGTTTTTCTGTACACATGTAGGTGTATAGTACTAAATATATTTTCAAATTAATTCCTAGAAGTATAATTAATTTTAGTTTCAAAGTTTTAGTATGTTTATATGCTTTTTTCATTTTTATTTTATTTTTTTGCTCTTGCCAAATTCTTTTCCATACAGGTGGAACAAGTCTAGCTTCTCCACACCTTCACCCACACAGTGTATTATCCACTTGTGCATCTTTGCCAATCTGATGCAAGAATAAACATTCTGGATGGTTTTTATTTATAAAATTTCTCAGATTATGAGTGAGATAAATTCCATTTTTTATTTAAATGTATTTTCTTTACTCTGAAATATTGATATCTTTCCTTTATCATGTCATTATTTTTTATATTAATATGTGGTATAGACAGATTATGTATCCAAATTATATTTTTCCCCATGGTTATTCTAGTTTTCTAATGCTGTTTAATTCATCATCTCTACTGATCTGATATATCATTTTTGCATATTATGTTTATATATCTTCCTGGACATCTTAAATCGTTCTATTTATTTCTCTGTGTATGCACCTGCATTAACAATATTTAATTCACTATTGAAGTATTTCAATATTACAATTCACTATTGAAGTTTCATGAGATGTTTTAATAACCAAAAGGACTACTTCCTTAAATTTTCTTTTAAAGACTTTTTCTGGTTCTCGTTATTTTTCATATGAATTTTGGCATAAGCTTATCTTGTTCCAAAAATACTTTGATTGATATAATATTTATAGGTCAATGTAGGAATATTTGACATCCTTTCATGATATGTTTTCTTATCCCCAAATACAAGTCTATTTGTTTAAGTCTTTCTTGTTCTTCAGTGTTTTTTACAGTCTCATCATGTAGTGTTGGCTCTTTCATTTTTATTTTTGGTTAAATTTATTCCCAACTATTTTTATTTTTATGCACTGTTAAGAAGCCATGTTTTCTTTGCAGCTTCAACCACTTCACAGCTCTTGAATGACAGTTGGGAAACTAAAAGTTATCTTTTTTAGAACATGTTCATAAATGAAATTCCTACTTAACCTATTTTAGTCAACTTTTTCACCATTGTGACCAAAAGACCAGCCAAGAATAATTTTAAGGAAGAAAAAGTTTCTGTGGGGGCTCATGATTTCAGAGTTGGCTGTGTATGGACTGAGTCTTCAAAACATCAAAGAAGAAGATCATGGTGAAGGATGGTGGCTCAGAACATGGCAACCAGGAAGCAGAGAAAGACTCCATTGGTCAGATGGAAAATATATACCCCAAAGGCAACGCCCAATGACCCACCTCCTCCAGCCACACTCTACCACCCAGCTAATCCCTATCAGCAAATTAATGCACTGATTAGGTTAATGCTTTCATCACTCAATCACTTCACCTTTTAACCCTCTTGCATTGCCTTACACATGAGTTTTGAGGGACACTTCATATCTAAACCATAATGGAATCTTAAAAAATATTTTCTTTAGTGCACTGCTATTTTATGCATAATAGTGGGGTTCACTTTGATGTATTCATAAATGCATACTACTTGGTTTCCTCCATTTCAATCCCCAGTACCTAATAAACCATTTAATGTAAATAAATTATTACAAATGAGCCATGGGGTTCTTGTTGAATAGGAGTAGATTTGCATGCTCAATTATTGCCCTGGAAAATGGATACGAATCACCTGAGAATTAACTTTATCATTCTAATAATTTAGGAGACAAGATAGGTTTTTATCTGTGTTATCAGAATTGCATGTAGGTTAGCTAAATCATTTTCAATGTTAAGCTTTGTCCCTTTTCCTTTTAAAAAGTCAGCAAAGGATAATTATTAAAGACAGCGAAAGTCTTAAACCACATGTACACATATTTTCTTAAGATACATAGGTGCTGGGGATATAGTTCAGTGGTAAAGTATTTGCCTAACAAACAGGGGACCCTGGGTTTGATCCCCAGAACTGAAAGCAAAAAGTGATATCCATCATTCACACTACCACACAAGCTGGGATTTCACTCCTCCTGGATGTGTGTGCTCCTGGGTACTACTGACATCACCTAAGCAAACTATGCATGTGTTTTTATCACACAGGAATGGAGAATTTCTCTCTCTCTCTCTCTCTCTCTCTTTTAGTGTGTTCCTTTTACTTTTTTTTATCACTACTAGAAAGGACATCATTATATATGAAGCTTGCACTGTGACTCCCATCATATTTCTCTTTCTTTTTTAAAAATGTGTTCTTTTTAGATAGTACATGACAGTAGAACGTATTTTGACTTATTATACATACATGGAGTATAACTTCCCATTCCTGTGCTTTTACAAGATGTGGAGTTATACTGGTTGTATATTCATACATGAATGTAGGAAAGTTATGTCCAATTCATTCTACTATCTCTCCAATTCCCATCCCTCCTCCCTTTCCTTCATTCACCTTTGTCTAATTCAGTGAACTTCTATTAACCACCCCCAAGTTTATTTTGTGTTGGCATCCACATATCAGAGAGAACTTTTGACTTTGGGTTTTGGGGGATTGACTTATTTCACTTAGCATGATAATCTTTCAGTTCCATCCATTTTCTGGCAAATGCCATAATTTCATTCTTCTTTATGGCTGAGTAATATTCCATTGTGTACACATACCAGATTTTCTTTATCCATTCACCTGTTGAAGGGCACCTAGATTGGTTCCATAGTTTAGCTATTGTGAATTAAGCTGCTATAAACATTGATGTGGCTGGGTCACTAAGTCCTTTGGGTATAGACTGAGGAGTGGGACAGCTGGGTCAAATGATGGATGCATTCCAAGTTTTCTGAGGAATCTCCATACTGACTTTCAGAGTGGCGGCACCAATTTGCAGCTCCACCAGCAATGTGCTAGTGTACCTTTTTCCTCATGTCCTTGCCAACATTTATTGTTACTTGTATTCTTGATAATTGCCATTCTAACTGGAGTGACATAAAATCTCAGTATAGTTTTAATTTGCATTGATGAAAATCTTTTGATATTTCGAAATGACATATCTGTTTCTGTGTGTGTGGTATTGGGATAGTGGACTACATAACCACTGGGTTACATTCCCTGTTCTTTTTATGTTTTCGTTTGAGACAGGGTCCGGCTAAGTTGCCCAGTCTGGCCTAGAACTAGCAATTCTCCTGCCTCAGACTTCCAAGTAGCTGGGTTACAGGTGTGTGTCACAATGTCAGCTTGAACTGATATATTCTATTCATAATATTCTTCCAGTAATGTTTCTTTCTACCCCTGTCTCTATATACTCCTTAATCATAATCAATCAACAGTTCTTTTTTTTTTTTTCCTCTTTCTCAAGTTTCTTGGTCCTAACCATTCCATCAGTTCTTGGCATTGATTTTTTGAAATCAGTATATACTTTATAAAAGTATGTATCTCATTTGGATGCCAATGACAATAATATCTTCTCAGCACTGCCCACAGTAGACAGAAGTTAATACACACAGGGGAAGGACTACTAAATCATACTGGGTATTCTGTATACTCAGCCAAAAGAAAAGAAGAATTTAATTCCCCCACATCATCTTTTGCTGTGTCTCAGGAGCCTGACACCTTCCTCAATCACCTAACTAATGTGCGGAAAGAATGAAAAACTCTTTGAGAAATCAGTGACCCAGAAAGTTAAAAACCAAAAATTATGAAGCATCAAATGATGTGCTATTTATCATGTTTCTTCTACATAAAATCCACTACTTACAGATTCTGCTTAGTGGCTATATATAAAAAGATTCTGTAGCTGGATGGTTTACATGATTTTAAAAAGGTACATATGCATAAGTACATACAAGATATTTTATTATAAAATTATGATTTGCTTATTAAAGAAGGCTTAAAAGATAAAGTGGGAACAAATCTGTGATTCATTCACATTCCTAAATTCAAATACAACCTCTTCTTTTACTCTTGAAATCATAATTTTACCTGCGTATGTTACATATATAATTTTATTCTGCATAACTTACTAAAAACATTTTTCTTTTTATAGTATATTTTAATTTTGAATAGTCTAAAAGGATGGAAAATAATATAAAGGCTTTTTATATCATCGTTCAGTCTAATTAGCCACAGGAGAGTGGAATATAGCAGTGAGTGGCCAGCTTTGGAGTCAGACAGAGATGGGCTCTTCAGCTGTAGGTGTCTCCCTCTGTTCTTTCTCCCACTGATTGAATTGCTAATTTTTAGCTAGATACCTGACCTCCCACCCAGTATGAAGATGATGTTTCCTTTCCTTTCCTGAAGCTAGCCATTTTATTCAATGTAATGTTAGTGAAGTGGGGTGAAACTTTCTGGCTTTATCATAAGAATGATTATCTAGGGCCTGGGGTTGTGGCTCAGTGGTAGAGTGCTTGCCTAGCATGGTAAGGCACTGGGTACCATTCTCAGCACTGCATATAAAAAAATAAAATAAAGATTCATTAGCCGGGCGTGGTGGTGCATGCCTGTAATCCCAGTGACTCGGGAGGCTGAGGCAGGAGGATCGCGAGTTCAAAGCCAGCCTCAGCAACTTAGCGAGGCCCTAAGCAACTCAGTGAGACCCTGTCTCTAAATAAAATACAAAATAGGGCTGGGGATGTAGCTCAGTGGCCGAGTGCCCCTGAGTTCAATCCCTGGTCCCCCCCCCCAAAAAAAAATAAATAAATAAAGATTCATTGACAACTAAATTTTTTTTTTTTAAAAGAATGATTATCTATTGTTTTTTAGTTAGGATTAAGTAAAACTTGAGTGACTTAGAACCATTCCCCCAATCTAAGACTATAACATATTCAAAAGTCTCTCTCATGAAAGTCCATGAAGGCAGTCTGGGGGAAATACGGCATTTCACAAAGTCTTTAGAGACCCAAGCCTTTCCAGCTTTCTAGTCCCCTGCCCCAGGAATGTGGTTTTACTACGGAGACCAATATGGCTTCTTGAGCTTCAGCCATTGTGTATGCATTCCAGTCAACAGAAGGAAGGAAGTGGGGAGGAATGCCACACACCAGTGTGGCCCCAGAGCCAAGGTCTGTCCCTAGACTTGCAAGGTGATCGAAACTGCTCTTGCCAGTTTCGGCTGTTCTTGATTCACCTAGGGCAGGTCACTGATCATCAAGGCGCCATGAGCAATACAGAAGCAATGGCTGAAGGATGAGTCGGTTGTATCACTCACACTAAGCACAGGACCTTGGTTTATGGCATTATCTGTGCAGTGAGGTGATAGGTCATGCCCAGATCTTAGGAAAGCAAAAGCGAGGTCATTTGACAGGAGTTGGTAAGATGCACTGCCCCTGCTGGATGCTCCACACATGGCAGATAGTTATTATGACTATGATTGCTGCATTGAGTTGATGTGACACAATTTATTAAACTGATCCTATGACAAAAATATTACAATTATCTGTTGCTTTTTGGGGTGTCATGACTCTAAAATTAATATCGTTCTTTATATAACTTTTCTCCCTTTTACTGTTTAGGACCTAGAAGTATAATTACTGGTTTAGTCAACATTTATGGAATTTATGGGGCTTCAGCCAGGGAAGTGCAGTAACTACATGTGAATCAGGAAGTCACACACCCCTTTCATCTTCATAGGCAGGTCTTTTGGGCTGCATGCAAGGTTTCTGGTTTTTGAGAATCATGAAAACAGTATCACTTCTGAGACATGTTCATCTTCCCATGATTCTAAAACTTTTCTCATAAATAGAAATCAATGTGTCACAACCAAAAATTCCTTGAACTTTAGTTACTGTCTGTGTGACCTTGGGCATAAGCATGATCTTTGTAAATCCATTCACCCATCTGTAAAATGGGGATAGCAACAATAATGATCTACCTGCCCGAAAAGAAAATATTTAGGAAATATTAAATTTCCTGTAAATTAAAAAAGAAAACAAACAAACAAAAACAACCAGACATGAAAGATATGATTGTCTATCTAAAGAAAAGATCTGAGAGAGGAAAAAGGAGTGCTTTTAACTTTCTAAGCAAACACTATGTATTCCAGATAAAGTTCTTCGTTTTTAAAATATATTACCTCGTTTAATCTTCGGTATAAACAAAGGACATAAATACCATCATCATGTCCATTTTACAGATGAAGAAACTGAGCATTGTGGATTTGAACCCACACAGTTTGGTTCTAGAAATCATCAGCTGAACTATGATGCTGCACTGCCTGTTTTGCTAGAAAAAAAAAAAATGAAGAATATTTTTTTCCTGAAAGCTTAATATCAAATCAGAAGCCTCTGAACTGAGAAAAGCCCGTGTAGCCAACACTTCCCATCTCTCTGGCTAGTGGGTCCCAATTGTAATCACACTGGGCTTCATAAAATGCAAAGCTTGGAGCCAGATAAGCATACTAGACACAAGTTCAGCTAGTTTTCTCTTTTGTAGTTTGGAGTGTTAAGAGGAGTGTTTATATAAAGCTCTAGATGTGATCAGACACACTGAGACTGAAGAAAAAGGAGCAATCAGACTATTCCTAGGGCAGATTATGAAGAAGGTGACATTTGTGTTTGAGGTGCTTAGCCAATAACAGCTCCACCCCCTCTCTGCATCTTCTTGTTGCCCTCCCTGCTCTTGATTTCCTTTTGCCTGTTTCTACCCTGGCCTCCCCAGCTATTGCCTGTCATGTAGAACTGAGCTCTCTGTCCTTCCTCCGTAAGAATCTAGTCTCGGATTAATTTTCTTCTGAAAGGGATCTAATTAACAAATTTGTTGATCCTCTCAGGTGCTAATAACAGAGATGAAGTAGCGTGCAAACTTTCTTTCCATAGGTACATGCATTTTAACATCTAGTAGGTGGTAGCTTAATTTGCCAATGCTAAATTTTAGATGTTAACAGGAACTGGGGGGAAAGGAAGAATTATCAGGTAGGATATGCAATTCCCCTCAAATCATGCCAATGGAGCCTACTCTGTCAGATTGGCAGCAAGCAAGAGAAAGGTGTATGGAGGAGAGAGGAAGGGCATCATTGGCAGACAAGTCACTCTAGTTTTCTTAGGAAAGCAGGTTCCAGCTCTTCTTGCCTGTCTTGCAGCCAGGGTGGCAAGGGCCAATGAGACATCTGCAATCTGCTCTGGATTGCTCATGTGGGTGTTTCCTTTTCCTCCTGGTCACTTTTTCTTTTTCCTTTCCTGAAACTGGGACATGGGACAAAAGCAACCATCAGCCATATGTTGGTAGCTGAGAAGAAATTAATCCTGCACATCTTGGCTGAGACGTTCTGAAACCACTAATCAGCACCAATGAGACCTACCTCTGGCTGTGAATTACGTGGGAGAAAATAAGTCTTTTATTTAAGTTACTCTTTTTCTCTTTTCTGTAGCAGAAAACACTTTTTTCCTCTTTTTCTGTGCTACTGGGGATTGAATCCAGGGTCTGCACATAGATAAACACTCTACCACTGAACTACATCCCCAGACAACAGTTTGTTTGTTTTTTTTTTTGTTTTGTTTTGTGGTACTGGGGATTGAACCCAGGGCCTTGTGCTTGACAGGCAAGCACTCTACCAACTGAGCTATATCCCCAGCCACCCAGACCACAGTTTTAATCACTATGACCTCTGGCTACAAAGGGTCAAAGGCATTTAAAATAGCCTCTACAAGTACCTTACACCTCCCTGTCTAAAAATACTTAAAGTGTTGCACCTACTATTTGTTAAACACCCTCTGCATGGAAGATGCTTTGCCAGTACCACTGGATTCTTATGTGGTGGCATGAAGGGGATATTACAAGCATCAACAGAGGAGGATGTGAAGCTCAGATAGCTTGAGCCATTTGCTTAAAGTCAGTAAGTGCAGGGGCTGCTTGTAAACTAGGTCTTTTCCCAAAGGGCATGTATGTTTTTCTGTTTAGCTATCCTGTCTCACCTACTAAGCAGAAATAGAAAGACTGCATTCCTTACTCACTTTGTTGTTATATACTTCATAGGGACATCCCACAGGACTATACCCCCAAAGAGAAGTGGCACATGCTGGAGTAAAGAATTTTCATTTCTTACAATTAAAAATTATCTTACCACACTCTTAGGGTTTATTATAAAAATGCCCTGCATGCATGGAAAACGTGAGGGTCATAGGTAGTCCTACAGTAGACCCTAAAGTTCAGGGAATACTTTGGAAATTGGGTAGGCGACGGAGACTTGAGGAATATGTATGAAGATGGAGGAAGAAAGTGCAGAAATCTAAGTATCAAGGATTCTTAGAACAAGATGTGCATTGTAGTCTTCTGTACTCTTCATCCTAATTTTCTTGCATGGCTATCCACCATATTCTAAATCCCCAACCTTTGGTCCTCTTGCAAACGTCCTAATAAGGATCAAGTGAAGACATGAAAGTAGAGGCTTAGATCCATTGTTGTTCCAAAGGAAGAAAATGTAAGGTGCATATGTCTTTGTAAATATGCTTCAAAACCTTAACAATTTTATTTTATTTTTTTGATACTGGGGGTTGAACTCAGGGGCAGTCAACACTAAACCACATCCTCAGCTTTATTTTATATTTTATTTAGAGACAGGGTCTCACTGAGTTGCTTAGCACCTTACTTTTGTTGAGGCTGACTGAACTTGAGATCCTCCTGCCTCAGCCTCCTGAGTCCCTGGGATTACCGGGGTGTGTCTTTGCTCCTGGCATTAACATTTTGATTAATTGTTTCACCTATAGACATTCACCCTAAGCAAATAGTTATTGGCGTGGGCAAAGGTTTAAAGTCAAGAAGTTATTTGCCGTACAATTTATGTGACAAATACAGCAGGACAATCTGAATCGAAAATTTAGAACCATTAAATTTGAATATTTATATTTGAATATTTGATTACATAGCTTATTTCAACAATGACATACTATACAGTCATCTGGAACTTGACATATTCTCCTATATTTTGTATTGCCAGTAAATATGGTAGTATGTGCTATATTATGACCTCACATTTGAGAAAAAAAATAATACATGCACATTTATATATTGAAAATATAATAGAAAGATATATGACAGATGTAAGTGGCAGTTATCTTTGGGAATTGAGATTTCAGGGATTTTATTTCCTTCTTTTGGTTACATGTTCTCACTTTTCTACAGGGACCATATATCATTTTTGTCCTAAGAAATATTTTTTTTAAACTGTTTCAGTTGTAGATGGACACAATACCTTTATTTTATTTACTTATATGTGGTGCCAAGGATTGAACCCAGTGCCTCACACATGCTAGGCAAGAGCTCTACCACTGAGCTACAATCCCAGCCTCTGTCCTAAGAAATATTTAAAATAAAAATAATAAAAACCTATAAGACCCTGCACATACAAATCATATGACAAAGTGAACTGCTTACTCCTGTGCTGCCTATAGATAAATGTCAGAAGACTTATTTAGTTTGGGTTAATGGAAGGCATTCTTCTCCCTCTGAAGTTGCTGACTATATAGGATTGTGATAGCCCTGTCTGAACTGATTCTGGTTGGAAGGTGTGGTTACAGTGTTCTAAGCAGAGAAGAACCACATGTTTAGCCTTGAATAAAGAGAAGCAGTCATTTTGGAAGCACCTAATACAGAGTCTTTTGCATGACCATCCCTAAGATACTAATACCTCAGGAGATAAAGAGCTGGCAGGAACTGCATACTTCAGGAGAGGAAGTGCTTGCTGAGCAACAATCTGACTGAAGACTGATGGCTGAAGGATGGGGGAAGTTAGATATAGGCTGTCACTGTATGTGTTGTTTTGTATTAAATTATAAATGATATACTGTTAATATTTAAATCAGGACAAGAGAATTTTCCTTGTTTCTTTTGTCATCCCACTTTCTCTTTACTATGTCAATATCCAAAGTATTTCTAAGTACACCATATTGCCAAGCATATGCATATCTGTAAGTAAACAGCATTGTAAAGATAGCAAGACAAATGGTTTATTAGATTTAATGCCTGATACAGAATTTTAAGTTTGTTGTCTTCAACCCAAATTTAATATTTTGAGGTTTTGGTACTTATAAGCTTGACAAATCAACTTTCTGTTCTTGAGTTAAGGGCAAATAAAAAGCATTCAGAAAACTTTATGAACATCAAATGTCAATTGCAACACAAGATTTTGATACAACTGTAAGTAAATCTGAAACATATGGATTGAATTTTTCTTGCAATATTCTAGTGTTTAGAAGGAAAATCTGTGTGAAAATGTGTTGTAGGTTTTCTGAAATCCCTAACGTTGAAAAAACATTTTTATTTATTTAGATTTATATGTGGGATGACCATTTTGTACCCTAAGAAACTTAATTAAGTACCAAAATCGATTTGACTGCATGGCACAGGAGCCTGAATGAGTGAATTCCTCCAGTTCAGTACTAAACTGTTTATATATTAAGATATGGAATCTTATCATCAATGGAAAAGCTAAGAGATTTCTTTCTGGGTCTAATTACCCCACATATTCTCCATCAACTCCCCCCAAATCACCTCCAATGAACATTCACTCTAAAAAAGCGATTTGAAAATCTAAACAACCATACTGTCTCAGTAAAAACTGTGAGGTTGTTAGGAAAACAGCCTTCAGGCAAATATCGTCATCCCACAGAAATGCTTGTTTCTCCACTGTGTACCAGGACTCTCCTGGTCTTGCTTTTTTATTTTTGGATGGGACCTCACACTTTTGAGCTTTATTTGACTGAATTACTTTTGAGACACTCACTAATGTTCCATTGTGGAACTCAGCAGTTCACACCTGCCTGTGGCTCTGCTGGGCTGTGGAGAAGATGACAGGAAAGAGGAAAAAAGGTTGTTCCTGTTGTCCTTTGAAGACATTGATTGACTGCTGCATTTTAGAAAGATCTCCTCTCTCAGGTTAGGAGTCTTTTCCAAGTTAGAGATCCATTCCAGGGAATTGGTTTAGGACCTCCTTTTATTGCCCTTTTAAAAATGTTAAATCATTACATATAAACATAAAACCAAAAAGCATAAGCTTTTGGTTCAGGCGCTGTAGACATTCCATCTTGGGTCTGTTCTTTACTAGGTGTAGAAACTGGAAGAAGGATCTTCAATTGTGAACTTCACTTTCCTCTTTTGTAAATATGGAGATAACAAAACTTTCTTCACTAAGCCATTTCAAGAATTAAAGGAATATGCTGGCTGTGTTGGTACATGTTTATAATCTTACCTACTGGGGAGGCTGAGGCAGAAGAATTGCAAATCTGAGGCCATCCTCAGCAACTCAGCAGACCCTGTCAAAATAAAAAAGGCTGAAGCTGGCTGTGGTGGCCCAACTTGTTATCCTAGTGACTCGGGAGGCTAAGGCAGAATGATCACAAGTTTGAGGTTATCCTCATCAATTTAGTGAGGCCCTAAGCAACTTAGTGAGGCCCTGTCTCAAAATAAAAAATAAGAAGGGTTGAGAATGTGGCTTATTGGATAAGGTCTTCTGGGTTCAATTCTTGGTACCAAAATAATAATAATAATAATAATAATAATAATAATAATAATAATAATAATAAAATTAAAAAGATTGGGATGTAGCTCCTCAGTGGTAAAGGACCTATGATTCAATTTCCAGTACAGCCAAAAAAAAGAAAATAATAATAATGAAATAGAATACATTGTTTACCTGACAGAGCCTTTTGCATGAAGAAGCTCATGATTATTACTTTCTCCTCCTCATTTTTCCTAATTTCCTCATAACTACATTCCATGGCATTTTTGTTCCAATTATGAAATCATCAAACAAATCATCAAAAACAAGTAAAACAAAAGCCAATCAAATCATCAAAACAACACCCACTGTCTATTAAAATTTCTCCAACTTTTGATGCTTAGGAAAACAGGATGATTATAAAACATGTACTCTGAAATCATGACAAATATTCTGATTTTCTTTTCCACAAATTGAGAAACTATTGAAGGATAATTAGAAAATGAAAAAAGAGTTCTCTTTGTAATTCTAAAATTAATAAGCACTAGCACTAAAAAGAAAGAGGACAAAATCATATAAATCCAATTACAAATTTGTAAGGTGGATATCTTAATGTTTATATGCTGGATAAAAAAATATATACACTAATTTTTCCAAGACCCAAATATATTACAAAATTTAAAGACTTTTTTTAATCAGATGTCAAACACTGGCTTGAAAGATAGTTGCTTTCACAGGCTTTGGGGACTAGGTAAAATAAAATAATAAAAAAAAAAAAAATTAGCCAAGAGAAAGCAATGATTCTGATTAAGTAAATTCCATTGAACTCTTTCTAGTAAGCATTATTCAGGTCATGAATGCTAATTTGTCCTGCAGGGGGCTGTGGGTAATTACCCAGAAAAACTATCAGCTTTATTGAGTTGCTACAAAACAGTGTAACAGTATTACTGAATGGTACACTGTAAAGGAAGACAACCTTGATACGTACTTACAGAAGAGGGTATTTTTCTTTCCCCTACTGGGAAGATTTTACAGCCTAGATAGAAATGATAATAAGTGGCATTTTGCTTAGAAAAATAAAGACACATCAGTGTCACTTCCTGTTTAATAGTCAAATAAAATTCCTGACATGCAATGACATGTATCTGAGAAGTACCACCAAGATACCAGAACAATTTTAGCTTTCTGCATATTTAAAATTGTGTAGAATCAGAACCATCTTAAAAATGAAGCAAATATGGCACATTGGCGGCATTCCAGCAGCTACACAGAACTGCTGATGTTACTAAAATCTAGATAATTTAGTCCCATATGGGAATCCATACCACAATTATATTGTCCCTGCTCCAACACAGCCCTGATTTTGCACTTCTTTAAGCCTGGCTTTTTATAATTTTAATTCCCTTCACCAATAAAGCAATTTGCATTCACATAGTCTTCCTGGCTAAGTAAGAAAAAAAGGAGAAATCTGTTCCATGACCTTGGTCTCTGTACAGTTGATTACAGGGAAATACTCTTCAACTAACCCAATCTCTTGCCTTTTTAAAATTGATGTGAAGCATCATACTGTAAACTTCCAAAGACTATGCAGAGCAGACTGGAGCCTCACACAGTAAAATGTAGGTGTGTTTAACATCTCCTCATTTCCTCACTTAGCATGATGAGGTAAAACTCATCCTAAGGTGCACAGATACGTATCAGGGACAACACTCAGGTATTAAAGAGATAGCTTACCCCTTAGGAAAAGATTGAGTGCCAGGAATGTAGCTTAGTGGTAGAGTGCTTGCCTAGTATGCATGAGGCCCTAGGTTCAAATCCCAACCCTACACACACACACAAAAAGCTATTATAAAATATTGAGACTCAAAAAAGTGTTTTTCAATTCCCCACCTTTTACTGAAATAATTTGAAAAATGTGCTTGCTTGATTCACTAAGGCCCATTCTGACACTTTTTTGTTTAATAGAACAATAATAATTTCCAGAACCTTGTTTTCTCTATAATTTGGTCCAAATAGTGCCAAAATCAAATATTCACGTGACACATGTTTTTCTTTTGGACTCACCTTGCTTTCCTTAAAAGACAAAGCAGCATACAAGAAACATGTGGAAAGTATAATCATATCAAACAGTTAAACTCTGATGGAAAAAGAGAGATTATTAACTTAAAAAAAATCCCTTGGCCACCCTCTTTCCACTACAAGAAGAAAATAAAGGTGCAAGTTACCTATAATTATTAACAGTAATACTTTCAGAAAACTGGAATATTGAAGAAGTAATTCCAAACCTCTTTAACCATTTTTCAACTCAAAAGTCTTTGGTCTTCTTCACTTGTAGTTTTAGCTGAAAGGAAGACAATGGCCCTGAGGTCCAGAGCGTTCTGACTGTCTATGATTACCTCTTCTAGGAGGATTTCATTCCACATTTGAAGTGATCAAGTAACAGTATCTGGCTGTAGCTAACTGAGTTATTTTGTATTGCTTTACATACCTCATAATTTTGCTTTGAGGGGTCGTAACAGATTTTATTTATGCAAAGAAATTTTGCCAGATCAAGGAATATCTTCATATAGACTTTATTTTAGCATGCTCAATCGACTCTAAGAGTTAAAATGTGAAGCTTTGATTGCATTGCGAGTTAATATGATTAAGCTTGCAGGGCATGCTCTTCATTTACTTTCTTGTGAAAACTTGTATGAACTTGTATATACTCACATATTAAACCAAGAAGGCTATTTTTTTTTCTTGTCAAATAGTTTTTTTAAAAGAGCCTGAAAAAGGCACTGACTATGAAAAAAGACAGCCCAATAATGGAGAGTTCAAACTGTTCATGTGTATTAATAATGAAATACACTGAAGTATTTTTCATTCTTTCTACACCTTGACAATGACAAAAAGGACCCAACAGAACTCCCCCTTCCCCCGGGGATTAAAAACAGCTCTAGGTTTTCACTGTAACTATAACCTATCTAATAGCAGCCTTTCTGTAGATTAAAAAGAAAAAAAAAATCAATACTATCACCAATGCATATCTTTCTATTTCTAGCCTTGAGAATATAAAATTGTTTTTTATCATGGCTCATTTTAAGGGAAAATGAGTACCATATGTATTTCATATGCAGTACTGAAGAGTTGAATGAGTGCGTTTGTCAGGTTAACACTTCTGGTTCTAATAAGGAATTCTGTCTTTCAGCCTTCTTTTCCCTACTCACCTAGGACCTAATCTACCCTCCTTACTGTGAAAAAAAAAAAAAAAAATTCCCTCTAGTTTTGGAGATTGTGCCATTTGGGTATGCACATGTCCCTGTCAAATCTGCTTTAAAGTAGAGGATATGCACCTGAGGAATATTTATTATTATATTCAGCTTTCACATTATCCTCATCGCTCCTAACACAGCTAGCCCTGTAAGTAATAATTATTAACATGAATGTTAGTTCAGTCTAGTTTAGTTCATTAGCAGGATAACTCCCTTGATTTCTAAAGAGGAATCATGACACTTTAATCAGTGGGTAGGACCAGCCTGTTTATTACCATCATTCATTTGACTTTTTTACCTAACAGTGTTGTTTGTGGGTTGAACATAACTAAATATATAGAAAAGCTACACCAACTTTCTTTTCTGGCCTTGACTGTATTCAATGAAAGGCTTGGATGTGTCCTTTCATCTGTCACCCTGGAATTCCCTCTGTTGGGCAGAATTGCAAGGATTAAGAAAGCTGTCCTGAGCATGCATTTCACTAAATCCTCACATACCATTCAGAGTGGCTGCTGCCTGAACAAGTTCCTCCTGTTTGCACACAAGAAATGGCTGGTGCGAACAATTCAATAGAGAGCCTGCCTGGCACAGCGAGTCAGGGTGTCAGTTCAGCTTCGTGCCAGTTGCTGTTAATCCATTTGCTTTACATACAAGATGGAAAATAGGGCTTTGTTACTTGAACTAGTTCTTCGGGCTGTGTGTGAGGAGGTCTTTTTTTCATTCATGTTCTTTTAACAGTTTCTAACATCGTAAGGCTTCTTGTTAGGAATCTGGTAATATGATTTCTATCACAATACAGGCAGGCACCAGGTTTATAGTAAATTCATATGAACTGTCTGTCAAAAGGCTGTATAGTCCACATCAGTTATAAAATGTGAATCTGAGTAAGGCTGAAGGTCAGTACCATGGGTGACGGCACATAGAGCGGTGAGAGGAATGTGCTGGGAAGCAGTTTTCTTGCCATGTCACTTGCAAATTTTTTCTTAAGTGATTCTACGATTTCCCATGAAAGGAAGATAGTATACCTTGAGCAGAATGAGAGCTACATTGTCACTGAGGGAAGAAGCAAAGGCCATCAGACCCTGGGATGAAGTTAACGGGGTGTCAGAATGACCAGCAGGCTTGTTGGCATTGATCCCCGATTCATTTTGGCAGTTGAAGTATTCCATTGTACTAGATTTTAATCATTCTGAAAGACAGGGATTGACACACAAGGAATGTGGCAGTGGTTGAAAGGAAGGAAGCAGGGCAGCTTTAATCAAAATGTGATTTTAGCATAAGAAGAGGGAAGGAGCCATGACACTGCATGCATTAAAAGATGGACAAGTGTTCCATTAGCAGATCCACAGTTTTGTGAATGGAGCCTCAGGGAAAGGGACGCATGGGCTCAAAGACTTTGGATGATAGTTGTTCAGACTAAGTCCTGAAGCTCTTTTCAAATGAATACTGTATATTCTTGGTGAGTATTGCACCTTCTAAAAATTATGTCAGAGGTCCACCTGGAAGATAAATGAAGGACCGGTGTTGGTAACATTCCCCGTGAGACAGTCCTATCCTCATTGCTGGTTCCTACATTGCCTATTATGTGTTCCATAGAGAGGTGGCGCGGCGAGTTTCATGGGCACATAACCTACGTACACAGCTTTGTTCAGAGGGGCCCAGCACTAGCTTCAATACTCTGCTATCTTGAGACTCATAACAATTTTATCTTTGAACTTGAGTTTTGTGAGTGAAGATGAATGCAGTATCTTTGTGCTGTTCCTTGCCTCCTCATTCAAAGAGAGCATTCGTGATGCCTCATAAGCCCCAAATTCTGGTGGACCTCCTATGTGTGGGAGGTCAGTGAGTCTCAAGGTGAGAACAAGGCAAGTGGGCTGTATCTGCAACTGAGCAAGGGGTAATAAAGATCACAGAGAAAAAATTCAAAATATAAAACAAGGCATAACTCTGTTTCCTTTCAGGTCTTCCTTACTCATCAAGATGATAGTGAAGATGGAATGTGCATGTATCAAGAAGTGAAATGAAAACAGCTGAGTTAGTTTTCTGTAGCATTTCCACGGTTCTGGCAAGAATAAAACGCATATATGTATACTGTCTACAAAATATGAGTTCTGTGATTTCAGTGATTCATGTGACTTAAATGCTCATATTTGCATTTAAAATTGGCTTTGCACAATGTAAACTGAGTGGTAAAATTCAGACTAATAATTAAGATGTTTTTCTTAGAAGAGTGTGAAATAGCAAATAAACACCCTGACAAGAAAGAGGTAGTGAAGAAAAGGAAAAAGAAATGTTTTATAGTGTAAGACATTTAAAGTCATTTTTACTGCCTGTTGAAGAAGGGACCCTATATATTAATTTTCCACTGAGCCCCATGAACTATATATAGCTGACTCTGAAAGTAGGAAATACTTGTATCAGGAGAACGTAAGTGGGATGGGTCCCAAGGTAGCATAAGGTAGGATAAAGTTTCCACCTTTTCTAAATTATTTTATCTCTGATCTCTCAATGACAACAAGAGTAAATGGAGCCCCTTCTTATGATATCAAGACTTGAATCAGAAAGCAGACCTGTCAGTCCCCTATCATTGTTCTGCTCAACATAGCTCAGCAGCAGTGCAATGAATCCCTTTCTGGTTCTGACAAATGATGTATGACCAGCTACTCCCACGTGCTGCTTCCCTCCTGAGAAGCAAGATGAATGGCCACCGAGTAATGTGAAATGGAGGGCTTGAGAATAACACACTTCCCAAACACGTGGTCACCAAGGAGAGTGTCACTAATTAGAGGCTAAGAAGCAAACAATTTGTAAATGAATTAGTAAATGAACAATACCCCGGGGGCCCCAAAGAGTTAATTTGCTTTTACAAGATGAGCAATTTCCCCATCTGCACTGGTAAAAATCAATTCCTTATTAGAATTACTTAATGCTAGTACCATCACATAGAACTTCCTATCAGTACTAAGCCTCTGCCTGGGAGGCAGAAAGTGCTGGACTTTCAACACTTTCTGAAGGAGAGAGTTACCATGGGACTTTCACTAGTTCCCCAGCCATCGACTACATTGGTGCTTCTCACCTGTGCCTCAATTGTCTTATCACAAAAGCCTTCCCTGGCCACTTTCTCAACAGCATCCTTTTCCCCGTGAGAACTTTTTTTCTCTAAGAGATGAAGGCTAGCTATGTTTCCCAGGTAAGCCTCCAGTACCTGGGCTGAAGACATCCTTCTTCCTCAGACTCCCAAGCAGTTGAGACCACAGGCACACACCAATGCAACCAACACCTCTTGCTAATTTTCAAAAATTTTTCTCCATTGCACCATCACTTTTTCTGACATACTATCTACAGTAGAGTCATCTCTTGGTGTCCTCAGGGAATTGTATTCAGGACCCACATGGATACCAATATCCTCAGATGTTTAAGTCTCATATAAAATAGCATAGCATTTGCACATATCCTATGCAATCCTCTCCTATAGTTTAAATCATCTATAGATTACATATAATACCTAATATAATGTAAGTGCTATGTAAAAAGTTAGAAAGACTGGATTAAGCAAAAGCCAACAATCTTTTTGTTGTGGTTGTGGTGGTGGTACTAGGAATGGAACCCAGGGGCTCTCATATCAACTGAACTACATTCCCAGCCTTTTATTTTTTGTTTTGAGGCAGGGGCTTACTAAGTTGCCCAAACTGGCTTTGAACTTGTGATCCTCCCCCTCTCAGTCTCCTGAATCTCTGGAATTACAGGTGTGCACCTCCAGAGTTGGCTCAATGATCTTCTTTATTGCAGGACTTAACAGGGCCTTTGATTACTCAATTTTCATTGTCAATCTCCAAGAGAGATATTTACATAGGCCAAAAGGACCATGAGAGACTCTAGCATCCTACCCTTCCATTCCCAACCCCTGCCATTCAGAACAAGCATTCTTTGGAACTTATTTTAGGAAATGATATCTTAAGTGATAATTTATTGACCTCACAGAATTTCAAATGAGCCTTTTACCAGAGTAAATCCACCTCTTCCCTTCATGTTTTATGAGGTGGCATTTCTTGGGGCTTTCTAGAAAGTTCTCCCACCCTGCACTATGCTGTTTCATTGTATTTTTGCATTTCACACTATAGTAAGTTTACTCTTGACCTCTTTGATGCAAATGCCATGGTTCTGGT
>JAJEJO010000304.1:343100-369701 GCA_020662805.1 Glaucomys volans | reverse complement strand
AGAACAGGACCAGAAACTCCTCCATGTAGAAGGAAAAGACCACATCTACATTCAATGGTCTTCACATGATATCTAGGCTGGTTTTGGGCATACTGTCTGCTTTCTGAATAATTTTATTAAAAGTGATGTAATGACATCAATTTGTTTTAATTAACAAAAGCTGAGGTAGATGTAAGAAGTTAAAAAGAAAACAAAATAAAACCACAAAATTTCTCAATTCTAGGTCTCTGAATCCTGCTGTTCTAATTTATGTTAATTCATAGAAATGGAGAGATAAGTTTTGTTCCTTGATGGGGGAACTGGAATACAAACATCACAAGGTGTGCAGTGCACTTTCAAAAGAGAAGGTAAGCAATTACTGAAACAGGATTTCAAGCTACAGCAGCCCTAAGCAGAAATAACTGACATTGAACTTTCAACACACACAGGGACTGAGTGCAAATAGAATCACATAGCAGAAATACTTCACAGTAGTGTATCAATGTATTTCAAAACAAATCCTCAGCTGTTCTGTCCCACAAAAATTTGCTTATTGTTATGGTATGGATATGAGGTGTCTCCCAAAAGCTTACATGTGAGATAATGCAAAAAGGTTTGGAAGAGAAATAATTGGGTTATAGACTTAACATAATCAGTGAATTAATCCCTAATGGAATTAACTGAGTGGTAACTGGAGGCAGGTGGGCTGTGCCTGGAGGAAATGGTTCATTGGGGGCATGGCTATGGGGTATATATTTCGTCTCTGGTGAGTAGAGTTGCTCTCTCTGCCTAATGATCACCCATGTGAGCTGCTTCCCTCTGCCAGACTCCCCGACATGATGTCCTGTCTCACCTTAAGCCCCGAGGAATTGAACCAGCCCCTTATGGATTGAGACCTCTGAAACCATGAGTCCCTAAATAAATCTTTCCTCCTTTATGGTTGTTCTGGTCAGATTCTTTAGTCACAGCAGTGAAAAAGCTGGCTAAAACATTTATAGTTGCAGGGTAAAACTGCTATGGCATGTGCACAGAAGTGAACAGAATAAGTTTTAAAATCTAAGTACTTTTATACCAGCATTTTTCTAATAGGAGTATCAAATCTATACTTAAATGCTTAGCATCATAGAGGCAGTGAAATTAGGATCCTGAAGTTGGAGAACATTCATAGTACCAAGAAATTCTAAGTTTTTAGGAAGAAGCAAGGGGTGTGAATCCACTTAAGAAGAATTTTTGACTTGGCTGGAACAGATTATCATTTAATTGGAGGCCCACAACTATCTATAGAGATCTTACACTATGTTTATTTTCTTTTTTGAGAGACTTCAGTTATTAGTTGTGGTTATCAAATAGCGTCCTCCTTCCGGTCCCTTGTAACCACTATTTCTATTTTTCACTCTCTGTGAATATAATTGTGTGGAATCGTATAACATTTGTCCTTTTTCACTAGCTCTTTTTCACTTAATGTGATGTTTGCAAAGTTCATTCATGTTGTACCTGGTGTCAGTATTTTCTTCCTTTTAAGGCTGAATAACATTCCTTTGTATATATGTACCATATTTTGCTTATAAATTTAGTCATAGATGAGCATTTGGGCTGTTTCCATATTTTTAGGCTCTGAATAGTGCTACTATTAACATTGATGTGCAAATACCTGTTTAAGTCCCTGCTTTCAATTCTCTGAGGTATGTACTGAGAAGTGGAATTGTTGGTTACATAGTAATTCCATGTTTCTTTGAGGACCACCATACTATTTTCTACAATGGCTGCACTATTTTACATTCTATCTGACAATGCACAAATCTGCACTTTCTCTACATTTTGTTAATACTTGTTTCTGTTTTAATAATAGCCACCCTAAAAAGGAAATGGCTTTATCTTTTTTGGTTCATGAATATTTTTATTATTTATATATTACATTATATATTTATATTTTGTATATTATTTACATTTATATTTTATTATTTATTTTTCTTTATGTAAAACTCTGGCAATAAGATTTCTAAGTGACCGATACCAAGTCAAGATCCTTTCTCAGTCCATGGATAAATTATTTCTTTTTTTCTAACCACATCTATTACTTTTTTTTTTTTAAGAAAGCATAGTATGTATAAATGGGGATTGTATGTGTATAAAATCTATTACTATCATTCGTTGTTTTATTATGTTAACAATATCTACTGCCATAAGAATAATGGAAGTGAATATGTAACTACTATCTTGATTATTAAAAGGAAGGCCAAATACTTGCTTTTGACACCCAATTGTGTAAGCATTTATAGTAATGGTGGGCTTTTCTTCTGGAGCTTGTAATGATGGAATCGATATATCTCTCTCTAACTTTGCATTCAGCTTCACATCATGCTGCCTCACCTAAGCTTCATAAATACAGATGCTTCCTGCCTGTGGGGTTCTCACAAGGGCATAGATTCCAGGCTCAAATGATGAAACATTACCTTTGTTAGAACCAGCACCAGCAAGATGTTCCTATTTAATAAGACAAACAGGTGGCTCAACATTTTGTGACAATTTTAACCATCGGGTTCAAGTCCCATTCCCTCTTCAAAATGAACTGCGAGGGGACCCATCACCCAGGCCAATAATGCACATGGCAGGTTGTAAGGACCTCACCATACAGGCTTCTGTGATCGTGTGTGTGAGTCACAGCATTGATGCTGCCTTAAGGCACTGGCATATGAAAGCGCAGCCCAGACCCAGCTGATTAAGCTGTAGCATAAAACAACACTTCAGTCGTCAGGAGCATGACAGCCCACAATGGTTTATTGGACCAAAGAGTATAACATTGTAATTTACTTCTCTAATACATGTCATGTTCCCTCTTATTGTTTCCCCTTATGGAGTGAAATATGTAGGAAAGAGATTGCTGTACAAGCTTCATGTGTTATGCCCCTCCAAAATTAGAGGGTAACAAACTGTCTTTATTATCCTGTGCCTTTGGTGAGCTGCCACAAATCACAGAAACCACTGCAGGTGAGCATCTCGTGGTTTCAGAAGTCAAGGCAAACTAAAAGACTTCATGTCTCTACCCGAAGCTATTTTTGAACTACAGTACAGCGAGACACAATTATTGCACTTCCTGGCCCTTCCTTTTTATTGTAAGTTCCTAACCATTTTTTCTTCCTTATTGACAGGAAACCAGGATTTATAAAGTCTGGCTCAATGCAAATATTTAAAGACTTAATTTTTTTCCCTCTCCTAAACATAACAATATAAATCGAATAGCATTTTGGTGAGTTTATTTTTCTTTTAAAACTGGAATTCATGGCTGTTCTCCAGCTGAAACCGGCACTAGTCACAGATAATTTAAGGAGAATAGCTTGCTTGTTTGTCAAGCAAACATGTGTAATCTGATGAAATTATTAATGTCATAGTGTTAACTCTCTTCTCATAAATACAGTTAACAGTGCTGACACTGCAATTACACTCAAATGTTCTGGCTCTCTGCATATTCACTCAATCTGTCAGTCCAGCATGGGGGAGACAAATTGTGGTGGGCACTTGACATTGCACAAAAGAGATATAAACCTCTTCTGATTAAACCTTGATGAAAGATTAAATAGCTCTGAATGCTTGCCAGATTCTTATGATATGCCATTTTTAACTAGTGGTAATAAAAGTTCTATTCAATTGAGGTTTTAAAAAAAGATATATTAAGAGTCACATACATATGTATATATAATGTATATATACATGCTTATGTTAAGCCAAGTAAGAAACTGCATGGTCCCTTCTCATCTTAGATTCAAACTTTATGACCAGATCATGATACTCTTGATACTCACTGGATTGTTACAGTCATTTGTCCTGAGAGGGAACAACACATACATGAGCATTACCAACATTATTGTTTTCTGTGGTCTTCAATCTAATCTACTGATGGAATTGCTGCTCACAGTACCCCTCTTATAATGAGGGTCTCTGCTTTCATTGTGTAAAATTCTTTTTTTTTTTTTTTTTGTGGTGCTGGGGATTGAACTCAGGGCCTTGTGCTTGCAAGGCAGGCACTCTACCAACTGAGCTATATCCCCAGCCCCTAAAATTCTTATTAAAATTTTTGCTATACCTATTCTAGTTAGCAGTCCAGGATGACTAACAATCTAGTGCTTTAGGCTTTCAATTTTTAAATTCAGTCCACAATTTTCATTTTTGGCCTTACATCCAATCAAAGTAGACCAGTTAAGAACTGGTAGATTAAGAACCTATAGCTATTTTTATCTTAAATTTATAAATTATTAGAAAACCTTTTTTTGCTCTGTAAGATTAAACTTTTTTTCTGTTCTGTAAGATTAAATCCCATCTTCTCAAATTCCCACCCTTTATTATTCAAGAATAAAGAAATTCTTGAATGGACTTTGTAAAATAATTATAACATAAATTTTTAAAAATCTATAGCATCAGGACTTGTCATTATTGGTGTTCACATTAAGTATACTACATTGAAAGTTTTCTCTAAATAAACAAAGAAACTTCTTGCATTTCTACACTCTAGTGCCTGGAGCAAATACATTCATTAAAAACGAAAGGAAATGGGGGACCCAGAGGAGGTAAACCAAACTACCTAGACCTTTGTGTTGACTTACGTGAAGCAGATGAATTGAAATAATAAAGAAAACTGGCATGGTGTCATTTCTAAAGACTGGTTGCAAATTCAGAAGGAACCCATCCAAGTCATTCCTAGGTTCCTTGTTACCTTTATGTTTTGTTACAGAAATTATGTAGTTTTGCTCTTCCTTTTCCAATATAGGAAACCTCTCGGTTTAGGAGGATGGAGTTTAAAAGAGTAATAGAAAAAAAAATTTTTTTTAACCCAGTAGAAAAAGGAGGACAAAGCAAATCCACATTAGAAAAAAATACATATATTGTTTACTTTTTTAATTGCGTTAAACAGTTGTTTCCCACTCTGAAAGTTCATTATATTTATTTGTCCTCCAGGATAATTATTCTACACTTGTTGCTAAGTCTGTTACTTGCTTTCTGATGAACAGATTCATTAAGTTCATTTCTAATCTCTGTCTTCTAAATTCAATAAGCACTATAAAATTTCTTTCCTTGTATGGGAATTCTAAGGTCTTTTTTTTTTTTTTTCCTCAACAGCTTGAATTCCTGTATTCTGATTAAGATAGATGAAGTATTTGCATTCTATCCATATTCATAATCCTCTTTCAGAGTCAACCTAAAATACCACATTTGTTGCCCAGGCAGACACAGGCAATGTGTTAGGAAAGCTCTGTAGCTTTTTGTTTAGATGGATAAGGACCTATCCCTTTTCAAATCCAACAGAAGAGGTGGTCACTAGGTGAATTCAGGCTAAGAAACCAGAACAATCATTGTGTCTTTTGTGTGTGACAGAAACTGTAATTAATGATCCCCCCCTCTTTTACTAGAGCAAAAAAGAACGATGTGCAGTTGACAGACATTTTATTAATAGTTTCTGCCAACTTGCCATGCATAAAAGGTTTTATTGGTTGCAATGCCAGTGCAAGAAAAAGTTCTTTTTGATGAAATGTTCAAGATGCTTGTTTTATGGATGAAAAATGAAGGCAATCTGTCTACTGCTACTGAAAGTTTGGGTTTCAATAATAAAATTAAAACGATTGTGACATTTCCTATTGTGTTATTTAACCATCTGCTTCCTACTGGTCTAATCAATGATGGCATCACCTAGGTCCTCTCTACTTAACAAGAAGACCTGCCAATATTGTGTCTCATGGTTAATTTACAAGGGAGATTTATTATTGATAACGGCATTTGCATATTTTGGTGATTGCTATTCTTCCTATATAAGGAATTCTTTTGTCTTGTGTTGGAAGCTTAAATATTCAGCTTGACAACAGTAAGTGTTTATGGCCCCTCAGTTACTAGAAATTCAGAAACTCTGCAAGGTAGCAATGAGAGGTTTGTACCAATGACAAACTCTCATCAGGTGTGCTATCTATGACTTTTTAGGTAAGCACCTTTTATTTTCTTGCTTAGTATTAATTAAAAGTGCATCTTCCAAAGTGTTTTCTCAACATTAAAAAGTTAAATTCACAGTCACGTGAATTAGAATTTTTTCCCTTTTAAATTTGCTTCATGCAAGTTTTTCTTTAGAGTTGATCTGCTATTTCAATGATTTCTGCTCATCAATTAAGAAGGGGAAAAACACACTTTACTGCATGGATTCACAATAAAGCAATGAAGATACCTCACTGCGGCTTGCTTAATCCTTCTTTACAAAGGGGTGAGAAGAGGGATGTTCGATATTTTAATAAGTCTTCGGATTTCCTTGCAATCCAAATGGAATGTAATTAGAAATGTGCAACATTAGGTACTATTCTAATTATTGATAAACTTGTAAAAGCATCTGCTTCATTTTGCTTATAATAGTCACCATTACTAATTTGAATAACCCTTAGTATTTGCATGTTATTTTTATGAACTTCAATTTTTAAATACTGAAGTTGTTCACATTTTGGAGGAAAGAGGCAGCTGAAAATGTGCTCTTTGCACATTGATCTTCAAGCAGTCATTCATTTTCTCTGGGAATTTTTATGTAAGCTCCCTTATTGGGAATATGCTAATGACATCCGCCATGATTACTGATTTTCTTTGAATCGTTATTCCTCTGTGGGCAAAGTAATCAGAAAGGGAGAACAGGAGATTTCCTTCTTGCTTGTGTGCCTTCTTCAACCATCTGCTCTATCCTGTTTCATTTGAATAAGATCTGCAGTTTTCAGATTTTTTACTCCGATATTCTAAGGCATTTGAAGGCTTAAAAGGAGTTAATAGTTATCTATCTATGTCACACATGTGCTTCTCTGATGCATGCTAAGTGCAAACTTGCCTACCCGGGGCTTTCATGGGCAGATTAAATTTATTAAATAAAAGATGGTAATGTAGGTTACCAGTTTCATTATTTGGAATGTGTTGGTTCTGAGCACTTATTAAAAATGAATGACTTTGAGCACAGACATTGCAGGAAAAAAGTACCTGAAGTGTTAAAATATCCATTTGTGAAGAAAAGTTAAATTGGAAAAAATAAGAGAGAATTTGTAAAGGAGTAGTGTTGATTTTTCTGGTAACATTTGTAGTTATTCTGGCAAGAATGGTGAACTAGGAATGAAGACCTCTGGGAGTCAGCTCATCCTTGACACCAAAGTGCCACCAAAGTGTGCACTAGAGGAAGTTAATCAGTTTCTCAGAGCTCTGGTTTCTCAGTGATGACATGAAATGACAATCATAGGTGATCTTTAAGGTTTTTTTTTTCCACCAATATAATTGTGTGACTATGTAATTTATTTTCATAAAACAGATTAAGGTTGATGGGAAAGTTACGTCATGGTTTGGGTTTAGCGTGGGCATTCGATCATGCCTCTGGGAAAAGCTACTCCAAACAAACTGCCCTTCTTTAGAAGAGAGACCCAGAACTTCCCAAGTACACCTTTTAAGATGATGAGCATAGATCAGATTTTGGAAATGGGACACCACATCTTCATTCAGTTTTCATGTAACAGACACATTGCTAAGAATGTTGCTGATTGATTGAAGTAAGTCTTACACTTCAGAGAGTGAAAATCAGCAACATTCTGACACTACTAGCAAGACAGATCCAACTTACTATGCAGAATTGGCATTTAGGGAAGAGAGTTTGCAAAACTTGATGCTGTTGGTCACCGAACATTGTCAAAACATGAAGGAGACTAGCTTGGGAATGTTGACACTGGTATTCAGCCAATTTAAAAGTGAAGTCAGCTATTAATTTTAAAATTGTTTCAGGAAGTGTCTCTGTCCTGTCCTCCTCACCCAGAACCTCCTTTTTTCCCACGTCGAGAATCAGACCAAAAAAAACCAGTGGCCACCACATTTTGCACAGTGAATAAAGCTTCTCTGAAAGTATATTATGGAATTTTAGAATGAGCGTTACAGCATCTACTGACCCAAACTTCTGATGACACTCTTGGCTCAGGCTGTGAATGACTACTGTCCACTCCCTCCTGCCTTATAATAAATGTGATTCTTCTTTGTCCATGAATTTTCTCTGGCACTCATTACTGATTTGTGTCCCAATTTCAGTTTGATAGTTCTGGCTTGTTGCAAACTGAGTAACAAAGCCAAGACTTAAATAGAAATTACTTCACTGATGAGTTTCAGCTGACCAGAGACAAAATCTCGCCCAAAATAACCTCCACTCCCTTCCTTCCACATATCCCAACAAAGGGAAGAAACTTACAGCCACTCTTGTCTTTTTTGATGTATTGTACAAATGGGACACTTTTGGGAAACAGGACTAAAAATAGACGAGTACAAATATATCTTAATATTTCATGAGATCAAATTTAAAGGAGCCGATATTAAAGATAGGAAGATAGCCAGTGATACAGGGAGAGAAATATTTACTACAACCATAGTAGTAGTGTGTCTGATGGACAGCCAGTGTCCTCTCCCTAGGAGTTGGACTTTTACCTACTGTAACACACTGGATTGCAATTGTGCTGTGTGGAGCAATCCGATGTTGCATCTGTGAGCCATTGTGCTCTTACATTTACGTTTTTAGGACTTTTCATTTGTTTGTTAATTTATTTGTTCCTGAAATATTTTTTCACAAATCTCTTTGAGGGTGAATGATTCTACCCCTTGTAATTTCTAGAACTATATAACATTTAGATGCAAATATTTCTCACTAGTACTAAGGTCATATTGTGCTTTACTCTTAAGCGGAAGTTTTACTTATTTTTTTGCAAGCTTTGCCTATTACATATGCCTTTGTGTACTTATTATGAGTTTGAAAATATGCATTATATATTAGATGTTGACAGAGGCCATAATCCATGATCATCATATGCTGCTCACATAATTTTCTACTTGCAAAATAAATTATCTTCCTGTTCTGTTTCTGGATAGACGAAGAAATCTAGAAAGGAAGCAAGTGTATTCATCAGTTTCTACACAGGCAAATTTCAGATTGACGTCAGCAACGCACTCTGCATCAGCAGATCAGAATAGTATCTGGACAGCAGGATAAAATGCGTGCTAAGACTTCATTCTCAAGTCCAAATATTGAACATTGTATCCAATTTCAAGGTTGATTTTATTCACTTGAAATCAGTTTTACCAAGATTAGAAATCAAGCTTTCTTAATTTATGTTTAAAATATTGCCCAGTGATGACTTTCAATCATTAGAAACCTTAGCATGTATAGGCAGTATTTTTAGCAAGTATTTTCCATTTAAAATGCACTTTTTACTCGCAATAATCTAAGTATCTCTGTTTTATTACATTTTTCATTCCTATGTGATTTCAGTCAATAGACTGCCATTACCAGAATAAAGTTCTGTACATTTAACTGAATTTTAAACTTATAAAATATACGCAAAACTACTTGAAAATTGATATTTAAAAAGCGAGTAGAATTTAAAGCGTTCTTCACTTCTTTGGTCATTTTGTGAAGATATTTATGTAGAAACACCTTCTATGTATTTTGAACATTTATCTCTTGCTTTATTTCCCCTTCTTTTTTTTGCTAATTCAAGTCACATATACAAAGTGATAAAAATTTTCAACTTCTTAGGTCAAAGATAATTAAAATATTAAATTGGAAAAAGGATGACAGAAACACTATTGGAAAAATGGAAGTTTTGATTTCCTACTAAAAAGAAACAAAATGTTTAGCATTAATGTACATACTTTTATTTTTTAAATTAAAGAGAAGTGTGTTTCTTCTCATATAAAATACGAGGAAGCCGGGCGTGGTGGCGCATGACTGTAATCCCAGCACTTGGGAGGCTGAGGCAGGAGGATAGTGAGTTCAAAGCCAGCCTCAGCAACTTAGCGAGGCCCTAAGCTACTCAGTGAGACCCTGTCTCTAAATAAAATACAAAATAGGGCTGGGGATGTGGCTCAGTGGCCAAGTGCCCCTGAGTTCAATCCCCGGTTAAAAAAAATAAAAATAAAAATAAAAATAAATAAAATACAAGGAATAGGCCATCCAGGCTAGAGATGGGGGCTGCTATGGTTCTCAGGGGCTTAGGTTCCTTCTTTGTGCTTCGCTATGTTTTATCACTGGCCCATATCTTAGGGGTTACCTCATGTCATAAATGGCTGCTGTAGAACCAGCTTTCACAGCCACATCACTTTGAACAATCCAAACTACAAGAAGGGATGGAATATGTAGTATTTTGTGGGTACATTTTTGCAAAAGACAAAATTTAGGCTTCTGCTTTTAAGAAGGAATGAGAGGAACAAGAGGTACAAGTACAAGTAAGTAACTAAGAGTGCCTATGACAATAGAAATCGTTTTACCCTCCAATTGAAGATTGAAAGTTTAATGTTTTTCTTTCAGCTTCCTGTGTGTGTGTGTGTGTGTGTGTGTGTGTGTGTGTGTATGTGTGTGGTACTGGGGATAAAACCCAGGGCTTCACACAGGCTAAAGCACTCTCCTACTTAGTACTAAGTTACACTCTGGCCCTTTATTTATTTATTTTTTTTGTGGGGGTTACTGGGGATCGAACTCAAGGGCACTCAACCACTGAGTCACATCCCCAGCCCTATTTTGTATTTTATTTAGAGACAGGGTCTCACTGAGTTGCTTAGGGCCTCGCTAAGTTGCTGAGGCTGGCTTTGAACTCGCGATCCTCCTGCCTCAGCCTCCCAAGTGCTGGGATTACAAGTGTGTGCCACTCCGCCCAGCCCTGGCCCTCTATTGTTTAGGGAGGTGGGCGTCTTCCTCTGTTTGTTGCCCAGGCTGACCTTGAACTTGGTCAAGCAACACTCCTGCCTTCTCTTCCCAAGTAGCTGAGACTACAGATAGGCACCATCTTCCTTTCTTTTAACTCCTGTTTGCATTGTCTCTTTCTACCATCTTTTATTCTAACAAAACTCACTTGTTCTTTCTCTTACAATTTGAGATGTTGGATCCCCTTCTGTTTACATTTTAAGGTAATCCTTTCAAATATATTCTTCATATTCTGGAATGATATTTTCTCTCAAATCCAGGTCCACAAATACACATTCTTTAGTAGCTTTTATTTATTTATTTTTTAACTTTTTCATTTTACAGTGGTGGGGATTGAACCCAGGACATCACATGTACTGGGCAGGCACTCTACTACTGAGCTACATTCCCTGCCCCATTAAGTAGTTTTGTTTTGTTTTTTTTTTTTTTTTTTTAAGCAGAATATATGTAACAAAATCATAAGGACATACCTTGATGAATTTCTACAAAGTGAACATACCCATGTAAGCATTGTCTAGATCATGATATGTACAGAATGCAACCAGAAGACCACATTCCATAAGGCTCCACATAGGCATTGCTCTCCACAAAGTAACTGAAATCTCCATATCAATCACACAGGTGAATCCAGCCTGCTTTAGAACGTTATTTTAATGGAATCACTAGCACGCCCTCTTTTGAATCAAGTTGTTTTCACATAACACTCTGTTTGTCCACCATGTGCATGTAGCTGAAGTTTATTTCTATTGCTTCAGAGCAGGTCTTCTCAGGGGTGGAGAAGCATGTACTTATTCCCTCAGAAGAATCTGGCAGCATCTGGAGACATTTTTTTTTGTTTTGTTTTGTTTTTGGTACTGGGGATTGAACCCAGGGGCACTCCACCACTGAGCCACATCCCCAGCCCTATTTTGTATTTTATTTAAAGACAGAGTCTCACTGAGTTGCTTAGCGCTTTGCTAAGTTGCTGAGGCTGGCTTTGAACTCGCGATCCTCCTGCCTCAGCCTCCCAAGTGCTGGGATTACAGGCATGTGCCACCGCGCCAGGCTGGAGACATTTTTGATTGTCATACTAGGGGAGTGCTACTGGCAATAGTGCACTGAAGCCAGGGGTGCTACTAATATACTGTCCACCCCTCATGACAAAAACTACCTGACCCCAAAGTGTCAGCAGTACCCTGATGTATAATACTTGCTTTATTGATCTATTCTTTTGTGAGTACATTGTTGCTTTCATTTAGGGTTTTTATAAATCAAGCTGCTATGTACATTCTCATATATATTTTTGAGTGTGTGTGTGTGTGTGTGTGTGTGTGAACTTACTTAAAGTATATGCCTAAGACTAAAATTGCAGGTACAACTTTCAACTTTAGAAAATATTGCCATAATGTTTTCTAAAATGATTATTTTAATTCACTCACAAGGTCTGTGTGAGAGTTCCAGTTTTTCTACATCTTTGTCAAGTGTTAACATTGTTATTTAAAACCAGTTTGTGTTGTTAGTATCTCATTTTAGCTTTAATATTCAGTTTCTTGATTTCTAATACATTTGAGGACATTTTCACATACATGCTGACTACCTGAGTGCCCTATTTCCTAAACTGCCTATTTAATCTTAGGCTCATTTTTCTATTAGGCTGTTTTCCTTTTTCTAAAAAAATTTTTAAATGTATTATGTCTCTTGAATCATGTAAAAAACAAAAAGTGGAGCCAGGCGCGGTGGCGCACACCTGTAATCCCAGCACTTGGGAGGCTGAGGCAGGAGGATTGTGAGTTCGAAGCTAGCCTCAGCAATTTAGCGAGGCCCTGAGCAACTCAGTGAGACCGTGTCTCTAAATAAAATTTAAAATAGGGCTGGGGATATGGCTCAGGAGTGGAGTGCCCCTGGGTTCAATCCCCAGTATCAAAACAACAAAACAAAACAAAACAAAACAAACAAACAAAAAACAAAAAGTGGAATTACAATATTAGCTCTTGTATTTTCCCTGGTATTTGCCCCTATTAAGACATTGAGATATTTATTTCTCCCTATGGCTTTGAATTGCTGTGTAGTGTCCTTTCATTTCACCCTATAGGACTCCTTGGAGCACTTATTGCAGGGCATTTTTAGTGGGAATACACTTCCTTAGCTTTTGTTTAGCTGAGAATGTCTTCATTTCTTCCTCACTTTTGAAAGACAATCTTGCTGGATATACTATTCTATGGTTGACAGTTTTTTTCTATTAGTCTTTTCAATTTAATGGCCATTGCTTTCTGTTCTCTAAATCCCCACACCAACCCACCTTTTTTTTTTTTTTTTTTTAGTACTGGAGATTGAATCCAGGGGAGCTCTGCTCTGAGCTATATCTCCAATTCTTTTTATTTTGAGAGATCTCTCTAAGTTACCTGTCTACACATCTTATATTAGATTTTGTGTGTGTGTGTGTGTGTGTGGTAGTGGGAATTGAACCCTTGAACCTAGGGTGCTCTGCCATTGAGTTATATCCCCAGGCTTTCTTGATTTTTTAAATTTTGAGATAGGATCTTGCTAAATTGCCAGGCTGACCTTGAACTTGTGATGGCCTTGTCTCAACCTCCCAAGTAACTGGGATTATAGGTGTGGACTACCACACTGAGCTTCTTTCCTTTTGGTACTGAGGATTAAACTCAGGGGTGCTTCACCATAGAGCTATATACCCAGTCCTTTTTATTTTATCTTTTATGTTTTATTAAGTTGATGAGTGTCTTGCTAAGTTGCTGAGGCTGATGTTGAACTTGTGATCCTCCTATCTCAGCCTCCTAGGAAGCTGGTATTACAGGCATACACCACTAAGCCTGACCTTTTTAGCTCTTTAAAGTTCTTTAAGACAGTTATCTTAAAGTCTTTGTCTACTATATCTGCCATCAGATCTTGAGGGATGGTTTCTGTTGATTTGTTTTCTTCCTTTGATAGACTATACTTTCCTTTTTCATTGCATGCCTTAATATTTTTTTTTTTTTTGAAAACCGGACACTTGAATCTAATAATGTGGTAACTCTGGAATTCAGATTCTCTTCTTTATCCAGAGCTAGCTGATTATAAAGTTTTTGCTTATAGTTTTTTTTTATTTGATTGTCATAAGCTGTCCCTGTACCAAGGATAAGCCTGAGCTATAAATTTAAGATATTATCGTCCTTTCCTGAGCCAAAGATTTTCCCTGGACATCTAAAGTCACTTTCCAATTTTTTGCATAAATATAGTTTCTTTTGAATGCCATAGTTTTTAATATCTGGCTCTTTAAAAAGGAAAAAAGAAGGGAACAAAGGGAGTCACTAGAAGTCACTTCAGTCAGAGGGGGGAGACTTCAGCAACCAATAGCTGCTGGCCTATTTGCACCTTGGATTAAAAACCCCAATCATTGATCAGAGCACAGATCCCTAGTATTTGGAGGACAGGGCAACAATGTACATATTCTTTACAAAACTAACTATATTACTAAATATTATTTTTTTATTATTTTGTGCAGAAACCCTAAGATTTGGGGATGGTGTATTGCTCAGTGACACTGTGCTGGTCTGGCATGTATGCGGCCCTGGGTTTGATCCCTAGCATTGCAAAAAAGAAGAAAAAGAAAGAAAAGAAAAAATAAAATTATAAGTTTTTAAGTATTGTTGAAGAAAATGAACTTTAGACTGATATACATGTGCATCTATCTACATCTTCAGTATGTCCATTTTTCAAGTAAAGGAATATTCAGACACACTGCTATCTCAGACTCCATAGAAATGGTTATATAAGCTGATGATGTTATTAAATATTCAACTTCAGGATCTTCCCATTTTCCAATATACCTTTAAATGGTATTATATTGCTTGAACTTCTGGTACAATTTTGTCCTGTTTATATTCACAGATTCACAGGTACATACAATTTGCTATTGTAGTTGTTTTCAGTGCTGAGATTTAAACTTCTTGCATGCTAGAAAACACTCCACTGAGCTACAGCCCCAGTTCTAGTTCTTTTTTTAAAAATCAATCTAATAATTAGCCATCTGGTAGACTCATTACTTCATTTGTAGGGTCTTAGACACTTTCAAGCAGGTATGCACTTTGTCAAAGTTTCTTTTTCCTTGCTGAATTAATAAAAACAAAATAGAATTAGAAGTGAAAGTACTTAATCACTTAAAAATCTACCGGATATGAGATAAGTTTTCAAACTCAAATGTCCCAATCATGAAAGGAAGATTTGCATGCTTCTACAAGAAAGCTAGCAAAGCAGCTTATCATAGACGGCATTTTAAAAGGCCTGATGAGCTGTAGCAATGCACACCATGCATGAGGGGCCATTGTGTGCAAGGCAAGCTGTTAGCTCAGTAGACATGTCATCCTGTGGAGGTTAACTCTGAGTCTTTACTTTTCCATATTGGTGGTCTTTGATCTTCACTCTATCACCTGATTCATCATTTATACATGATTCGTTGATGGTGAATCAGGCTGGACTGCTAATCTATGCGTACTTGAGTAGACCTGATTTTCTCTTTCCCGTATGTTTGTTTATCCACCATGTAGGCAGGATCAGTGTTCCTCAGCAACTTTTTTAAAGTAGAAGGGATACAAGACTCTGGCATCTGTGTGTACCCTGCAACAGAGCTAACAATGGTTGTTTCTCTGAAATACTCAAGATCTTTGTTCTCAGGACATCCTAGAAACATCTGTTAAGAAATAACATATTAAACCACCAAGTCCCAGAAATACCATGTAGTACTTACAAAGGATCATGGGATGTTTGTGGTTTTATTGTGCTTCAATGTCAAATACACTTTCAAGTGTATCATTTTAATACATGACAGAAAACTTACAAACATGTTTCTAAAATCATTCCAAATCTTAAAATAGGAGCAACATGAAGACTCTAGGCTTTTTATGTGAGTTAATTAAGCCTTTCCTGAATATCTTCTCATGGACCTTCACATTTTCTCTTCTGAATTCTGATCTTGAAAATTCTCTAATTTTTTTTATTTCTTTTCCCAGTTTCTAATACACCACTCAGGTGGGTAAGCTTGTTTTTACTCTTCAAACACATTTTTTTTCTTTTCAATTCCTTGCTTTTCTTTTTTAGACCTAATTTCTCAGTCTAAGCTGAATTGATAATGTCCTATGGAGGAATATCTTGAATATCACAGATTGTCATAGCATTCAAATCATACCGTACACTTATCATCCTAAGAAACTTAGTTTTTCTTCTGAGTTTGTCCTCTGCACCTGGCTTCTGGCTCAAGTACTAAAACAAATCAATAGAAGCAAAAGGAAAACAAAACTAGACAAGCTAGCCTATTCAAGATGTAAAAATTAAACTGCTGCCTATATTATGTGCAAGATACTATAATATAGACATTAAGGTATATATGAGCATATCCTAAAACAACAGCTCATTTCAGAAATAAAACCAAACCACATCACAGTTTAGGGAAGAATACTAAAAGTGGCTCCTTTAGCTACTGGTTTTACTGAGCAGTAAAGAGAAATCTTTGCAAGTGTTGTTGACACAGTATGAAATCCTTGTAAAGTCAGAGTGGAACAAGGCTGCTATCTGACCCAGCCTTCAGGGCTACTTAAACACCTGTGGATTTATGGAGTTCAGATGTCTACAAGGCTCTGTGTTGAAGTTCATTCAGAAACCTAGAGCCCCAATAAAATGAAGTGTTGACACGGGCAGGTCTCTCTCTTCCTCAGTATTCCAATCAGTTGTTTAGATAGAAAAGAGTTTTAGATTGACGAATACATTTTCTACAATTAGATTTAATAAGGAAGTGCAGGCATATTTTTAAAATTCCTTTTGTGATTTTGATCAATTACCTTATGAATTTCATTCTTAAATTTAGATTTATAATAACAAAGCAGTGGCAGATTCTCCAACATTATGGGTGTATAAGTAGCCCCCAGCAAGGATATATACACATCTGGCAAGGGAACCTGGTCTTCTTACACAGAAGACTTATACAATATGAGACATGAAAACCTATATCCTTTAGAAATGTACACCCTTTAAAAATGATCAAATATAACCACAAAGTTGTCCTAATTCAGTTCATCACAATTGCTTTCATTTGAGGATTTGAGCTGCTCTTTTGAAAATCAGAGACCCTATGATTTAGAGAATGTTCAATCTTATTCGGGAGAGTTTCAAATGAGCTTACCTTATAATTGCTTAACATGTGTCTTCCATTTCCCCAAGTCTATTAAAAGTTTTAGAAAAGGAAACATGCTGGAAAACACCTTGCTTAAGCTCAAACTTCAGTCAGATCCAACTTCAAAAACAACCCACTGGAAAGCTCTCATTTTATAATCTAATCATTCTATGACTGGCAGTATGAAGAAATGTAGATAAAACTTCATGGGAGCTGGCTCATCACTTCTGTTTACACACTGCTGAATCATTGTTTTGATTGCGTCTGGGGAAACAATATGTGTATTCCTACCCAGTTTGGGGTTTTATGTGGTGCCATTAATGAAAGAGTGAATTACCTTGAAATAAAAATAGAGGTTTATCAGATAATAATGGTTGGCTCATTTGTACATGGTGCCCTTTTTATTCACTCCATGGGTAGTTTACTGTTTGTCAATATACTTCTATGCTTCTAAATTTACAAAGGTACTGGCACATTCTTCTGGATTGCTTCATGTTCTTCATCTTGACAAGTTCATTTCTCTTGCTAGGATATATAACCAGCATGACTTTATAAAAAAGTGGATTGAGATTTATAGAAAGGCACTAATTCCAAATTTGAACTTAAAGTTTTGAAGACTGTCCATAGGAACTACATAAGACAGTTTAGGAAGAATCCTGTGACATTCATCTTAGGTTTGGGTTCAAATTTCACCAAAGTTGATGGGGACTCCAGGTCCTGGGGATGACTGTTTCTTCCCCTTGTGGTGTCACCTGCTAGGTAACTTTCACTAGCAAATGTAGGGACAAACTAAAGAAAATAACCCCACAAACTTGGATAAATCCCTAAGTAAATAGATAGGAGCTAGCAGAAGAGTCAAAAAGGAGATGATGAAATTTTAAATAAAGTTAGAGTTTTTATGTACATACTATAAAATGTAATGATCTGTGTTTTATATATATATATATAGTATGTACAATGTATATAATGCACATATAAGGTAAAATATAGGGTTATGTAATGAAGGTAGAAGGCTTGAAATGATAATAAATACGAAGGAATTATTTATATCACACTGAAAACAGAACCCTAGCTAAGTCTACTGAGTTTGCAAACACAAAGCAAAGATGTATTCATGCTGAGATATATTTTAATAGTTTTATAATTACTATTATTCTAACGTAAATACTGATAGTAATGGAAACACGAGTTAAAAATAAAGGAAAATATGTAGTGTATTCTTCCAATGTGACAGGGACATTTGTGGTCATTAGTATATAATATCTCTAATTCAGGCATTTTGGCTTCAACTTCAAAATTGTGCTGGCCAATGAGGTGTAAATGGCTATTTCCCTCATTTCTTAATCACAATCTATATGTGGAATTTAAGAGAAGAGAAACAATAGTGCTAATGTGTTTTTGAATTTAAACTCTTTTCCACAATAAACGTGTTCTTTAAACAGAAAAAGAAAAATAGTCGTTTTTAAGGGCATACTGCATCACCAAATGAATCCTTCATTGACATTTTTCCAAGAGAAAAACAATGCAGACAAATACGGTGCATTTAACTTCTTTTTTTTTTCTTTAACCATAATATATTCTGTTCTTTGTTAGAGATAACCAATATGATTCTGCTAACAAACAATTAAAGCAATGATAAGCAGTGCCAAAATATCAAAAGAATATAAGGGGTTGATAGGCTGAATTTTTTTTTACAAGCCAACCTGTAGCCGCCTACAGATAGCCTTTCTCAGGCTGAAATAGGAATTAGTGAGACCTGTGGGGAGACCAAGCTGCAGTGTGGACACAATATTTCTGGAAATATCCATAGAACACACAGATCTGGGGAGAAGGTCCTAAGGCCATGTTGATAATTGGCTTGAAAAAAATGGTTAGGTATCTCTGTGAGCTGGAGGGGAACAAAAGAGAAGAGGGAGAAATATTTAGGAAGAGGTGGAGCTAAGGAGCAGATGACAAGGACTCTTCATGGGTGTAGCTCCAAGGCAGTTGAATGTTTCCCTTTTGCAAAGTGTTTTCTGACCCTCTTTGAAAACCAGCCCATACGGTAAATGGGGACAAAAGTGGGTTAGGGAACATTGTAACCTCATTTCACCTTATTTAGCTATGTGCCAGGGATCTCAGCAGGTAGTTCAATTAACTTCCACTAGTTAAATGAGATGAAAATGAGGTTACCCAGATTAACAAAACTTGACTCTTGATCTTCTTCTAGATCAGGGGGAGGAAGGCTCCCAGCTGCCGTTGTAGCTGGTCCAGCCCCAGGCAGGTGCCCACATGCCCAGGAACTTCTGAGAGGAGGGGCCCATTTCTCCTGATAGTCTCACCCAAAATGGGAAAACAGCCTTAAATGGAAATCTGTGGTTTTAAAACTGATGCAGACTATTGCACCCTTCTAATTCCCTTCTCTTTTCCGCAGAATTTCATGTATAATCTCATTGATGGAAATAATTTCCATGTGATTTTACACCTGAGAAATGTGAACAATAAAATCTGTTTGTTTTTTTTGTGTGTGTGGAGAGCAGTGATTGGGGGGTCTCTGATGACGTGGCTGTGGCATGCCTGGTGCCTGAGAATGTTTCTTTTTTTTTTTTTGGCAGTGCTGGGGACTGAACCCAGGGCCTTGTGCTTATGAGGCAAGTACTTTACCAACCGAGCTACATCCCTAGCCCCTGAGAATGTTTCTATGCAAGGGCACAGGATGCTTAGCTTCTGTGACAATGCCCTGCATGAGGAGGCTCTGTGCAGGAGTCCTATCAGCTCTGACCTTGATCTCAGGCACGTAGCTCCTGGGAAAAAAGGAATTCTTATGTTCATTATTGACAACCGCAGTGTTTCACCAGCTCTACCTCTCTTGTTCTTGTCCGATTTAAACTTTTAACAATGAACTTTCTTGAGAGCGACACAAAGCTCTTAACATTGCACTTTGCAACTGTGGAAAAGATACATACATGTCCTGGTTTCTGTAGCTTTCCTGAATACAAAGAATAATGTTTGCATAGTCTTTAACCTGGTAATGAGACATATATAAATAAAAATTGCTGGCATAACTCTTTAGATCTGCATCTCCATCAGAGAGCAGAGCTCCACCTGATCCCAGCCTAATCTTCAAAATCTGTGTCTGTGAGTCTTTATTTTTCTAATCCTCCTTTGCTCCTCACTGGAACCATGAATTTGGTTGCAATGGTCACAGCAGTTTTCTAAAGCTTGAATTTTGTGGAATTATTTCTATGTTATCGGTGGGACTTTCTAGGTTAGAAATTTAATTAGCTGCAATTTCTTTTAGCATGTTTAAAAGGATTAAGACTGGACACTAGGAAGGAATTATTTAGAAACCACTTAACAAATGACTGTTTTTAGTGATACTCCAAGTTCACAATAAATTTCTTTAATTTGTATCTATTTTCAACTTTTATGAGTAGGTCTATGGATAATGATTACTTTTTAAAGGTAAAGAAAGAACATAAATGCCAAAGTATGTTTGAATCCTCTGGGGACACAGGAGTTGAGGGGCATCTCTCATGATAGGAGCACACATGTTAATAAAATTGCCATTACACATAGTAGCTAAGCAATTTCACAGTGGTATGTTGTGATGGATGTGGGCACTCACATTGGGACTGGTCTCAATTCTTGCACTAGATGATGCTATGTTTTTGAACCTCATTTTCCTCTTCTGCAAAATAATTTTAACAAAAACTTACATCAAATTATTCTGTTCTGAAGATAAATTTATAAAAACAGTAGGACTGAGGATGTAGCTCAGTGTAGAGCTCTTACTTGTCTAGTATGCATGTGATCATGGGTTCAGTATTGAGCACCACAAATAAAAAAAAGAATAGTAGTCTCATAGTGAACGTTAGCTATTTCTATTTTACTATTATTATTATCAGGAAAAGTTTTTAAAAGTATACTTCTGAGCCAGTTTGATGGTACACACCTGTAATCCCCCGACTCTGGAGGCTGGGGCAGAAGGATCTCAAATTTGAGGTCAGCCTTAGCAATTTAGCAAGGTCCTAAGCAACTTAGGGAGACCCTGTATCAAAATAAAAAATAAAAAGGACTAAGACATACTCCATGTTTGTATAAATATGTCAAAAGACTCTACTGTCATATATGACTAAAAAGAACAAAGAAAAATAAAAATAAAACCAATATTATATTGACTTATGTCACCTTACTTAGAAAGTGTAATGTTCTTGAGCAAGTAGAAACTTTGATGTGGTAAATACTGTATTTTAAATGCCAATCTTGTTCCTTATGTAATCTAATTGCCCTTTTGTGTTTCTTTAATGAAACATCTTCTAAAAAAGAAAATATTTGAAATTTCATTGTTATATGTCCCTAATAAAAATGTAAAGCAGCTGATTAAAAAAAAAAAAAAAAAAAGACAGGGGATGTAGCTCAGTAAAGCACCCCAGGTTTCATTCCCATTAAAAATAATAACATAAAATAAAAATAAAAATATACTTCTGGAGTTTAATATTCCCATATTTAAGGCATGTAATATATTTGTGTTCTTCTTCCTTTTAAAAAAATTAGTATATATCCTTTCCCTGATATGTTTATCTATATGTTGTGCTATTTAAAATATTTTTCTCATTTGTTCTATACAGAGGAAGAGCAGGCTTATGCTCTGAAAATAAAACTTCTTATGAAAATAAAACTTCTGCTATGAAATATTACTATACTTTAGGAAACACTGTCCACATACACATCATGTAGCATATAATTGACCAACTGAGAATATTTCAATTTCATGTGGTGATATTAGACTAAACATCTGTAATTTTTGCAAAAAATCAAAATGAGATAGCTAACATTTGCTGTACTAACGACTTGAATTTTTACCTTAGTTTTTATAATATTCATGGTCAGATTTTTGCCTCTTTTACAAAAATAAAATTAGACTTTTAGTAGTCCTCTAGTCAGTCAAAGAACTGAGGTTGGTCCTGCCTGAGGCCCATGCCTGGGGCCTCCTTGTTGCCTTTGTTAGCTGTATATTAGGCCCAAGAGTCTGATTCAAGCTGGGTCAGCCTAGAGCTTTTGGCTGGATTGGTTGTGGCTGGGCAGGTGACAGAGTCTCGGCCTGAGACCTTCTTCCTTTATCATCAGCTGTGATTTAGTGAATCTGAATTTCAGTTTTCCTTTCTTTAAAGACACAATTTTCTTGAGAATCACATTAGATAATGTCCATTAAGTACATTGCTTACAATGTCAGATATTATGACTTAAAATGATACTTTCAAAGATGATTTTGAAGTTCAGAGAACAAATGTATATGTTTATTTATAAAGATGAAGTAATAATAAATGCTAATAAATGATCATTACCTATTGTGTGTGTGTATAATTACAACACTCTATTTTTACAAATATCATGTCAATTAAAATAACTTTTTAAAATAAAATCATTTTATTTTTAACTATTTCATTTTCTGTCTCCAAAATAAAGGTACCTGGTGCCTAGAAGGTATATTAACACATTTAAGAAAAAAAATGCAAAGGGAAATATATTAATTGACCATGCCAATATTGGGGACGAAAGCTAAGGGGTGTATATATTAGTTATAAGATAAATTAAAATACTATTTTACATGATATTTTTAAGGAGAATATCCAAGACATTTTATAATGAAACAGGTTAAATATTGATGGTTCAATAATTATATAAAAAGAACAGAAGACTCCTAAGCTGTGACATAAAGCTCATGGTGCAGCCTTGGATGTTAGCACACTGCATTATGGAGAATGAACTGCAATAAAACAGAAAGCGTCTAGTAAGCATCCCATTTTGTTTCATTTAAATGAGAAAAAAAAACTTCAAATAAATGCATGCAGATAACAGTAGTTTTTCATAACTTGCACTGATCAACAAGCATCACCAAAAATGCTAAAAGCAATCAGCACAAACTTTGAACCACAGAGAAACAGTGGTGCCTTCCTTAGTGTGAATGTCATTAAAGAGAATCTGAACGCTGCTACTATTAATAAGACGACTACAAATTGTAGCCGATCAAACCAGAAGGAGCCTTGAATGTATTTACTGGGAATTGCTTAAGGCTTAAACACTAGGGACTTGAAACAAACTGTTCTTATCACCTTTTTCCAAACAGAGATTTAAATTTACAATGAAAGTGCCAGCACCAGATGCACTTAAAGAAAGCACCACATGTCTCGATAAGCTCCAAGAAAATGGAATGGAGCCCAGTTCAAGCTGGAGGTGTCGTCTTGCTCTAGCCAGCTGGGTGACACCAAGCTGAAAGTGATGAGGTGCTAATTAAAGTGGATGAACAGAGTTTCATTGTAGGCACCTGCCAGTGGCCTCCGCAGAATCAGCTAGAGCCCTGGGCAAGTCGCCCAGCCTGTCCGGCCACAGGAACTAAACATGAATTCCAGCATCTCTTATCTGGTACTTCACCTCTCAGATTTTCCCCCACTGTGGTTTGTGTTGGAGACGAAGATTCCTCCTGCCCCTTGCACCTATTTGCCAATTCTCCTGAGGAATAATTATCACACAAAGTGTTGAGCACAGACCCATTCTGAAAGCAGATCTTTTTTAAGACAACAGATTTAAATCTTTGTTAAAGAAACAAAAACAAACAATGCAAAAACCACCCCCAAACACACAAGCAATGTTCTCTTCGGTTTTGGAACATGATGTCAGGTTGTTCCATTCACACTTTTCATGCCTCTTCCAAGCTGAACCACACAAGATGATGCTATAGCCAGGATGGCATAGCAGTGATGCATCGTTTAAAAATGTGCATAGCAGCTGTGGTAGTTGCTTTTCAAAACAGAGAGCACAACGTGACCTGAATCACTAAAATAAAGGGAAATCCCTTTCTTCCTATTTAAAATTATAATTTTAGGTTAACTATGGTTTCATGACTTTGGATTGTTTAGCACACAAATATACTTATTATTTAGCATGTAGTACATTTACTAAGTAGTTATGTGCATCTGTTTCATTTTGCACACAACTAGTAAACTGAATCTAACTCTGGAAACTATTACATAAGTTGTGGCAATGCCAGGGAATATTACTCTGTTGAGAACTTTAAGAGTCTGGTTTTTTTTCACCTAAATTTCCTTTCCATCCAAAAGATCTTTTTGCACTATCCTGAATCTGAATCCATATTTTGCCAGGAAAATTGCTTCTTTGCTGAATAACTTCTAAACAAGTTCTTTGATACATTGAACTATATTCATGTCATTTCCATTCACAGTTTCAGCTTTGTACTCTGCAGAAACAGAAACCAAACCAAACCAAACAAAACAAAAACGCCTCCCTTCTACATGTTTCCTTCTGATTGGCATGAAAATGTCATTGGTTCTAAATATAGATGTCAACAGAATTCCTGGTTCAGTGACTTATAAGCTTTGTGTCCTTTGGGGCAAGTTAATTATTCTGTTAGTACCTCCATGTCTTCACCTATAAAATGGGCATAATCATTTCTGCAGTGTATATATTAAATGGTATGACACACATAAATTGTAGCATAGTGCCTGGTGCGTACAGAATATTGGTGCAACAGTAGATCAATGGCAATGTTCAACCCAAAGAACAGAAGGAAAACAACCTCTGTTCACAGGCCGTGGGACAGAGGTGAGTTTTATTTTGGACAAGTTAAATTGAGCATGTGTGAGATATCCCTGGATATTTTCACAGGACAGCTAGAATGCAATACCCGTAAATGTTTAGAAAACCTGTACTAGTCAGGCAGAGGTGGGCATCAGTTCTTTAAAAATAGTTTAGTCTGTGGGTGTTAATAAAATTTCTAAGATCATACATTTGGAATCAGAAGGCTGAGGATAGAATCTAAGAGAAAAATCTACAGTCAAAGAAGAAGAGCTTGAGAAAGAGGTGGGATTACTCCAGAGAAAACATATGGCCTGGTGCAGTAAATAGCAATGTTGCCTAAAAAAAGGTAAGAATGAGAAGTATTTAATTGTCACCTAAAAATCCCTTAAATAGCAGCTTTGTGAGATTTCTGTGGAGGAGAATAAAATTCTTTGCAAGGAATTAAAAGGCAAAGGGGAGAAGAAAGGTGGAAGATAAGCTCATACACCATCCCTTCAATGGATATGTCTTAGAATCTTAGAAAGAGAAGGACAAAGAATCTTGGCATAGGAGAGGGAACACAGGGGGACGGGTTCATTTTGGAATAAAGGAAGGATATTGTCGGCCTGGTAAATTTGGTAAATATGCTCCATCTCTTTCTCTTCTTTTTGAGCCCTAAGAGGGACATTTGTCTCATATCCAGATTTCCAATACATTTCCTGCTCCTCACAATTCTTGCATCTTGAGAGTGACTCCCCAATTGCTGTTTGTTTGTTTTTTCAGTACTGAGAATTGAACCCGGGGGTGCTTTATCATTGAGCTACACCCATGGCCCTTTTTAAATTTTATTTTGATATGGGGTCTCACTGAGTTGTTCAAGCTGGACTTGAACTTTCAATTCTTCTGCCTCATCCTCCTGAGTAGCTGGGATGACAGGTGTGTGCCAGCACTCCTGATCCAATTTCAAGTTTCCAGAGTATTTTAATGTATAAAAATGGAGACCTTACAGAGCATTGAGGCACACATCTGTAATCCCAGTGACTTGGCGGGATGAGACAGGAGGATCACTAGTTTGGAGTTGACCTCAACAATTCAGGGAGACCATGACTCAAATTTAAAAATAAATAAATAAATAAATAGGGGTGTAGCTCAGTGGTAGAGTGCTCGTGGGTTCTATCCCAGGGGCCAAACAAATGAACAAACAATCCCCAAGAATGAAGACTTCAAATATATGATGTAGAGACCTTACTCCCTTCTTTCTGCCAGTAGATTTCCCTAATCATCTATTCATTTTTTTTATTTTTTTTTTAATTTTTTTTTTTTTAACAATATACACCATGTTTATTTAAAAGGATCAATTCCTTCCAAATACAAGAACTGTATAAAGCAATACTGTCAACACGAAACAGTGGTCACATTACATATCTGCAGGCTTAAGCATTGCAAATGATATATTTTTTAATCTTATGGCTAGATATTTTCACTGAAACAGTGTTAGCACTTAGACAAGATAGAGCTGAAACAGAACAAAAACATTTTGTTCATGCTTTTTAGAGCTAACTGGTAATATATCCCATTTTAAAGTTTATTGCCTTAAACTGCTTTTATGACAACGGTTTCAGGCAGAAGTGCTCCTACTTAGCCACAAAAAGAAACACTCTTGTTTCTTAATTTTATTATTCAGTCTTATGTTTTCTAGTTCGCATACTAGGACATATCTGTATCACAACTGTTCTCCTCCAGTTTTACTTAAAGAATACTGACACACACAGACCAAACTGAGACAGTTCGAATTTAGAGCTGTAACTAGTGGAGTACAGAAGGAAAAGTTTGTCTATGACAAAGGAATAAAAAATTCCTGGTAATTTTAATCATAACAAACTAGGTTCTTTTTTAAATTTTTGGTCATTAAGGGAAAAGTCCTAGTTTCAAGGTGGGTCTGGCCTTAGATTTAGGCAATCAATAACACAAGAGACAAAAACACAAGACATAACCTGTTTCCAAAGTCACAAAATGACACTGTTAAGTTTTTCTCCACTTGTCTTTTTCTTTCTTTTTTCCTTTTTTAGTGGAAAGATCTCAGTAATCAATGCTGGAGAAAATATTTTTTCAAGAGTAACAGCATATTCATATGAGGGGAGAAAGAATTTTTTTTTTTTTTTTTTTTTTTTTTTTTTTTATTTTTAAAAAAAAA